>JAFMOC010000495.1:0-30000 GCA_019802505.1 Corydoras sp. C115
CATTAAAAAAAATCTCCCTTCATTTAATAATAATTAATACATTACATCAAAATTTACCTAAATTAATTGACCTAACTTAAAATTCATTTGGATTTGTTCTATTTCACTGGGGATTCCCGGTTCGAATTTCCATGTTCTCGCCGTGTCCGCGTGGGTTTCCTCCGGGTTCAGTCCAAAAACCTGGATCAAGTTAATTGAGTTCTCTAAATTGCCCCATAGAGAGTGTGTCTGTGTGAGTGAGTGTGTGCCCAGAGATTGCCCCCCTGTCCTGGGTCTATCTGCCCAGCGCCCGAAACGTTCTCCCCTGGATGGGCATGAGGAACCCCCTAATTGTTCTATTTCTTTTTTTTTTATTTATACAGAACTTCACCGACAGACGTTTATGTAGCGTCTCTGGCCTGTTGCCTAGAAACACATCAACACGCTGCAGCGGACAGCGTTTGCACTGAAGTGTTCCAACGTTCCGCGTAGCGATTACACATCACCATGACAACGTTACGCTCTGAGATCGTTCAATGCAACAAGTATAACATGGAGCAAGAATATCCCCCAGTAACAAACTTAGCTTAGTGGCTTAGTGGTTTAACACGTTCTCCTCTCAGCGCTAGGAATTCCCGGTTCGAATCCCCATCTGGGTTTCCATGTTCTCCCCGTGTCCGCGTGGGTTTCCTCCGGGTTCTCCGGTTTCCTCCCACAGTCCAAAAACATGGATCAAGTCAATTGAGTTCTCCAAATTGCCCCATATAGAGTGTGTGTGTGAGTGAGTGTGTGCCCAGTGATAGATTGGCGTCCTGTCCTGGGTGTATCTGCCCAGCGCCCGAGATGTTCTCCCCTGGATGGGCATGGGGAACCCCCCCCGCGACCCTCATAGAGGATAAAGCAGAAGATAATGGATGGATAATAATAATAATAATAAAAATAATAGGCGGTACAGTGGCTTAGTGGTTTAGCATGTTCTCCTCTCAGCGCTGGGGATTCCCGGTTCGAATCCCCATCTGGGTGGAGGTTTCCATGTTCTCCACGTGTCCGTGTGGGCTTCCTCCAGGTTCTCCGGTTTCCTCCCACAGTCCAAAAACATGGATCAAGTCAATTGAGTTCTCCAAATTGCCCCATATAGAGTGTGTGTGAGTGAGTGTGTGCCCAGCGATGGATTGGCGTCCTGTCCTGGGTCTATCTGCCCAGCGCCCGAGATGTTCTCCCCTGGATGGGCATGGGGAACCCCCCCATATCCTAATAGAGGATAAAGCGGGAGATAATGAATGAATGGATAATAATAATAATAATAATAATAATAATAATAATAATAATAATAATAATAAAGTGTTCTGATTTCTGTCATGCTGCAGTCGGTGGAGTCTGTCTGAGGGAGCCGCCGTACTTTTTGTCTCTCATTGTGAGACTCTCTATGTCTCTCCTTACGTTTAACAAGCGTCTGCAATTAAGTTGACGCGGCGTCTCGTTTTTTTTGATGATGCTGGTGCTGCGAGTGCCGATATAATGGCCGCGGCACGAGGCGGCTGTGACGGCGCCCTAACATCTCGACGCCATTACGGGAAATTGCGGGCTCCACGCTCGGTGTGAGGACAGGAAGTTTCGCGTTTTAATGACGGCTCATAAATGATTCCGTTTATTGTGCTGGACGTTTTGGTGGCGCGTTGGCGGAAGGTGGAGACGCCGCGCTTTTAAACAGGACGCCGAGGGGCCCCGACGGCACCTGTGGAGCGGAGCCTCCACCTTTTTCATGCCTGCTGATTTTGCTCCACGTCGGCCGTCCTCGCTTGAGTCGCGGGGGTACAGGGGTGAGATGGAGAGCCGGGTGCAAGGAGAAGGCAACCGTAAAGATGCGAACATACTTTAGATCCTCGATCCTAGTGCTCTCACTGTGTGGAGTTGGCATGTTCTCCCCATATTTCGCTACTAGAAAGATAACAAATTCTTAATATCTACACAATTTGTGCAACGAGAACACGCGCGATACGAACAGAAGTGTCTCATCTTATTGCTGCTGCTGTGGGAACAGTTTGGGGAAGGCCTGTTTCTGTTTTCAATGCACAAATCAAAGGTCTTTAAAGCTTAAAGTTCATTAGGATGCGAGTTTGGTGCGAAAGAAGCTGATTGGCCTCATTAACTAGACCAAATCAATACCTTTGGGATGAATCAGAATGACGATTGTGAACCAGGGCCTGCATGTCCAGCATTATTATCTGACATCATGGGTGATGTTTGGGATTAGTGGGCAAACATTCCCACAGCTGCAATTTTAATAAATTTTTAATTAAAGTTGTAGGGAATTATGTAATTGCAATTATATAATTAATATATAAAATAAATAAATAAAATATATATACTATTATAATAATAATTATTTTTATTATTATTATTATTATTATTTTATTTTATTTATTTTTAAGAAGTATGGTTCACGTTATCGACAGTTCTTAAGTTATAAATATCGCACAATTAACCGTAAATCGGCTAATAATTTCATAAATTGGATCACGTTTTAAGGCTATAAGATCGTTTATCTTTATCTCACCTGCATTTTTACTTCATCAAATAAAATCAACGAGCCGATTCTGAACCGTTTATTATAACTACATTATTATCTGAGGTGATGACGCTATATCTTCTGGCTGCACGGCGCACACATGACCAATAGGTGTCGCTGTAAGCCGAAGAAACGTCGCGCCACTGCCTTCCCTCTGCGGGCGAGCGGCCGGCTGTAACGCTCCGTGTTCTCGCTTTATCGCAGTGAGTCGTTGCGTAACGACGACAATACAGATTTAATAACCAACTTACGATTTTTATTATTAAATGCGTAAATTAGTTAATTATTCATTATTTAAACGTAACAGTCAAGATCGTTTCGAAGGTTTGTGATGGGGTCGAGGTCGGGAGGCTGTGTGCGGGACAGGCGCGTCACAGAAGGGCCTTCCCTAAACTGTTTTATAGAAATAGCCGCGTACAATTAAATGTAATAATATAGTAACTGTAATATTAACACGTGTGGAAATGATTATCTTTTTAGTGTCTCATGAATATTATCATTCAAGGCGGAGCTCGATTTGTGTTTAAGTAGTTAAATTTATTAATGAGATGATGATTAATTTATTTATTCATTTACTTATTTATTATTTGTTTTAAATATTTGCGACGTTCGGATATAAACACGCTTTCGGGAGACGGTGACTCTCAAGGCCTTTCGCCCCTCTGTAAAATTGAAGGATATATATTTTTATTGGTTTGATTTATTAATTCTGATTGTTGTGTTCGGCTGAGCATTAATTATGTAATGGGTTCGAACTTTATTCGTAATTATTCAAACATAATTCACTTTTAATCTTTGACGTGTGATGACGGCGGCACGGTGGCTTAGTGGTTTGGCATGTTCTCCCCTCAGCGCTGGGGATTCCAAGTTCGAATCCCTATCTGTGTGGAGTTTGCATGTTCTCCCCGTGTCCATGTGGCTTTCCTTAACCTTATCCGGTTTCCTCCCACAGTCCAAAAACGTGGATTCAAGGTGAATTGAATGCTGCAAATTGCCCCATATAGCTTGTTTTGTGTGTGTGCCAAGTAATATAGATACTGGGTGTATCTGCCCAGCGCCCGAAACGTTCTCTTGTGATGTCATTTGGACCTTTCTCAATATTCTGAGCCTGAACAAGTTGTTAGTCTATTACAGGACACACACATACACCAGGAGAACATGCAAACTTTACCTGTATATAGTGACCAGTATATACCTCATCCCCATCCAGGGGAGAACGTTTCGGGTCCTACACCCAGGACAGGGCGCCAATCTATTGTTGGACACACACACACTCTATGGGGCAATTTAGAGCATTCGCTTTACCTCAAATCCTTGTTTTTGGACTGTGGGAGGAAACCCCTGTAGCGACGGGGAGAACATGCAAAGCTCACCCAGATCAGGATTCGAACCTGGATCCCCAGGGCTGAGAGGAGAACATGCCAACCGCTAAACCACCATGCCCCGCCCCCAGTTTATATATAATTAATAATTAAAAATAAAAATAAATAGTAATGAAGTTGGGCAGCACGGTGGCTTATTGGTTGGCAAGTTCGCCTCTCAGCACTAGGGGTTCCCGGTTCGAATCCCCATCTCGGTGGAGTTTGCATGTCCTCCCCGTGTCTGCGTGGGTTTCCTCCGGGTTCTCCGGTTTCCTCCCACAGTCCAAAAACATGGATCAAGTCAATTGAGTTCTCCAAATTGCCCCATATAGAGTGTGAGTGAGTGTGTGCCCAGTGATAGATTGGCGCCCTGTCCTGGGTGTATCTGCCCAGCGCCCAAAATGTTCTCCCCTGGATAGGCATGGGGAACCCTCACCACTCCCCCACCCCGAACCTAGAACCCAGGATTAAGCGGAAAATAATGAAAGGATGAATAAATTGCCCCATATAAAGTGTGTCTGTGTGATGAGTATGTACCCAGTGATAGATTGGCCCCCTGTCCTGGGTCTATCTGCCCAGCGCCCGAAACGTTCTCCCCTGGATGGGCATGGGGAACCCCCCCCCCCCCCCCCCGCGACCCAAATAGAGGATAAAGCGGAAGATAATGGATGAATGAGTAGTAAAGTTCTTTGCACGTTACACCTCTCGCACTTTTTCCTCTCTCTCTCTCTCTCTCTCTCTCTCGCTCTCTCGCCCTCTCTCTCTATGACTACATCAGTTAGTGAGAGAGAGAGCGAAAACACACACACACACACACACACACACACACACACACACACACACACAGTGAGTAAGGTGATGAGCAAATCCCCGAGTCCTGAGCTCTCAGGATGAAAGGGCCGGTGTGAGGGCTCGTCTCAATCCCGGGGCCTCCAGGAGGCGAGTGTCATGGTGCGATGAGAGAGCGATGAGAGAGCTGTCGGGGGGCTCGCTGATGAGAGCTCCGTTTAGACGCCTGCATCAGGAGGAGAACGCGCTTCGCACCGCCGTCCCGCTCTTTTGCCTTTGGAGACAAAAGGCATGCAAATATTTGGCTGGGCGCTCGGCCCGCGGAAGCATATTCAAAATGTCAAGCCTCTCCCATCGTGGAGGAGCCCCACACCGCCGGGACGGGGAGGATGGAGGCGCCCGTAGAGTCGGCTGAAGGTCGCCCGCGCGGCTCAGAGCGGACGTAGCCGAACATCTACGCCTCCCGCAGGGCTTTCGGCGGGATTTCGGGCGTGGCTCCGCCCAGGCCTACGGAGGAGCATTGTAGGGTCAGGAACTAATGTTGGGAAGAAGACCCGGCGCCCAAACTGTGTTCTGGTTCCACCGCGACGCCATTCGATGGAGGACAATCATCCACCACCCTAATGATTCCTGCTCTGTCCACGGTCCTGACGATCAGAGGAACCAGAACTTACCAAGTATTCCAAGTCTAAGGTTCTCCATCCAGGGGAGAACGTTTGGGGCGCTGGGCAGATACACCCAGGACAGGGGGGCAATCTATCACTGGGTACATACTCATCACACAGACACACTTTATATGGGGCAATTTATTCATCCTTTCATTATTTTCCGCTTAATCCTGGGTTCTAGGTTCGGGGTGGGGGGAGTGGTGAGGGTTCCCCATGCCTATCCAGGGGAGAACGTTTGAGGCGCTGGGCAGATACACCCAGAACAGGGCGCCAATCTATCACGGGGTACACACTCACTCACACAGACACACTCTATATAGGGGCAATTTATCCATCCATTCATTATTTGCTTAACCCTCTATTGGGCTCGTGGGGGGGGGGGGGGTTCCCCCAATGCCCATCCAGAGGGGAACGTTTGGGGCGCTGGGCAGATACACCTAAGACAGGGCGCCAATCAATCACTGGGTACACACTTATTACACAGACACACACACTATATAGGGGCAATTTATCCATCCATTCACAATCTGCTTAATCCTTTATTGGGGTCGTGGGGGTGGGGGGGGGGTCCCCATGCCCATTGAGGGGAGAACGTTTCGGGCGCTGGGCAGATACACTCAGGACAGGATGCCAATCTATCACTGGGTACACACTCATTACACAGACACACACACTCTATATAGGGGCAATTTATTCATCCATTCATTATCTTCCACTTAATCCTGTAGTAGGTTTGGGGTGTGGGGGGAGGGTTCCCCATGCACCTCCAGGGCAGAACATTTGGGGCGCTGGGCAGATACACCCAGGACAGGGCACCAATCACTCACTCACACAGACACACTCTATATAGGGGCAATTTATCCATCCATTCATTATCTTCTGCATAATCCTTTACTAGGGTCCCGGGGAGGGGGGAGAACACTATATGGGGCAATTCAGAGCATTTAACTTCACCTTCAATCCATGCGTTTGGACTGTGGGAGGGAACCGGAGAACCTGAAAAGGAAACCCACGCGGACACCGGGAGGACATGCAAACTCCACCCTGATCGGCACCCCCCCCCCTCCAGTGCTGAGAGGAGAACATGCCAAACGGCAATGCCGCCCCAAACTCTACGAAGTGTGTACCTATAATAAGTGGAACGGATACGACGGACGCTCGGCGTGGTGGCGATGAGGCGAACCTACCAAAGCGCCCAGTAGTGAGTTATGTAGTAATGGGTGAATATGTTATTATTGTGCTGGGGGTTTTCGGCTTCCTGCCCCTCCTCCTTCTTCCGTCTTCCTGTGGAGGGTGATCCGGGGTTCGAGGCATCGCCCCTGGGGGGGCTGCGGGGCTTCGGTCGGCCATATGGTGGAACGTCTTGCTCGTGGTCTTCATCAGCCCGGTGGAGGAGGAGGAGGAGGAGGAGGAGGAGGAGGAGGAGAGCCTGACGAGGCTGGAGCTGACTTCATGCTTCTTGACCGAAGGGGCTGACACACACACACACACACACACACACACACACACACACACACACACACACACACACACGAGAACGAAATGTTCGAGCGGATTCTTGAATCTCGGAGCCAAGCTTCAGTATTTCTTAAAAACGGCGGCGTCGGATCCGAGGCGAGGTGAGGAGGGCTGGCCAACAAAATAAATGCTTACGATAAATATAGCTACGCTCTAAATAAAGGCGCGCTGCTCCTAAATTGGGAGGAGGGCGCTGGCAGGCTCGCAGCTCCTGCTTTCCCGGCCAAAGAACGCGAGGTCGCTTTTATAACCTCAACTTAACATGAGCTTGTCACGACGCGAGTACGTTATATATTAAAATTAAAGGAGCACGGTGCAAGAGGGCGGGGCCTTATTCTGAATAGACCCCGTAAAGAGGCGTTATGAGTCCCGACGTGGACGTAGCGGAGTACAGTTCCAACTCTTCACGTTATTTATTCAGAATAATTCACGACCTCGAGTGTCGTATTGCTTTAATAAAACACAAACACAATATAATAATAAATAAAAACATACGTAAAAAAACAGACAACGTAAAATCGTTAATAATCTGCGCTTCCGCAACGTCATCTAGTCCCGTTTTTGGAAGTGAACGCTGACCGCTGAGTAACAGGATGCCGGTTTCTGTTCATCTAGTGGTCAAATTACAGAACACATCGGGAAAAATACTGTATTGTATTTCACACGCTGATACGAATGTGAAGCGCTCAGAGGCGTGTGTTATTGTTAATGATGTCACGTCCCAGCCAATCAGATTTAAGGAGCGGAACGACACGGTTCATAAGAATATATAAAGGCCACGCCAATAGAGAAGAGAAGCAAAGTTTTTTAAGTAAACGCCGTTCGCTGAGTAACAGGATTCCGGTTTCTTTAATGATCATCTTTAATGATGATTACTGCCATCTAGTGGCCACTTTAAGGTACACAGTTTATTAAAAAGCATCGAGAAAATAATGTATTGTAGATCACGCATCGATACGAATGTGAGGCACTTAGAGGGGTGTGTTATTGTTCATGATGTCACCACGGCCGGACAAACGGCTCAGCCAATCAAGTTTCAGGAGGGGAACGATACACATACATAAGAAGACATCAAGCACACCAATACGAGAAGAGAAGTTATTAAAGTGATCGCTGAGTAACAGGATTCCGGTTTCTCCTACGATCAAACACTGCCCTCTAGTGGGCAAATTACAGAACGCAGTTTAAAAAAAATGTGTAACAGGTTTAGCGCTGATTGCTGTTTCTATTAAATTGTATTTTATGATTAATTTAACGTATTGTGTATCACGCATCGATACGAACGGAAAGCGTGTGTTACCGTCAGTGATGTCGCAGCTGGACGAAGGGCTCAGCCAATCAGATTTCAGGAGCAGATTATGCGTTTTGTCAGAGTGGATGTGTTGATCCCGTCAACAGTATTCCAAATTTTGGCTCGTGGGGGGGGGAAAAAAAAACGGAAATATCTCGGGGAAGGGTTCGACCCACGAGCCGGACAAAAGCGCCGGATTAATAAAAATTGGATAATTATGGAACGGCACTAATAATAACAATAATAATCTCCCACGTTTGTGCATACAGAGCGCTCGAGCGGCGTCATTATCATCACGCGGGTCATTTAATGACCAGCAGAGCATTGTGGGTGTTAACAACGCCACGCATTCGAATCCCATCAGCCGGTTCGAATTAGCGACCCGAGTCGTGTTGGGTAATTGTGATCTGTAAATGAAATTAGGAAACGCTTGTCGGCGTGTTGGCGAGAAAGAAAGACCCCCCCCCTCCCCGGTGTCTGAGTGGGTGGGGTGGGGTTTCAATCAGTGTGTAGTTCTACAGTTCCATTCTGTAGTCCGTCTGCTCCTCTACGTACTCCGTTAGTCCCCTTCGGTATGTTCTCCGATGATCAGGACCGTGGACAGAGCAGGTGTTATTAGAGTGGTGGATATAGGCTCGTATATGATATGATAATCCTCCACTGGGGGTGGTGGGGGGGTTCCCTATGTCCATCCAGGGGAGAACGTTTCAGGAGCTGGGCAGGTACACCCAGGACAGGGCGCCAATCTATTCGCTTGATACACTCACACACTGTATGGGGCAATTTAGAGCCCCCAATTTACCTTGAATCCATGTTTTTGGACTGTGGGACAAAACCGGTGAACCCGGAGGAAACCCACATGGACATGGGGAGAACATGCAAACTCCACCCAGATTGGGATTCGAGTTTTTTGAGTTTCCATGTTCTCCCTGTGTCCACATGGGTTTCCTCCAGGTTCTCCGGTTTCCTCCCACAGTCCAAAACCATGGATTCAAGGTAAAGTGAACGCTCTAAATTGCCCCTATATAGTCTGTGTGTCTGTGAGTGAGTGTCCTCCTCCTCCTCCTGGTGTCTTCATCCTTCTGAAGATATAAACCTCATCCCCAACCCTGTCTCCAAAAATGTCATCCTTCCGAGTCACAGAGCCCCCTGCTGGAAGCCTCCCGTTCTGCAGCCGTCGCCGCGGTAGCCTGATGAACGTATCCGGGCGAAATACAGATGAATAATTCAGCACGTAGCGCTAAAGGATTAATTTATTTCAGTTAATTACTCTCTTACTCCGGGTTGGTATTGTACACATGATTTTTACTCTTGACCTTTTGTCGCAGAGGGTTGACCTAATTAGCGAAGCGTCGTTATTGCTTATAGATTTTAATTCGCTGCCCTCAAGACACCGAGGGTTCTCCTTTTTAGCGCGACGCTACATAATTTTAGGACTATTATGTCATTCATTGACGCTGACGGAGTTTCCACTCAGATGTGGGTGGAGCAAAACGACATCAATGGCGTAATTAATGAGGTAAAAAAAAAAAAAAAAAAAAAAAAAAAAAAAACAATAGCGTCACGAAATAACGTTAATACACGTTAGTTAAATATGAAGTTGAGGTTTGTTTTTTTTTATATTATATATAATTTTATTTTATTTTATTTTTTGAACTGTTAAAAACCGCTACGATCGTAAATTCCCGATAAATATTTGTACGTTTCACAAATTTTTACAAAAATGAATAGCATCACGAAATAACTTACAAATATTTATTTATCGGGAATTTAGGATCATACCGGTATTTAAGCTATTAGCCATAATATTGTGTACATGTAGGGTACTTACTGGGTAAGTACACAAGTACACATTGCCATAATTACGACGTAATTAAAATAATGTGTACGTGTAGGGTACTTACTGGGTAAGTACACACGTAACTGCATTGTAATGACACCACCAAGGGACGATTTAGTGGGGGGGGGGGAATGTGCTGGGGAGAACATGCAAACTCGATTTTCTTGGGTTACAATGTCGTACACGTTAGTTAAACATGAAGTTAGTGCGTTTTTAATCTTTCTTTGTTTTGAACTGTTAAAAAGTAGCTATGATCGTAAATTCCCGATAAATATTGGTAAGTTTCACACTTAATAGCGCCACGAAATAACTTACAAAAATTTATCGGGAACTTATAATCGTAACTTATTTAAGCTATTAGCCATAATTACGACGTGAGAAAATAATGCGTACGTGGAGGGTACTTACCGGGTAAGTACACACATAATGACAGGATTACACGTTCACACCAAGGAACTTATTTAGTGTGGGGGGGGGGTGTGCTGGGGAGAACATGCAAACTGGATTTTTATCGTGAACCCGCCGGTCTTCTTGGGTCACGATGATGTCATCACGTTAGAGACTTTATGATCCGCCGGTCTGTCGATTGAGGTTTATTTAGGTTGATTCATTCATTCATTATCTTCCGCTTTATCCTCGCGCGGGGGGGGGGGGGGGGGTTCCCCATGCCCATCCAGGGGAGAACATTTGGGGCGCTGGGCAGATACACCCAGGACAGGGGGGGCAATCTATCGCTGGACACACACTCACTCACACAGACACACTCTATATGGGGCAATTTGGAGAATTAAATCGACCTTGAGCCATGTTTTTTTGGACTGCGGGAGGAAACCGGAGAACCCGGAGGAAACCCACGCGGACACGGGGAGGACATGGGAACTCCACCCAGATGGGGATTCGAACCGGGAATCCCCTAGCGCTGAGAGGAGAACATGCCCAACCACCCAGCCACCGTGCCGCCGTTCGTTAATGTAACGTATCAAAACGCTCATTTTCCGGACCTCGCCAGGCTTGATTGGCGTTCGTTGGCGCGCTCTCGGTTCTCGGCCGTGTGCGGGTCAGGGGAGGTCGGCGTGCTGGAGCGTTGCCGAGCGCCTGTGTTCTGCGCTCGGTGACTGAAGCTCTTTAGTGGGAGCTGAAATGAAGGGCCCGTCATGCCTTTGACAGCGAGTGACGCCTCGGGCGGATCCCACAGCCGAATGTGCCTCCGCCGGCACAGGCACCTTCCTAACGAGACAGGGCTCCGTAATTACTCGTGCCACATCCAAGCGATGCGCCAGGGGAACACGCCGTCTCTTCTTGAAGCAGCCTTCAGTCCTGTAATCTTAACAGCGCTAGCTTCCAGGGATATTCAACACAGATGTATCTCTAAAAGCCCTGAATGGGAATTGCTGCCGTCGTGAGGGTAGCCATAAGCAAGGTATTCAAAAAGGCGGCGGCGGCGGCGGCGGTGTTTCCACGCCGCAGTGGAGGCCGTGGTGGTGAAGTGGGTCTGTGTTTTTGGTAAAATGAGATTTGCATTGGGCGTCGGGGAAACAACACGGCTGGAGAGTCAACATATCGTCCTGTGAAGCGTGGTCGCGGAAATCCACTGTGACGTGTATTATATTTAGTTTGGACCGACGGTAACGACGTCAGCTGTTCAAACTTATAGGGGCAATTTAATCATTATTTTCTGCTTAATCCATTACTAGGATTGTGGGTTCTTTTAAATTATTATTCATTCATTCATTCATTCATTATCTTCGGCTTTATCCTCAATTAGGGTCGGGGGGGGGGGGGTGATGGGCAGATACACCCAGGGCAGGGCGCCAATCCATCGCTGGGCACACACTCACACAACACAGACACGCACACAAAAACACTCTATATGGGGCAATTTTGAGAACTCACTTAATTACGTCAGTTGTTCAAACTTATAGGGGCAATTAAGTTTTTTTTTTTAGTTATTAAATTTATTTTATTTAGTTTGGACCGATGGTAACGACGTCAGTATGATGTTACCTCAAACTTATAGGGGCAATTTAGTTGGGGCAATTTAATCATTATTTTCTGCTTAATCCATTACTAGGATTGTGGGTTCTTTTAAATTATTATTCATTCATTCATTCATTCATTCATTCATTCATTATCTTCCGCTTTATCCTCAATTAGGGTCGTGGGGGGGGGGGTTCCCCATGCCCATCCAGGGGAGAACGTTTCGGGCGATGGGCAGATACACCCAGGACAGGGCGCCAATCCATCGCTGGGCACACACTCACACAACACAGACACGCACACAAACACACTCTATATGGGGCAATTTTGAGAACTCACTTAACGACATCAGTTGTTCAAATTTATAGGGGCAATTTAGTCGGGGCAATTTATTCATTAATTTCTGCTTAATCCATTACTAGGATTGCGGGTTTTTTTAAATTATTAAATTTATTTTATTTAGTTTGGACCAATGGTAACGACGTCAGTATGATGTTAGCTCAAACTTATAGGGGCAATTTAGTTGGGGCAATTAATCATTATTTTCTGCTTAATCCATTACTAGGATTGTGGGTTCTTTTAAATTATTATTCATTCATTCATCCATTATCTTCCGCTTTATCCTCAATTAGGGTCGTGGGGGGGGGGGTCCTCATGCCCATCCAGGGGAGAACGTTTCGGGCGATGGGCAGATACACCCAGGACAGGGCGCCAATCCATCGCTGGGCACACACACAGACACGCAAACAAACACACTCTGTATGGGGCAATTTTGAGAACTCACTTAACGACGTTAGTTGTTCAAACTTATAGGGGCAATTTAGTCGGGGCAATTTCATTCATTAATTTCTGCTTAATCCATTACTAGGATTGCGGGGTTTTTTTTGTTATAAAATGTATTTTATTTAGTTTGGACCGATGGTAACGACGTCAGTGTGATGTTACCTCAAACTTATAGGGGCAATTTAGTTGGGTCAATTTAATCATTATTTTCTGCTTAATCCATTACTAGGATTGTGGGAAGGGGGGGGGGGTTCTCTTAAATGATTAAATGTATTATATTTAGTTTGGACCGATTGTAACAACGTCAGTTGTTCAAACTAATAGGGGCAATTTATTCATTATTTTCTGCTTAATCCAATAGGATTGCGGGTTCTTTTAAATTCTTTAATTGATTAAATTTAGTTCAGACCGATTGTAACAACGTCAGTATGATGTTACCTCAAACGTATAGGGGCAATTTATTTATATAGGGGGGGGGGGGGATCGGGGCGGAGTTCTTTTGAATGATGAAATTTATTATATTTAGGTTGGACCGATGGTAACAACCTCAGTTGTTCAAACTTATAGAGGGCAATTTAGTTGGGGCAATTTAATCATTGTTTTCTGCTTGATCCATTATTTTAAATTATTCAATTTATTCAATTTAGTTTGGACTTTAGTTGGACAAAAAGTTTGGACTCAACTTTTTTTTTTTGTTTTGAACTGTATAAAACAGGTACGAATATAAATGTTCGCAGAAATTAATAGCGTCACGAAATAACTTCCAAATATTTATCGGGAATTTATAATTGTAACTGTATTTAAGTTATTAGTCATAATAACGACGAAGACGTTAACATGCAAACTCACACGCGGGCGATGTTTATCAAGAATCCGCCAATTTTCTTGGATCACAATGACGTCATCAGATTAGAGACTTTTGATTCATTAATTTAATCTATGAAAAAAACAATTTTGTTAAAAAAAAAAAAACAATTGCGTCAACTGAGCTTACCTAACCTCGCTGGTTGTTATCGGTAGCGCGGTACGACGCTGACGCAGTTTCCACTCGGGTGTGGGTGGAGCCGAGCGGACCCGTATCGGTGGCACGCGGCGGCACCACGTGGTCCGGCGGAACGGCGGTGCAGGTAACCGAAATTATTAATGAGCCGGGCGCAGAAACAAACCGACGGCCCTTTAGCGCCCGATAAAGCACACCTCATTAATTTTTCCAATTATTATTCCGATTCGGCTCTCTTCGTAGCGGCCGGAGCGAATGAAGGGGAAAATAATTAGCTAGCGCCGATATTACCGAGGCGCGGCGCCGGCCCGGGTCAGGGCGAGCATCCCGCCGATTCTGACATTTTAAATTACCTGAACAATACCCGGAGCAATCTCTGGACCTAATTAACTTCCCATCGAGAGCAAACGTACACATCATTTAAAAAGATAGATACGAGATGACAAAAACACGCGCCCGGGCCCCTCCCCCCACCTCCTCCCCCCTCCCTGAATCCCGATTCGCAGCGTGTGTTATATTCTCTCTCTCTCTAAAAAAAAAAAAAAAAAAAAAAAAAAAAAAAAAAAAAAAAAAAAAAAGGGACTTTCTTTCCATCAAGTAATCAATGCGCCATCGCAACGCGTTCATTTTAATGCACTCAATCTCGCCTTTAATGTTTATGGCTCACGGGCGTGGAGAGCATCGGCAGTGCAGGAATGTTATATGGCTTCGGTTTCGGACCATTTCATTAAATATTCATGCAAAATAAAAAAAAAAGAAAGAAAGAAATAAAAAAAAAAAAAAAAAAGAAGGGAAATAACGCGAAAGGAGATCTGGATTGGCCATGGCCGCCGTTTTTCCCGCCGTCTTTCTATGGTTCTGTGGCGTGGCGTCGCCGTCCGTTATTTACATAGCGACGTACATTCGTCTCTCGATGGCGAAAGCCGCTCGTGGCGGGAAAACAACACAAACACCCGCCATCGCCGGCGTAAACGGCGAGGCCTGCAAACGGGAAGTGATGCAAAGCGCTGAAATTTGCTTTAAAAAAAAATACATTTCAAAAAAAAAAGAAAGAAAAAAAAATCAAATGAAGTCGGTCTCTCGACTCTCGGGCGCAATATCACGTCTGCCAAACCACCCCCCCCTCCCCCCACGAGTGGGTCCGCCATTTCGCCGGAGCCATTTGATTGCACACCCGCAGCGATATTAAATTTGTAGCCGTCTTGCGTCTTATTTATTTATTTATCCGTCGTCTTTGTCGTTTTCCAAAAAAAAAAAGTTTTTTTTTTTTTTTTTTTTTTTTTTTGCCTTTTCTTGCCGACTGTGCTAAAAATCCCAAACGCCGCCCTTGGACCCTTTAAAGGCGGCGCACAAGTCCGCACGGCGGCCCACATTTCGTGGAGCTCAAGCCGAATGCGAGATGAAACGTCGCCATTTCAACTGAGCTTGTTCCGCACGGACGGCCGCCGCGTCCTCCGATATTAACCATGTTCTATTAATCACCCCCGCTCGGTGGTTAACATGTTTGCTCTTGTCGCACCACGTCGCCCGCTTCACTCCATAATGCATGCTTGACAGCAGGACGCGTCTCCGCGCCGGAGTTCGTACCCACGTTTTATGTGTTTTTTTTTTTTTTTTTTTTATTAATTTTTTACATTTTATTTTATTTTTTTTTTAACGAGCTCGTTGGAAAAGCTCGCCGTTGTTTTAACACCGCCACGTTGAAGTGAAGTATTTGACCTGATGCGAAATAATTAATTATGACGGACACCATCAAGCACGGTGGCGTAGTGGTTAGCCCGTTCTCCACCCAGCCCTTGGGATCCAGGTTTGAATCCCAGTCCCAGGTGGAGTTTGGATGTTCTCCCTGTGGCTGCGTGGGTTTCCGCCGGGATTTCCGGCTTCCTCCCACGGTCCAAAAACATGGATTCGAGGTGAATTGGATGCTCTAAATTGCCCCATATAGAGTTTCTGTTTGTGTGAGTGTGTGCCCAGCGATAGATTGGTGCCCTGTCCTGGGTGTTCTGCCCAAAACCCCTGTTCTCCTCTGGAGGGGCATGGGGAACCCCACCCCCGCACTCTTCATTCACTCGTGATCACTCTTCAAACTTGGCTTACTTCATTTCCTATGGGAAAAAAAAATCCAATTTTCAAAGTGGCGCAACTTGGACAAATTTTAACCTACAAAATTAAAATTTGTTGGTGTCGTAGACAGTGGCAGCCAGGCTGGTCTTGTCAAAATGCAGCGTGAGCGCACTCTTCGTCTTCTCGTAATGACTCTTCAAACTTGGCTTACTTCATTTCCTATGGGGAAAAAATCTGATTTTCAAAGTGACGTAACGCGGACAATTTTTAAGCTACCAAATCGAAATTCGTTGGCATCGTAGACAGTGGCAGCCAGGCCGGTTTTGGTAAGACACAGCATGAGCGCACTCTTCGTCTTCTGTAATCACTCTTCAAAGTTGGCTTAGTCTATTTCCTATGGGAAAAAATCCAATTTTCAAAGTGGCATAACGTGGACAATTTTTGAGCTACGAATACGAATACGAATACTGGCCACATCCCGCGTGAACTGCGGAGACCCCTACCAGCTAAAACCACAGCCTGATTGCAGTTTGCGTTCCCTTTTTTTAATCAATCTTTATCAAAAATTGCATTCATGCTAATCGTACAATTTATTCCCTGGCCCCGCCCACTTCTTTATGGATTTATTAGTGCGTAGTTAATTTGGGAGAATGTGAACGTTCCGATTAGGGAATTTTTTATTTTATTTTATTTTAATTTTTTTTTTTTACAAAAAAAAAAAATCTACCCCTCCTATCCTTTATAACCCCAAACCTACCCCAACCTCCCCAACTGGTTACAGTTCCACCCGGTTCTGCCTTCGTCTTTAACTTTAATTTAACGCAAACCAAAGCCTAACCCGTCCCCTCGTCGACGCCCCCCCCTCCAACTCCCCCATCCACACTGAACCCCACCTCGTTATAACCTCTCCATAGCCTCGGTACTACGTCTCGCACACCCCCTCCGTTCCGCATGGCATGAGTTATATGGAACGTCAGGGTGTCTCACTTTGGGTTCTGCGTCGGTCCACGCTGGGCTGATTTAGGGTTTTTTTTTTTTGGGGGGGGTAGAGAGCCTGAGGCCAGTTATCCTAAGGGCCCCTCCCGCCTCACACCCTCCCCGACAGCAGAGGGACTGCCTGGCAGAATAAAAGCTAGGCAATAAAAGACAGGGGGGGGGGGGGGGCATTGAAGTGGGGGTAGGGGGGGTGGTGGGGGACACCCTCAGGCGATGGCCCATGTGGCCTCTGGATAAATCCTCCACTGAAAGCTTAATAATCCAGACATGGGCAGGTTGAGAGTGAGAGGACAGCCCCTAATCCAGAACAACAGCACCCGCTTTAATTGCCCCTTTTGTCTTCTAATCGTATGAGATCTGAGGGAAAGAGGCGTTTGGACGAGGTATCAATACCTCGCCACTTCAAATGGGTTTGGGATCACAAGGAGGATCAGTCTTTAAGAAGTGCCCTGTTGTGGGGAGGTCTGGCCAAAGCCAAATAACAACACGAGGCGTCCGCCGAACGGCGTCCACACACGGAACGTCAACACGAGACGTCAACACGAGACGTCCAATCAGATCAGAGTCACGGTCCACGAGGTCGCCGATCCGTCGGTAATTTCGGGGGGAATGTCAACGTTCTCGCGAAGCCCCCAAACCTACCCCAATAGCCCCAACTGGTCCCGGTTCCACCCCGTTCTGGTTCCAACCCGTCCCCTTCAGCACCGACCTACCACCGTCCGAACCTCTCCCTCAAAGCCAGTGGTAAACCCGAACCTATCCCGTCACAATCCCAATTATTATCCTTGAGTCATTATGAAATCACCGCATCATAATAATAATAATAATAATAAGGTGGTGTAGTGTTTGGCATGTTCTCTTCATAGTGCTGGGGATTCCGGTTCGAATCCCGATCTGGGTGGAGTTTGCATGTTCTCCCCCGTGTCCGCGTGGGTTTCCACCGGGTTCTCCGCTTTCCTCCCACAGTCCGAAAGCATGGATTCAAGGTGAATTGAATGCTCCAAATTGCCCCATATAGAGTGGGAGTGAGTGTGTGTCCAGCGATAGATTGGTGTATCTGCCCTGCGCTTGAAACGTTCTACCCTGGATGGGCATGAGGACCCCCCCCCCCCCCCCCCCCCCCCAACGACCCAAGTAGAGGATAAAGCAGAAGATAATGAATTAATAAATAATAATCAGTAGGGGGCAGCACTGTGGTTTAGTGATTAGCACGTTCTCCTCTGGGGATCAGGTAGGTTGGTTGGTACCTCCATCCAAACCGACCCCAGCTCGTTATAACCTCTCCTATCCCGTCCGCTCAACCCAAACCTATCCCGTCAACGCCACAATAGCTACGTCCAACGCTCCGGTTCTGAGGTTCTGAGGTGATATTCGGTGGTGCGCCTCCACACGCTAAAGTAACGGCGTCACGGGTGACGTCCGCCTGACCCCCCCCCCCCCCCCCCCCCCCCCCCGCCGCGCCCGTCGGCGTCGCCGTGACCTCACGTCTGACTATAATAGATTGTTTGAAGAGGAGCGCCGTGTCTGACTCCGTGCCAAATACGCGCTCGTTATGACGGCGAGGGGGTCAAACTAATTAGCTCAGACGGCCGACCTGGATGTAAAGCATCTCCGCCGAGTCGGCAGCTCATTACGGAACGATCCGGAATCCTCATATCCCCCACTTTTTTTTTTTTTTTTTTTCTTTTTTCTTTCTTCTTTCTCCTTCGTTTCGTTAAAAAGAAATGTCAAAACAACGTGCTTTCTGCGACTCGCGCGTAATGGCGCCGGATCGCGCGCCGGCGGCCCGTTAACAAGTTAAATGTGTTTGTGTTCGGAAGCGCGGGTCAGCGCGCACCATTAGATCTGCGGCGGATCGTAACTGTCTTTGTTTAGGCCGGCTAAGTGAAGCATATCATTACGAGGTGCCGGCGCTCTTAAGTGGTAGTTTAAAGGCCCATAAATTCAATTAGACGCCGTTTCATCCTGCGCCGCACGGTTTTTACTCACTGATCCGGGCGGCGCGGGGTCGAGCGCGCCGCCCGGCCGACTTTCGGAAGAGCGATCGCCCGGGATTTCCATTTATATTGTTATTTTAATGGCACCTCTCCGGAGCGTGAGGGCCTCAGATGCTTACAGGGCCACAATCACAGCCCCGGGCTCCCACGGGACATCGACTAGTCATTAGAGCCGACCGGGGGAAGAAGACACCCCAAGACATGGGGTGACACACACACACACACACACACACACACACACACACACACACACGCTTCACCAGGTTAAAAAAAAACATAATAAATAATAATAATAATAATAATAATAATATTAATAATTATAATGATGCACCTTCTGGAAGTTCCACAAGAGGTGCAGATAGGAACCAGGTGGAGCTAAAGAGGGTGGAGCTAAAAAGGGTGGAGTTAAAGATAGTGCAGTTGTAATCTGTAAATAACGTTCATTCCTTTGTAGTCAGTAACCGGGATAGGAACCAGGTGGAGGTAAAGTGGGTGGAGCTAAAAAGGGTGGAGTTAAAGATAGTGCAGTTGTAATCTGTAAATAATGTTCATTCCTTTGTAGTCAGTAACCGGGATAGGAACCAGGTGGAGGTAAAGTGGGTGGAGCTACTATCTGTAAATAAATTGTGATTCCGCGTAGTTAGCATCCGGGATAGGAACCAGGTGGAGGTAAAGTGGGTGGAGCTAAAGAGGGTGGAGTTATGATCTGTAAATAAAGTCTGTCTCTTTGTAGTTCGTACCCGGGATAGGAACCAGGTGGAGGTAAAGTGGGTGGAGCTAAAGAGGGTGGAGTTATGATCTGTAAATAAAGTCTGTCTCTTTGTAGTTCGTACCCGGGATAGGAACCAGGTGGAGGTAAAGTGGGTGGAGCTAAAGAGGGTGGAGTTATGATCTGTAAATAACGTCTGTCTCTTTGTAGTTCGTACCCGGGATAGGAACCAGGTGGAGGTAAAGTGGGTGGAGCTAAAGAGGGTGGAGTTATGATCTGTAAATAACGTCTGTCTCTTTGTAGTTCGTACCCGGGATAGGAACCAGGTGGAGGTAAAGTGGGTGGAGCTAAAGAGGGTGGAGTTATGATCTGTAAATAACGTCTGTCTCTTTGTAGTTCGTACCCGGGATAGGAACCAGGTGGAGGTAAAGTGGGTGGAGCTAAAGAGGGTGGAGTTATGATCTGTAAATAAAGTCTGTTTCTGTGTAGTTCGTACCCGGGATAGGAACCAGGTGGAGGTAAAGTGGGTGGAGCTAAAGAGGGTGGAGTTATGATCTGTAAATAACGTCTGTCTCTTTGTAGTTCGTACCCGGGATAGGAACCAGGTGGAGGTAAAGTGGGTGGAGCTAAAGAGGGTGGAGTTATGATCTGTAAATAACGTCTGTCTCTTTGTAGTTCGTACCCGGGATAGGAACCAGGTGGAGGTAAAGTGGGTGGAGCTAAAGAGGGTGGAGTTATGATCTGTAAATAAAGTCTGTTTCTGTGTAGTTCGTACCCGGGATAGGAACCAGGTGGAGGTAAAGTGGGTGGAGCTAAAGAGGGTGGAGTTATGATCTGTAAATAACGCCTGTCTCTTTGTAGTTCGTACCCGGGATAGGAACCCTCCCAGCACCCCCCGTCCCCGTCCCCGTCCCCGTCCCCGTCCCCGTCCCATCTCCCCCAAACTTCTTATCCCTTTGTGGACCAGATGAATCTCTTCAGGGCTCCTCCTCCTCCACCTCCTCCTCCTCCTCCTCCTCCTCACCCTCCTCGCTGAGGATAGCGGGCTGGTGGGGGGGGGGGGGACTGTACTTAAAAGGGCAGCTGCTGTAAAAGAGTGCCATTTCCCCCTGCTGCCACTGCTCTGGCAAACCGGCAACACCAACACACACACACACACACACACACACACACACACACACACACACACACACACACACACACACCACCCCTAGCCTGCCTATTAATATGCAGATGGACTTGTTTCTTTTACTTGTGAACTCCAGCGACAAAGCGAGAAAGCATATGCTTCAAATATTTATGATCTTATCCAGTAATTAAGAGCGAGCGAGCGAGCGAGCGAGGCACACAGTGAACGAGTCACACCAGAGTAGGCCAGACTGACACACACACACACACACACACACACACACACACACACACACACACACACACACACACGGCAAAAGTGAAGAAGTCTAAATAGAGGAATCAATCCCGTTACCAAACCATAACTCTTTACAGTACAGGGGGGGGGCGGGGCGGGGGGGGCGTGGATTATGAATATTTAAAAAGGGTGAAGTTTGAAAGGGTGGAGCTTGAGAGGGTGGAGCTTGAGAGGGTGGAGTTTGAGAGGGTGGAGCTTGAGAGGGTGGAGTTACGATCTGTAAAAAAAAAAAAAAAAAAAAAAAAAAAAGTTAGCTGTGTAGATTGATCTGTTTCTGTGTAAATTAGTGAAATTTAGTAGATATTAATTATCATGATAAACAATTAATAAATCCTCTGTTTTATAGAAACAATTAATAAATCCTCAATATTCTATTAATTAATTAAAGAGACCAATCAGCATTCTCTCCCTCTCTCTCTCTCTCTCTCTCTTGGTTTTGTGTTTCTCTCTCTCTCTCTCTCTCTCTCTCTCTCTCTCTCTCTCTCTCTCTCTCTCTCTCTGTCTCTCTCTCTCTCTCTGTCTCTCGGTTTTGTTTTCCTCTCTCTCTCTCTGTCTCTCTCTCTCTCTCTGTCTCTCTCTCTCTCTGTCTCTGTCTCTCGTCCCGCTCGCCCGGCGCTCAGGTTGATTGCATCGGACGTGCGGGGTGGAGATGAAAGCGTTGCAGACAGCTGGCCCGGCGCTCGCCCCACACCTCACTCACCTCGTCTCCCTCCCTCCTCCGTCCTCCCTCCTCCGTCCTCGGGGAGCGCCACGTCTCCTCCGCCTGGCTTTCACTACCACAGATCCTCCTGGCTGTCTCTCCCTGCCCGCTCTCGGAGCCCCATCCCCGGCACGGCGCCCCCCGCCTCCCCCGCTCCAGGCGGCCCGCCCGCCCGCCCGCCCGCCCGCCGCACCCCAGCCGGCCGTGGCGCCACACCGGCTCCGTTTTGTCAATAATCATTTATTTGTTGCCGGCAACGTTACATCTGACCTCCCTGTTTCATCAATTATGGATAGATGATTGGACGGGAACATCTGCACGGGGCTGTTCTCACCTCGTGGCTGAGATTAGATCAAGTATTAAACTGTTGTTTATTGTCGGGCCAAAACTCGGCAGCGAGGCGGCCGTGGGGGAATCGCTGTGAGCGTCGGCGCTAAAGAAAATCCAGCTCCCGTCGGCGGGTACCGCCTCCCTCCCGACGTTCCTCAACAGCCACGACGCCCATGTATTATTTACAGGTATTACGGGTTGTTACGGGCCGCGCGGTAAGGGCTCCTGGCAGACGAGCTGGTTAGCGCTTGTTTTGTAGCGTTGGAAAATGCATGAGGCCGAGCGAGGCCGCCGCCGCGGCGAGCAGATGGAGCCGCCGCGCTCTGCCAAAAGACACCGGATTACTCGGAACCGCGCGAGCCGCCGGCGTCCCCGCGCAAGCGCCGGCCGACGATAAACCGCCCGGACTCTCCTGCACGCCGCCCGCCAATTATTTAGGGGTTCCAACCCTCACTGTACGCTCCACTGCGCACCTCCACCGCACTGCTCCACCTTTTGAAAGGGGGCATGGTGGTGGTATTATTATGACGCGGGGCTGTTTTTGTTTTTTTTATTATTCAGATGTGAAGGATGGCGCCGTTAATTCGGCTCAATCCTCCACCTTTGGCCCAAAGCGTATTGCTTCACAATGATTACGTCACATCGTTGATCTATTCCGGGTAAGTTAGCAAAATTTGGTAGATTGTCCTATATAAATCCTCATTAATATATTAATTAGTCTATTGTTGGGACACAGCAGTGCTGCTGGAGTTTCGAGCCTGTATCCGCTCACTGTACACCCCATTACGCACCTCCTCCACCTCACTGCTCCACCTTTTGAAAGGGGGCATGGTGGTGGTATTATTATGACGCAGGTTTTTTTTTATTTTATTATTATTTTTTTTTTAATTTATTTAGATGTGAAGAATTATCTTCGTTAATTCGGCTCCATCCTCCATCGCTGACCCGATGCGTAGCGCTTCACGATGATTACGTTGTCGTGTATACCTCGGGCCAGTAGATGGAGCTGGCGGCCCCCCCGGAAAAGCGACCACCTCCGCCGACTGCTCCGCACTTTCTGTACGACGCTGACGATTTCGTCATAGCAAAGACGACCCGTAATTATTTAGTACTTACGTGATTGATTTATTTTATTAATTGTGTAAATTAGCGAAATTTATTCTTAATTCTGAAGATAAACAATTTATAAATCCTCTATTTTATAGAAACGATTAATGAATTCTCATTAATCTATTAATTAATAATCTATCCAGTCGCTGTACACCCCATTAAGCACCTCCACCGCACTGCTCCACCTTTTGCAAGGGGGCATGGTGGTGGTATTATTATGACGGGGGGCTGTTTTTTTATTTTATTTTTTTTATAGATGTGAAGAATTATCTACGTTAATTCGGCTCCATCCTCCATCGCTGACCCGATGCGTAGCGCTTCACGATGATTACGTTGTCGTGTATACCTCGGGCCAGTAGATGGTGCTGCCGGCACCCCCGGAAAAGCGACCGCCTCCGCCGACTGCTCCGCACTTTCTGTACGGCGCTGACGATTTCGTCATCGCAAATTATTTAGTACTTACATGATTGATTTATTTTATTAATTGTGTAAATTAGCGAAATTTATTCTTAATTCTGAAGATAAACAATTTATAAATCCTCTATTTTATAGAAACGATTAATAAATTCTCATTAATCTATTAATTAATAATCTATCCAGTCGCTGTACACCCCATTAAGCACCTCCACCGCACTGCTCCACCTTTTGCAAGGGGGCATGGTGGTGGTATTATTATGACGGGGGGCTGTTTTTTTATTTTATTTTTTTTATAGATGTGAAGAATTATCTTCGTTAAATCGGCTCCATCCTCCATCGCTGACCCGATGCGTAGCGCTTCACGATGATTACGTTGTTGTGTATACCTCGGGCCAGTAGATGGTGCTGCCGGCACCCCCGGAAAAAGCGACCGCCTCCGCCGACTGCTCCGCACTTTCTGTACGGCGCTGACGATTTCGTCATCGCAAATTATTTAGTACTTACATGATTGATTTATTTTATTAATTGTGTAAATTAGCGAAATTTATTCTTAATTCTGAAGATAAACAATTTATAAATCCTCCATTTTATAGAAACGATTAATAAATTCTCATTAATGTATTAATTAATAATCTATCCACTCACTGTACACCCCATTAAGCACCTCCACCTCACTGCTCCACCTTTTTTGGGGGCATGGTGGTGGTATTATTATGACGGGGGGCTGTTTTTTTTTTTTTTTTTTATAGATGTGAAGGATATCTTCGTTAAATCGGCTCCATCCTCCATCCTCACGATGATTGCGTCGCTGTGTATAAGAAAATATGACGCTACTTCATTTACGAGGTAATATAAATATCTGGCCGCGCTGCAGTTTCCATTAGCGCCCGAACGCGATTCCTCTGGACGGGTGTAAATTTCTCCGCAGATGCCCGACGCGTTGGCGTTTTCACGGCTGTAATTACAACGTAATGGGTGAATCCATTCCGCTGTAAACGCCTCCCGGTGCCGCCGCCGCCGCCCGCTCGTGATACCGGCGCTACGTTATCCGCGCGCTGCATTATTTAACGCTATTAATCATCACGTAAAGCATGCCGCCGCATCCTCCTTGTTGCGTTGCGGCCAATCAGATGCAACCGGCGTGCGTTCTTCCACACACGGACGCACATGAATCGGAACTCCGCCGCACGCAGGAGCAGGCTGAGTGTGCGCCCTGAACGCCACGCTGACGATACGCGCCCATTAAATCCAGCGATTCTGCCGTCTACGTTGTGCCATGTGTGCTGGTCGGATGCCACAGGTGGCGCTACCAGCTGAGGTTGAAAGGCTTTGAATAAGGTCAATGTCACCGCGCTGCATTATTAATGTTCCACCGCCTACGTGTTCTGCCTGCGGAACCGCGGCGGAGAACCAACTGAGGAGCGCAATCGGAATCGACACGCTCAAATATTGATACGGTATCGGTTCCACCGAACGGACAGTCCGTAGAAGCCAACGCTGTGAAATGCTAACGGGCGCGTACCAATAACCAATAAGTGAAGAGTGTGGCATGGGGGGCAGGGGGGGGGTATGTTTGATCGGCTATTTTGTGCCGAGATGTAAAGTTTGGGAGCGACCTGAGGGAGGCATCGAAACCTCATGGATGTCATGACATTTCGCATTCTTGGCTCTCAGAGAGCACGTCGTATCGTTTATTTCTCATCGTTTGTTCTGTATCGTTCGTTTTGTATCGTTTGCTTCGTCTGCTTCACTTCATATTGTTCGTCCTATATCGTTCATATCGTATCATTTGTATCGTATCGTTCGTTTTGTATCGTTCGCTTCGTATGCTTCACTTTGTATTGTTTGGTGTAAATTGTCCTTTATTGTTCATTTCGTATCTTTCATTCTGTATCGTTCATTTCATATCGTTCGCTTCGTACGCTTCACTTCGTATTGTTTAGCTCTATATCGTTCGTTTCGTATCATTCACTTTGTATTGTTTGTTCTATACCGTTCGTATCGTATCGTTCGCTTCGTACGCTTCACTTCATATCGTTCGTGTCGTATCATTTGCATCGTTTGCTTTGTATCGTTTGTGTTGTATCGTTCGTATCGTATCGTTCGTTATGTATCGTTCGCTTCGAATGCTTCACTTCATATCGTTCGTGTCGTATCGTTCGCTTTGTATCGTTCATCTTTTATCGTTCGCTTTGTATCGTTCATCTTTTATCGTTCGATTTGTATCGTTCACCTTTCATCGTTTGTTCTGTATCGTTCGCTTCGTATGCTTCACTTCATATCGTTCGTGTCGTATCATTCGTATCGTTCGCTTCGTATCGTTCGCCTTGTATCGTTTGTTCTATATCGTTTGCTTCGTATGCTTCACTTCGTATCGTTTGTTCTATATTGTTTTTGTTTGTTTGTATCGTTCGTTTCGTATCGTTCACTTCATATCGTTCATTTCGTATCGTTCACTTCGTATCGTTCGTTCTATATCAGGATACGTCGCCCCACCGAACCCCGGACCTTGGATTCGAGCAGCTGTCCGACCTCACGACCTCCGGAACCGCCGGTCAGCACAAACAACATCGAAATAATAAATCATTAACTTTAACGTACCTTCTAACAATTCTCATTATTGCCGGAAGCGCCGGCAGCAGCTCCTCTTCCTCACCGCCGACGTCCTCAGATCTTCATCACTGAGGATCAAAGGGACTCTGATGATAAAACTCCATCAAATTAAGGACGGTGGAACCGACGCGTTGGGTTCTGATGGACAGAACCTTTCATTTGCGTTGGACGGGCGAGTCGGCGGTCCTGCAGTGAGGACGCCGCGGTGAGGACCCCGGTGTGCCTTCATCTCCACAGAGCATCCGCGTTCATCACCGCCAAGGATTTAAAATAGGTTTGCCCCGGCTTCCTGCTGATTGGACCAAAGAATTACCATAGCAACCACTCACCTCAACCCCAAACACCTTCACCTCAGTAGGGGTACCTCACCAGGGGGCGCTGTACGTTGGGAAACGTTTGGATAAGGCGTCCGCTAAATGAATAAAAAGACCAGAAATGTACAAATTAATTAATGAGGCGGCACTATGGCTTAGTGGTTTAGCATGTTCTCCCCTCAGCGCTGGGGCTCCAGGTTCGAATCCCAATCATGGGTGGGGTTTCCATGTTCTCTCCATGTCCACGTTGGATTCCTCCTGGTTCTCCGGTTTCCTCCCACAGTCCGAAAACATGGATTCAAGATAAATTAATTAATTAATCCATTCATTAAAATTGATCCTCTATTAGGGACGCGGGGGGGGGAGGTGGGGGGTGTTCCGAATCCCCATGCCCATCCAGTGGAGAACGTTTCAGGCGCTGGGGCAGATACACCCAGAAAAGGGCACTGATCTATTGGTGGGCCCACACTCACTCACACACACTCTATATGGGGCAATTTGGAGCATTCAATTTACCTTGAATCCATGCTTTTCGGCTGTGTGAGGAACCCGGAGAACCTGAAGGCAACCCACACGGACACGGGGAGAACATGTTAACTCAACCCAGATCGGGATTTGGACCTCCCACAGTCCAAAGACATGGATTCAAGGTGAATTGGCTACTCTAAATTGCCCCCTATATATGGTGTGTGTGTGCGAGTGAGAGTGTGCCCAGCGATAGATTGGCGCCCTGTGCCGGGTGTATCTGCCGAAACGTTCTCCCCTGGATGGGCATGGAGAACACCCCCCTCCCCTGTGTGTGTGTGTGTGTGTGTGTGTGTGTGTGTGTGTGTGTGCGCGCGCATCGCGGGTTTGATTTCAGCTTCCTGAGAGTGCGTTCGCATGGCCCCGCCCCCGGGAAGAGGGCCGCCTGAATTATTAATGAGCCGAGATAATAAGAAAATATAGAACCCCGTCACATGTCCTGCGAGCGTTCTGCGAGTCCTCACGGCGGAGAACATCAGACAGATACGATACGAATACGAACCGGGGAGGGGGGGGGGTCATTTAACGCTGCGTCGTCGGCCGCCACCAAACACACGTTGGGTTGGTTCCCCATGCCCATCCTGGTGAGAATGTCTCAGGCGCTGGGCAGATACACCCAGGACACACTCACTCACACACACTATATGGGGCAATTTAGAGCATTCAATTCACCTTGAATCCATGTCTTTGGACTGTGGGAGGAAACCGGAGAACCCGGAGGAAACCCACCAAGGACACGGGGAGAACATGGAACAGGCAAACGCCACACAGATCGGGATTCAAACTTCAAACCTGGATGCCCAGGGCTGAGAGGAGAACGGGTTAATAATTATAAATACATTGCGAGTTATACAATACATATATATATATATTTACATATATATATATATATATATATATATAGATATATATATATATATATATATATATATATATGTAATTTACTATCGTACCCTGTTGCAGTTGTGGATATTTAAAATCTGGAGCTAATTTAATTGATACTATACAAATTTGCGATGACGATATTAAACGTAGCCTCCCCGTAAACGCAGAGCACGTATAAGTAACGACGATAATACAAACAGCCATAAAGCCGGAGATGAAAAGCGCGAGGAGCCCCGCGTCTGGGGGGAATTGTTAAGTATAGCCCAGGCTGCGTTTCCATCTGATCGGCGGATTCAGCCTATCCCAGCTCAATAATCCTCAGCCTCGCGCTCTCATAACGTCTTCAGATGAATCCATCTGATTTCCTCGTCCTCGCGCCCGCCGTCGCCGCCCCTCGGCGGCCGATCAATAAGAGAAACGCCATGTTTAAACCGAATAACATTTTCGGGGGCCTGAGCCACATCGCCCCCCCCCCCCCACACAACCCCCATACCACCTCCCCTCCCCTCCCCTCCCCCACACTTTCCATATAGAAATCCTGAGGCGGAAGCATTTAGGCGGCTGAATATACAATTAAACGCACCAGTGGTTTTTAAAAATGCTATTTTGTTTATTGATTTTATTTATTTTTATTTATCTAAAAATAAAATGTAAAAATTGTAAAACACCGTACGCTGCTTCAGTTCCGTCATAAATCGCCGCAAAAATATAACAAATAATTAAAATAATGCTGTAAATGCACTGTGGCTTAGTGGTTTGGCATGTTCTCCTCTAAGCGCTGGGGATTCCCGGTTCGAATCCCGATCTGGGTGGAGTTTCCATGTCCTCCCCGTGTCCGCGTGGGTTTCCTCCGGGTTCTCCGTTTTCCTCCCACAGTCCAAAAAACATGGATTAAGGTCAACTGAATGCTCCAAATTGCCCCATATAGAGTGTGTGTGTGTGTAAGTGTGTGCCCAGTGATAGATTCTGTATCTGCCCAGCGCCCGAAACGTTCTCCCCTGGGCATGGGGAACCCCCCCCCCCCCCCCCCGCCCCCCCCCCGCGCAACCCTAGTAGAGGATTAAGCGGAAGACAATGGATGGATGAATACTGTAAATGAATGAGTGGCATAGTGTTCACCCGTTCTCCTCTCAGGCCTGAGGATCCAGGTTGGAATCCGTGTCTGGGTGGAGTTCCCATATTCTCCCCGTGTCCGTATGGTTTCCACCAAGTTCTCCGGCTTCCTCCCACAGTGGAAATGCATGGATTCAAGGTGAATTGAATGCTCTAAATTGCCCCTCTATAGAGTGTGTGAGAGTGTGCCCAGCGATAGATCGGGGTTTATCTGCCCAGCGCCCCGAAACGTTGTCCCCTGGATGGACATGGTGGTTACCGTGCCCTCCTCTCAGCCCTGGGGATCCAGGTTCGAATCCCATTCTGGGTGGCGTTTCCGTTCCGTGTTTTAACCCGAATGAAAAATCGGTTTCCGTGCCGGGCCACATCGCCGGCCCCCTTCCCCCCCCCCCCCCCCCCAGACATCCTTCCAGAAGCATTTAGGCGGCCGCATATACAATTAAACGCACCAGTAGGCCGCCGCGCGTTTTCATTAGGCGCGGGACGACGGAACCCGGACCCCGGCAGGAATGACCGGCGGTGTGATTACAGCGCCGGCTGTGTTTACATTAATTCATGAAATGGAGCTTGTGCGTCCAATTTCCACCTGTCACACTTTGGAGACCAACCAGGCGCAACACACACACACACACACACACACACACACACACTTGCCCCAAAGATACAATCACTGACCACACACCCGCCCATCGGTCCCCCACCGCCCGGCCCCCGCCCCTGCTTGTACCCCGTCTCTGCACATGATTACGTCTCCTCATGCATCGTTGTACGATCCAGGGGCACTCATGCACATCGGTTATTGATTACGTCTAGCGCCAACAAGTGGGGCAAGTGGGACATATATATATATATATATATGACTCAAATCATCAGGGGACACCACGCCGGTCCTCTTAACCAGATCATGTATGCCGGACGGCGGCATAAACGCAGGGATGATGTTGCTCCTCCTCACACGTCCTCCAACCTCAACGTCCTGACGCAAACCTGCCCGCTTACCCATCAGCCCCTGCGGGATGTCTTCGT
>JAFMOC010000495.1:35000-55000 GCA_019802505.1 Corydoras sp. C115
AGAACGACAAACCAAGAGCGCCGGATTCCCGACTCCTGCCCCGCGGCGTACGCCTCCGTGGCGACCCCCCCCCCCCCCCGACGCCCTCGGAGCGGAACGTCACAGAGGCGTTATCAATCCGTCCGAGGTCGCGTCCCCCGCGAGGAGGAAGTCTTCGGTTCCGCTTCAATTAAAAACGGCGTACACGAAGAAAAAAAAACTAAAAAAAATAAAAAGAAAAAAAAAAAAAACGTACATATGATTAGCCAAATAAAGCGCCTCGCTTCGGAGCCCTCGCTTCGGAGCCCTCGATCCGGAGCCCTCGCTTCGGAGCCCTCGCTTCGGAGCCCTCGATCCGGAGCCCTCGCTTCGGAGCCCTCGCTTCGGAGGCCTCGCTGGCGTCCGGGACGCTGGAGCCAGAACTCAGAACTTGAGGCGATGTGTTGTGTTGTGTTCTCGAAGAAGAAGGGAGCTGGCTATCCCCGAGCTCCGGCTCCCGCTTCCTTTGTTGTCTTGGCAGGCTGACATCCAACGGGCCGAGATGAGAAACGTTCCGCAGACCCGGTTCTCGCGCCGAGGTCAGCGCCGGTCCGAGAGCCGGAGGACTCCGAAGACGCCGCTCCACCGCTTTGGAATGCAAAATTGGGTTGATGTGAGAAAAATAAGGACATTTAAAAAAATAATAAAAAAATCTATAAAGTCCTCCTGGACTTCATCGGGGCGGCACGCCGGCTTAGTGGTTTAGCATGTTCTCCTCTCAGCGCTGGGGATTCCCGGTTCGGATCCCCATCTGGGTGGAGTTTCCATGTCCTCCCCGTGTCCGCGTGGGGTTTCCTCCGGGTTCTCCGGTTTCCTTCCACAGTCCAAAAACATGGATCAAGTCAATTGAGTTCTCTAAAATTGCCCCATATAGAGTGTGTGTGTGTGAGTGTGTGTCCAGCGATGGATTGGCGTCCTGTCCTGGGTGTATCTGCCCAGCGCCCGAGACGTTCTCCCCTGGATGGGCATGGAGAACCCCCCGCGACCCTAATAGAGGATAAAGCGGGTGATAGTGAATGAATGAATGAAAGTCCTCCTGGACTTCATTGTTCGGATCAGTTCGGATCCCCATCTGGGTGGAGTTTCCATGTTCTCCCCGTGTCCGCGTGGGGTTTCCTCCGGGTTCTCCGGGTTCCTCCCACAGTCCAAAAACATGGATCAAGTTAATTGAGTTCTCCAAATTGTCCCATATAAATTGCCCCCCCCCATGACCCTAGTAAAAGGATAAAGTGGAAGATAATGGATGGATGGACTTCAATGAAAATCACGTACGTGGTTCTGTGGTTTGGAAAACAGAACCCGTCCCGCTTTGTAGGGAACAGTTTGGGGAAGGCCGCTGTCTCGACACGACCATTAGGATTAAAAATGTAAAGGACGTGGGAACTCGGTCCGTTCATCCAGAAACAGGGGGTTCAACCCAGGACAGGACACCAATCTATCGTTGGATACACGCTCACACACACACTCTATATGGGGCAATTTGGACGATTTAATTCACCTTGAATCCATGTTTTTGGACTGTGTGAGGAAACCGGAAAACCCGGAGGAAACCCACGCGGACACGGGGAGGACATTGGAACCTCCACCTAGATTGGGATTCCAACCTGGAGTCCCCAGCACTGAGAGGAGAACATGCCAAACCACTAAGCCACCGTGCCGGCCAACTATATATATACCGCATATAAAAAAAATGTTTATTTACAGGTTCGAATCCTGATCTGGGTGGACATGGTTTCCATGTTCCATGATTTCCTCCCACAGTCTCAAAACATGGATTCAAGGTGAAATTGGCTGCTCAAAATTGCCCCATATAGCGTGTGTGTCCAGTGATAGATTGCCCCCCTGTCCTGGGTGTATCTGCCCAGCGCCCGAAACCTTCTCCCCTGGATGGGCATGGGGTCCAACTCCCTTCCCCCCCCCCCCCCTTCCCAGCACGTCCCTAGTACTCAATAAAGCGAAACATTATGAGATGAGATGTGTTTAGCATGTTCTCCTCTCAGCGCCGGGGATCCAGGTTCGAAACCCGATCAGGGTGGAATTGGCATGTTCTCCCCATGTCTGCGTGTACTGTCCAAAATAGTATAGTGTACACTATACAGTGAGTTTGTGTGAGTGTGCGCCAGTGATGGACCGGCGCCCTGTCCTGGGTGTATCCGCCCAGCACCCGAAACGTTCTCCCCTGGATGGGTGCTCCCCCCCACCCCACACCCCACCCCTACCCCCACCCCACCCACGTGACCCTAATGGAGGCTTAGGTGGGAGATAATGAATGAACGATTTGAACAGGGTCCTAAAGGGATCCATTTACTCCCATCTCTATAACGTAACCGCCCCGGAGCGCCTTCCCTCCACCAGACATCAGGAGGAGGAGCCACTCGGCACGTCGCCGTCAATCCCTCAAAGGCCCAGAGTGCGATCGCAGTTGGCCTCTTGATGTCTGCACCCACTGGGTTGCATATCCTAAAGGGAAAAGGGCTCCTTTCTTATTGGTCGCGAGGCCGGGCCGAACTCGCCGAAAGGCAAAGGGAACGAGGACGCACCCCGTCACGTCACCTGGCGGCTCGCAAACGGGAGGATTAGCGGGAGAAACCCGGGGTTAAACTCCGACTGCAAGTGCGCACTCCTTCCCCGGATCCCTTTCATTGTAATTCAAATAGGAATTCTTAGCGGCGGGGCGGGGGCGGGGTGTGGGGGTGTGTGTGGGGGGGGGGGCAAATAACAATATCACACAATTACTAGACTGCGCCTCGAGCAACGCGTTTGGTAAAGAGAGCGCTTGCGAGCAAGGTGCCTTCATGCTTTAAAGGCAACCTTGGCGATGTTTACACTTTGGGAATTCGACGCGCCTCCGTGCCCTGAACGCGCGAGAGACGCCGCCGCTGTGAAGTCGGCCTGCGAGGAATTACGAGGAGCGTCGCGGCGCTGCGACGCGGGATTACGGCCTGCGATTACAGAGTGAGGGCATTTCAAACACCTCTACGTGGGTTAAACGTGGGTTTGGTTTCCGGGGCGGCACAGTGGCTTAGTGGTTGGCATGTTCTCGTCTCGGTGCTAAGGATTCCCGGTTCGAATCTGGGTGGAGTTTCCATGTCCTCCCCGTGTCCGCGTGGGCTTCCTCCGGGTTCTCCGGTTTCCTCCCGCAGTCCAAAAAACATGGATCAATGTCAATTGAATTATCCAAATTGCCCCATATAGAGTGTGTGTGTGTGAGTGAGTGATAGATTGGCGTCCTGTCCTGGGTGTATCTGCCCAGCGCCCGATACGTTCTCCCGTGGATGGGCATGGGGAACCCCACCACGACCCTAATAGAGGATAAAGCGGGAGATAATGGATGAATGGATGGATAGGCTTGGTTTCGGGCGCTGGGCAGATACCCCCAGGACAGGGCGCCAATCTATCACTGGACACATACTCACTCACACACACACTCTATATGGGGCAATTTGTAGCATTCAATTTACCTTGAAGAGATGTTTTCGGACTGTGGGAGGTAACCGGAGAATCTGGAGGAAACCCACGTGAACACAGGGAGGACATGGAAACTCCATCCAGATTGGGATTCGAACTTGGATCTGAGAGGAGAACATGCCAACCACTAAGCCACCCCTATTATTCATTCATTTATTATCTTTCGCTTAATGGTTCCTCATGTCCATCCAGGGGAGAACGTTTGGGGCGCTGGGCAGATACACCCAGGACAGGGGGGCAATCTATTACTGGGCACACACTCTATATGGGGCAATTTGGAGCATTCAATTTGGATAAGATAAGACAATCCTTCATTGTCCACAGTTGACCTTGTTCCATGTTTTTGGACTGTGGAAGGAAACCGGAGAACCCGGAGAAAACCCATGAGCAGAACATGGAAACTCCACTTAGATTGGGATTTGAACCTGGTGTCCCCAGCACTGAGTGGAGAACATGCCAAACACCAAGCCACCATGCCCTCCGTCTATTAAACATCATTAATAAAAATGTAGTAGGGTGCTAATGCTGCACCTCGGTGGGTTCCAGACCAAACTGTATAACTTTGGTTTTAATAGAACCGTTATATAAGACATTAATTAAAGACTAAAGACTAAAAAAAAAAAAAAAAAACGCAGGGTCATTACTTGTAGAGTTGAATTTTTTTAATTGCTGCGGGGCGGAAAAGACAGAACTCGTTTTTATTTTTTCTTTTCATTTTTTTTCCCTTTTTGTTTTAGCAGACTTTCCATCAAATAAACAAAATTACAATCAGAATGCATATGGCGTTCGCCGACTCCTGAAGGCGATCAGCCACGCTGGAATAAATCACCATTAATTAGCTAATAAAAGCCAGCAGGTGGATGTGAGCCCACAGCGATTCCCTGGCTGCTTGAATTATGTACATTATGTGGAGGTGGCGGTGCTGAGCTACAACCAGACCCGAACCCGAAGCCCCGGCGTGTGTACAGAGGGCGAGGTACACCCTCCAAATCTCCCAACAACTCCCCCAAATCCCACCCACAGGACGACAAGTCCCTTTGACCCGGACTCGGGGAATGAGGCTTATGGGCTTAAGTGTGTTTGGCATCTTTGGCTCTTTGAATCAATCAAACTATTTTAATTGGACTAAATCAACGACACAGAGTCCATACAGTTGGGGGAGGGGCTTAGTTTAAACCACACCTCCTTTTAAAATCTGCAGGTAGTTCATAGTATCATTAATAAATTTGTAAACGTGCAGACATACGAACTGGTGGTGTAATTGTTTTTCTATTGGATCTATTATATATATATTTTTTTTTTAATTATTTTTATTTTTATTTTTTATTATTTTTTTTTTTATTATATATAAAATTAATAAAACACGCATTGGCTTCCGACTTTGAGCAAACATCATAAGGAAGGCCCTTTGATGTCCATAGTGACGTACAGCTGAGTTTGGTGGGAAGAACCTGTCCTGTCCAAAGTCCGGGAACGAATCAGAACTGAGAGTCGGATCGTTTCATCCAACATCAGTGTCCGACCTCCAAAAAAGAACCTTCGACACCCCCCCCCCCCCCACCCCCCCACCAAAATTTTTTTTTTTTTTTAAATCTCGGTACAGGACCTTCCCGAAGCCGCTTCGAAGCTCCCGTGGATCCAATGTGTGGACTTCGAATAGGAACCATTCTGTAGTTCCCATGAATAGGAACCAAGTCGAGAACTGCGTTGCACACGGCGCCTTAATATGGTTCCTGTTTTGGTTCGCGTGCGCGTCGGGCGCGGTGCAGACGCCGCGGGAAAGTTGAAAGAGGAACCAAAGGACAGTTCCAAGTTCTAAGGGTTATGACGTCTCCTGGTTGTGGATTACGCGTCGCAAAAAAAAAAAATGGAACGGATGTCTGCAGCCAGCGGGAACGGTATGGTTCTGCTTTGGTTGTGTGGATCCTCTGCGCGTTTGCATGTTCTCTCATTGTCGGTCGGATTTTTAAAAAAAAACGTAGCGGCAAGTAAATCCACCATCAGGGGAATTTAAATAGCGAAAACCACAGCGTTGTGTCCTGCAGGGCCCATGAATAACCACTAGGGGGTATATTGGGGAACCTTTCCTCATCGTTCGGTTTTAGGTGGCTGACTGCACTGCAAACGCAAAGTTTTTAAACTATAAAGTCGCCCTCACGACCCTGACCCAACGGACAGGTGGTAAATAATTGCAGATTTATTCTGTTGGATTTCACCCAATTAAATGGTAATAATCTCCCGCGATGGATCTTAACGGCATGCGGCACTAATTGATTTACAATGCATTATGAATACGGAGGTGCGATCGGTTCATATCGTTATTAGCAGCAGCGCGTTAATGTGCTCTACTGACGCCGTCGTCACCTCATGAATATTAAAGGACGCATTTAACGCCATTAATTTGGACAGAGCAAATAATGGCGCTAATGCGGCGGCAAGAAGGATGAGGCTGACAGCGCGCCAGCACCGGCGCCTCGGGGAAGGAGGGCCGCGGCGTGCAGGTGGAACGTGGAGGGCTCTCCCGCTGCTAGGGTATTAGGGATGGAGGAGAGCGAGGAGCGAGCGGAGAGAGAGGAGCTCACCTCCAAGTGCTTCGCAGTGGGGTCCGACTGCATCACGCGCCCATTATTAATGACTGCGGGTTCCGTCTGAGGCCTGGAACCCGGCGCCGCTCGTTTCCAGGCACGAGGCCGGATTAGGCGACGCCCAGAAACGCCCCGGGAAGGCCCGCCGCGGTTGTTTTTTTCCGCGCTCGTTTTGCGTTTTTCCGAATCTGCCTTGCAAAATAAGTCGAATCCAATAAGATTTTTTTGATGCCGAAAATGAAAGGCGGCATCGTTCCCATTATCCGAACGTAAAGTGCACAGCTCCACACATTACACCAGCAAAGGGAAATTCAAAAACCGCTGCTGTCACCAAGATAAAGTAATGCATTGCCACTCTGGCATTTCCTTACAACCAGGGAGGAAAAAAATAAAATAAAAAAATATCGAGATTGAGGTCTTTTTTTTTTTTTTTTTTTTTTTTTTTTCCTCCCCTCCTCTCCCCACTCTGAAAATGGGTCCTGTTCTTGGGGATGCATGTCCTCAGGCACCTACTTGGCATCGAGTAAAAGAAGTAGCGACATACGTTCATGCAAGTGGGCCATGGCAGCAGATGGAGCGCTGATTGCTCTGTTGTTTGCAGCTGTTTGTGTCCCTTTATGTGACTCGCAAGAGTACGAAAAACAAGGCAGTGTCGCGGCCCAGTGCGAAAATTATTTGCGACCCTCATAATTATGTAGGGCAAGGTGTCTGAATAATAAAGCACACGCCGCCGCCGTCATCTTTCGCGCGAGCCGCCTTCAGACGAGCGCTTGGAAGAATTATTGCGGAGATAAATTTAGGCGTCGCGAAAATAATTCATTTATTTATATTTATTTTTTGGGTTTTTTTTTGGGAAGCCTGATAAGAGGGTGGAATCGCGTTGGCATGTTCTCCACACACGGCGTGGGTTTCCTCCATGCGAGGGCGCTGGCAGGTGTATTAGATACTATACGGTGTTTTCCATTAGTGTGAATGATGATCTGTCCGGGGTGTTTCGTCACCTTTCGCCTACTGAGCGCCGGAATGGGTTCCAAACCCCCATACCCCCCCCCACACACACACACGTGCACCCGCACACACACACAAACCAAATCCCAAAACCTACTCATCCTCAGAGGTACAACACATCTGAGGATTTGTACATGCATTGGGAGGGGGGGGGTGAGTGGGGTTCCTCACACCCATCCATGGGAGAACATTTCGGGCGCTGGGCAGATACACCCAGGACAGGGTGCCAATCCATTACCGGGCACACTCACTCACTCAGACACACACACTCTACATGGGGGCAACTTGGTGCATCCCATTCACCTTGAATCCATGTTTTCGGGACGTGTTCGGAAATCCACACGGACACGGAGGGCGAGGGCGCAAACTCCACCCAGATTGCCATCCCAACCCGCTGAGGGTGGTGATGTCATGTGACGTCGCCGCACACGTCTCTCACTCCCCGTTCCAATTCGTCCCAATCGGGTTGGGGTCGGCGCCGGACGAGTTCTTCCCCGCCAAGCGTCCCCAACCGTGGACTGGACTTGGATGAGGAAGAGTGAAGCTTGGGGTGACCCCCCTCCCCCCCACACACACACCCCCCACCACCCACTGGCTGGGCACCCTCCCTTTTTCCATCATTTTGGCCAATTTAAGAGCGAATTAAGGAACCCGCGGAAGTTCCTTGTGCGTGGAACTTGTTGCTTAATGCTGTCCCCGGTGCATTCCCTCATCATGACTGACAAATTCATTGCTGCCTGCTGAACAGCTCCCCCGGCGTCCCGGGCGTAATTACATCTGAGCAGGGCCGCCGCAACTCTACACCAATAAACAGAAGAAAGCCTTTTCCTCCTCATCAGCCAACCACGGGCAATAACGCCAACATTGGAAATGATCCGTCACTCCACTAACTAATGCGATGACGTAGCTACACTAATCTATTATTATTATTATTAATTATTAATTATTGTTGTTGTTATTAGATTTTAAACAAAGGGTAATGACGAGGGTCCTCCAGCTCCATCTGAGTGCCTGGTGCTCTGTTCAGCCTCCTCGGAATTGCATAGTCAGCGTTTTTTCCTCCGCGCGTCATTAGCGTTGTTGTGCGCGGGGCAGAGTTGCCTAATGGGGCAAGCGTGCGCGGCTCCCGGGAGCTTCTCATTAGCCGATTGACGGATGGAAGATTTTAAAGGAGAATCCTCGGCGCAGTAACACATGAAGGAGAACGCCGCGTCCGCCCGAAACGAGGCAGACAGTCGAGTGGAGAACATCAGAGGAACACGGGGGGAGGTCAAGGCGGCCACCGGGGGAGGGGGGGGGGGGGGGTGTGTGATGAGATCATGAGATCAGCCACGATATTACGATATAAAATCGCCTGTAAATCTGACTGACGTCCAGACACTCAGTATTTTAATCTGTTAGGACGTTAATCCCTAAGAAATGACTTTAGAATGATATTAATGTTTATTAAACTATATGCTCTGGAAATTTAATTTGCATCATCTTATTATTCCTTAAAATAAACTCGTTAAAGGTGATTATTTTATTTATTTATTTATTTATTTATTTTTAATAATAAACTAAAGTTGTGGTTTAGAGGTTTGGGGGGTGAACGCTATTAAATATTGTATTTTTAATATTAAAACAATTTGTAGTTAATCTGCGAGAGAGAGAGAGAGAGAGAGCAGGAGGGAGCGAGAGACCCTTCATAGGTGTCATTTACAGACCATAATAGTCGTACAGGTTGGCTTTCTGCAGGATTTTGGAGGCATTAAAGGCATTTCGTTGTGCATCTCATGGAATAAATAAATATATAATTAAATAAATAAATTATTAATTAATGGCCTATTAAATGGTGGCTTAGTGGTTGGCATGTTCTCCGGTCAGCACTGGCGGACACCGGTTTCGAATCCCAATCTGGGTGGAGTTGGCATGTTCTCCCCGTGTCCGCGTGGGTTCTCGTCCGGTTTCCTCCTGAGGTCCAAAAACCTGAATTAAAATGCAGTGAGCCGTTTGCCTGAGACCAAGGCGTGTCACTCTGGAGACATGGATTCAAGGTAGATCGAATGCTCTAAATTGCCCCATATAGAGTGTGTGTGTATGTGTGAGTGAGAGTGTGCCCAGCGATAGATTGGCCGCCTGTCCTGGGTGTATCCGTCCAGCGTCCCAAACGTTCTCCCTCAACGTTCGTGTTGGAACCCCACTCCCCCCCCCCCCCCAATAATAGACATAAATAAAGCAATGCCTATTTAACGTGTTGGTGCTTTTGTGAAGGTCGCGTGTTATTTATATATAAATTTAGTTTGTTGGTGCTTTATCATCGACGCTCTGGATCTGCTTTGCGATGTGATGCACGCACCTAAGCCCCCCCCCCCCCCCCCCCCCCCCCACGGACACACCTTGGTCTGAGGCACAAACAGTTCGCTGCATTTTAATTCGAATCCCTTTAATGCGATGTTACATCAATTAAGTCGGACCGCGCGCGCGATATTTCACCCGCCTCCTTAATGACGGCTCATTAGCGCCGCGCATTAATCTCGAGGCGGCTTCTTAAGAACACATTCTGTGTGTTTATGCAGCGGCTGAAGCATTTCCATCAGGGCCTGTTTGACTCCGGCGTGCATTATGCGGCGTGGCGCGGTAGCCGCGGGCCTCTGGCACCCGGGCCGGCTGTCCTGTCATTCGCTACCAACTGGGGCTTTTAGATGAGAGTGTGACCCCGGCTGCCTCATCCCTCACCGCTGCCTCATTGCCTTTATTTACATCTGTCTTTAGCATTCTAATTACCCGTGTTATTGCTTTAGCCTGGAGGAAGCGGCAGCCCCGCTTTTTTTTTTTTTTTTTTTTTTTTTTTTTTGGGCCAATAATAAAGAACCGTGGATTGTGACCCACAGGCACCGGAGGCTCGAGACACGGGGACATATTGATCAGTAGGTTTTTTTTCCTCTACAAAAAAAATAAGATAAAAATCCCAGAAACTATCATTTGCCGCGGAGGCACAAATTCTCAACGCAAATTCACATTTAAGAAGCGGGAACCCGTGTTCGTTCAGAGGAATCTCGTGTTGATCAGATCAGAGTCTCCTGACGTCGTTTTGGATCGGACAAACCGTAATGCTCACCCTGTACGTGGACGGGCCGTGGAACGCCGGGAATGCATAATGGAAGCGTTCGTCTCCGAGGTTCCACCTGGGACAAGTCGACCCACTCATCCAGCTCATTAGCATTCCCGAACAGCTTCCCCCCCCCCCCGTTTTCAGCTGCTTCACACACCAAAAAGACTTTTTCTTTATTGGGATTGCGTCATCCATGACCCCGGTGGGGCAACTGCGGCGGGGTTGGGCTGAAGGTAAGATGAAGAGCAAATGGAAAGTGACAGGTTAGCACAGGTACTCCATGATGAGAAGCTTTGTACCGAGCATCTCCACACCCCATCATCACTGTAATGGGAGGCTGCAGCCTGGATGGAGAAGGTGGAAAAGAAAAAAAGTTTCTTTCTGTAGGTCAATTAAAAAAAATAAAATAATAATATATATGTGTGTGTGTGTGTGGATAGAGATTTTTTTTTTTTTTTTTTTTAGAAAATGCTTTCAAACGTTCCGCCTTGTGTCTGGTGGACAATCTTTGTAAAATGGCACCGATACTGTGGGCTTGGAGTCTTTAATGAGCTTCTCGACTTTAAAGAGTTGAAGGATATTAACAAGCTGCTTGACAAATGGCGCTCAGAAGCACATTAAAGAGGCGCCTAATGGAGCGCATAATGACGGCTAATTTTCGATCAGATATAAATTAGAGCCCCCCAACAGTTATTTGCCTTAAGGACTTTATGTAAATGATTCCGTTCTGTAGTATAAACCCAGAGAGAGAGAGAGAGAGAGAATCGGTACCTGCTTAAAATAAAATGTTCGCAATTTTAGACACAATTATTCGATACTGTTAGAACTGTAAAACCGACAGCTCACCGTAATACAAATACAAAAAAAATAATAAGTTTGTCTGTCTGTTGAATCCCGCTCACTCAATCGCAACGACACGTTCCGATCTGCTTTTTAATTGAGTGTTAAAAGAACAACAACAAAAAAAAGTTGGTATCATCACCAAGTCACGGTTTAACACCGCGCTGTTGGTTATCTTATTCAAATTGTTTCAGCTTGTAATAATAATAGGGAGAGCGAGTGGGTGAGGGAGAGAGGGAGAGAGAGAGAGAGAGGGATAGGTCCATCCTGAACTCTTAAATATTTAATCAGCGCAGGCCTCTGTCTCTGAAACACATCCATTTGAACACAATATGCCTTTAATCTGAGGGGCACGGGAGCGAGCGAGGGAAAAAATAAAATAAATGTGACGTTGAGAGAAAAAAAAAAATAAAACTGGTGTAAATTTGACGCTGTTTTTAAAACCTGACCCGGATTCTCTCTTCTGGCTTTTTATAAAGGCATTAATTCTGGAAGTGTTCCGGATTTGTATTCTAAAATACCAAAAAAAGAATAATTCGATCTTTCGTGGTAAACAGAGACGATGTTTTCATGATCGTTTAATTCACGTGATTCGGCTTTTCGACCGAAACGTGACGTGGGAGGCCGCTTCTGTTACCTGAGGTCCAATTAACATCTTTATTAAAGTGCGTTCGTTTTGCGTTCTGTAAATTTGCAAACGCGTCCACTCAACGCTACCACAATTGTAATCTACATTATTGGACCCACCAGGGCTAACCGTCCGAAGCACTTTTTAAAGGCCATCATGGTTCGTATACGATTCCAAGCTTTACATACAAGAACCTTTTAAGGAACTATGACATGTAGGATGTAGGTTAAACACTAAAATCGGATTTCCGTCTGATTGGATAAATCGCTTGATTGGATTGAATAAGCTCGAGTTGATTGTTGTTGTCACGACATCAATTATAAAATTATTCTAGAAAGTAAAGACATATTTCTTATGACGTAATGTCGTTATAACTGGTCCTATAATTACAGACGCTGTTGAGTTATTTTTCTAAATTGGCTTTCTATAAATCCTGTAAAAGTTCAACACGATTGTAACTCGGAGATGCATTTTAGAAAACATTGTATAACCGATAGTTATCTGTAGAAGTATAATGCTAAGGTCTTTTTAGATGCTTATCGGGTTGATTATAGTTGCATTATCTATTGGTGTAAATTGTTCGTACTTTGATTCACAGAAGTAACGATGTCGAGTCCTGCATCCACGAATAAGTTGCTCTAATTTTGATTTGCAATCTATCTATAGCGAAAATAAAACATATATTTATATATTGTCCTTCTGCATCTTTCTCCCACGTGGTCTTCCTCCTGACCAAATTTGCGTAGCGGTCGACGCTCGGTCTCGGCCACTGTGTTGCGCATTTCTCACTTTAGTTAGCTTTGCTAGCCAACAAATGGCAGTTTGGCCTTTAAACGTACAGTTGAAATATTCTACTGGCGGGTCCCCACCGACAGTCCCCGGGTTCATTAAAAATTCATCACCAGTCTCCCTGTGAAAAAAAAAAAAGAAAGAAATCGGAGGGGGTGAAGGGAGGGGAAAAACACTAGGTATAATTTGAACAAAGGGGGGAAACGTGGCGTCACTGCGTTTTATTTTTTATTTTGCGTTGAGTTGTCGCTCACGCGGACTCCCACCGCCGCGAGCCGCGAGCTGAGATTCCGACGTGACGTGGCGCGAGTGAGTGCGCGCGACGTGACAGGCGGTAATTAACCGCGCACTTGATTACGCGCCGACTCGCTGCTAGTATAATTATCTGTTAATTCGATGTGTAATTTAATAATTTGTCCCTGTTAACCTGTTAAGTGATCCGCGCGTTCAATAGAGCAATGGAGGTTTTTTTTTTTTTTGGTTGAATAGGGATGAGAATTAATGAAGGCTAAACGTTTTTTTTTTTTTTTTTTTTTTTTTTTTTTTAATAATCTGTCACGTTATTATATGTCGTTTCGTGGTCACGTTGTGAATTTCTGTCGTGATTAAAACGCGAAATCAAGATAGGGTTCAGGATGGCATAGATGGGGTTAATTTGTTAAATCAATTGAATAAATATATTTAATATATTCAACCTCTATATGTTACAATAAAGCACATTCTTACCACTACTAATATTATTATAAATGCAAACTGAATATATGCTTTTATTTTTATGCAGAATATGCTAATAAATATAATTATTTGGAAAAATCTTGCATATTACGGTTACACAATCCATCGTTACCATGTACAACTTAAGAACATCTAATTTAATCCTTGCACCCACAGAAAGAAAACAGGGTTATTTTACAGTCCAATTAATTAACCTAAGGATGTACTATATACATCAATATAGTGCAACCTGTGCCTCGGTTGGCGGAAATGGACAATTTATTCGGACTGTGGCGTTAAATCTGTTTAAATAGCATCTATTTAACCCACCATCACCACCACCATCTGCTTGTTTGGTCGATTTTTTTTTTTTTTGAGTAAATCATTACTTGTCACTTAAACACACGACTGTCGGCCTAAAAAGGTGCGATGCCTTGCTATATTTATGAACACCACGGAGGCCTGGTTTGTGGATTCTTTGTAGATTTCCAACGCTGTACGCCTTTAAGGTGCTTATACACTCTAATGGTGCTAAAAAAAAAAAAAAACAAAAAAAAACGTTTTTTTATTATCATTATTTGTTGCAGCCTTTTATAAATGAACGCACGTCGTCTGCCATAGTGCAGAACGTGAGAATTCCACGAATGGGGGGGCTTTTGAAATGTCCTGGCCATGTTCTCGAACGTTCTAACTGGTTCCACGGCTCTTTGTGCTCGGTGAGCGGGGTTCATCCCGGTAGCTGTCCGCGGTGCTGAAAGCCAAGTCGCGACAGAGATGACACTCCGCTCACGGTTCCCTCCGTTTCATCTTTCGTTTTCTTTTTTGTTTTTTTTTCCCCCTCTCTCATCCTCTCTCTCTCCCTCTCTCTCTCTCTCTCTCTTTTGCATCAAAGGCCGCCCTCGTGTCAATGGAAGACTGAGAAATCCACAGACTGTGGATTAAAATGGAGACCCCGGTGTTTTCCCCTCTCTCTCCCTCTCTCTCTCTCTCTCTCTCTCTCGCTTTCCTTTCTTTTTTTTTTTTTTCTGGCGGGCTGACATCTGGCAGCGTTCGTGCTCTAGGGACCTCCCCTCAGATCTCTATAGACTCCATCATTAGACCCTAATAGAATATCAGCATTCGCTCTCAGATACAGCAGCAAGTTGGCCGTGAGCGAAGTATTCCGGTGGAAAGGAACACGGGCCACGCGTGTGTTATAGCTTTTAAATAACGAGAAAACGGCGCGGCGCGGCCTCGTGAGACCGAGCCACGTCACGTCGGTACGAAAGAAGCCGTCGTTTACTGCTTTTAAGGTGATATTAGTCACGAATGAAAAGGGAATTAGGAAATACACACACACACACACACACACGTGGGCACGAAATGAAACAGGGTCACTAATATTTCAGACAGCAGTCGATCATTCAATAAACAAATATATAAATATTAATATATACATGAACCCACACTATTAAAATCCATTAACCCCAATATATATATATATATATATATATATATATATATATATATATATATATATATATATATATATATATATATATAATGAACCTCTACGCATTGTATTTAAGTCTTTTTGTATTATTTTGAAAAACTAATAATAATTCCATATATCCATTTTAAATATTCATATTTCAAAACCAATATTTGAGGGGAAACTAAAAGAATGAGTGTTATTTTAAAATAATATTAGTTAAAACGCTTTCTGAATCGAATCAAAGCATGTTCTTTGTTATAAATGTATATTTAAAAACATATATGTATATAATTATTGGGTAAAATTAACACCAGTTATAAAAACAAATAATAATAATAATTCCAAAAACATTTCGTTCATTGTTTAGTGGTTTAGTTCTAAATTAAATTGAGCTTCACGTCGTTCTCGGTGTAAATTAAAGCACTGTGGATGAGAAAAAAAAAAAAAAAAAAAAGGTTAAAGCTTACGTTTGGTTTTTTTTAATGAAACACAGTTTAATTAATTTATCAAACGATAACTTAAAATATACATGAATGTCATAAAAACCGAAATAAACGTTATCCCAAAAAAATATTTAGACAAGTCCTAAAGCAACAGACAACACGGAGAAGTTTTACCGCAGCTAAAACAGCAATACAGCAAATACGGATAATACTTCATGTGTTTGACCCGATGACTTCAAATTTACAATTTTACACATATCATTTCCGAGAAACGTGTTGTTTCGTTTTCTTCTTCTTATTTTTTTTAATAAAGAAAACATTCATCAAACACTGTGTGAATGGAACAAGCCATGACTTCATCATGATACGCGTCTATTTGTACAAATCAATTACCAGACAACATAAATTAATTCAAAAGGGGGAAATCTAATACGTCTCCCATTTGTGCCACGGAAAGTAAGTGTGTGTGTGTGTGTGTGTGTGTGTGTGTGTGTGTGTGTGTGTGTGTGTGTGTGTGTGTGTGTGTGTGGTTTAGATTAAAAAAAAAAAAAAAAAAAAAAAAAAAAAAGCCTATCGTCCCTCCCTCGTTTTTATGGAGTGTCACATTTACGGTTGTAATGATTTTCTCAAGCAAAAGTAGGAAAGAAAGACGGAGAGGGAATCCCGATAAATATATAATGAAGTAAACATTACCTCACATGATAAATAGTTCATAAGAAAGTGTTGCGCAGGCGTATTGCAGCTGAGATGTGGCTCAACAAATCACACACTTGACCCTTCCTTCTGATCTGAATATCTACACAGGGTTTTATCTCTGCACTCTGCCATTATTTAAAAAAAACACCACGATTTCTTTCTCGGGCGTGTGTCAGCAGCCTTATTTAAACTCTTCTCTAATTTTCTAATAGGCGACGTGACCGCGTGTTCCACCCCCCACCACCACCACCCCACACCTACCTCATTGTTTATTGCAAATAGTATGATGATGGACATAGAATCTCCCAAGCTCGGTAAATTCGCATTGGCAACGTTGTTGTTGTTTGTTCTTTTTGTTTTTTTTTTTTTTTTTTTTGTTTTTTTTTTTTTTTCTAGCTCTCCAATAAAAATATCAGTCGATCATTTCACCCCGTTCTCGCCCCATATGCTTATTTCACAGTCGTGTGTGTGCGGCATCAAAAAAAACCACGCAAGCACAACAATGTCCTACTCGATCAGGTCCGTTTACATACTTCCACGTCACCAATAGATTGGTCTTTATCGATATGTATCTGTTCATCAAAAAAAAATCAATCTGATTTAGACTTTGGAGAGTCACGCACTGATATCAAAAAGGGTGGGGGGTGAAACAAATCAGGTCTTACTTGCTCAGGTCCTTTCAAATGCCTCCTCGTCCTCTTTTGACGTGACAGTGATTTAGCTTTTCGGTCTTTGTTGGTTTTGTTGGTGGTTTTCTCAGTTAGTGAACTGCTCATTAATAATGCGGGGCAAACTGAAAAATGCAGGGGGTTTGGGAATGCAGTTTGTCAGGTCTTTAACGTAAAGAGTGTGTGTTGTTGGGGTTGTTTTTTTGTTGTTGTTTTTTTTTTTGTTTTTGTTTTTACACGCACGCTGAGTACTTCATGCGCTTCTGTTTCTGCCGCTGGTTGCAGAACCAAACCCGCACCACGTTCTTTTTGAGGTCCAGCTTTTCGGCGATGGCGGCGATCTTCTCGGACGACGGCCGCGGCTGGATGGCGAAGTAGGCCTCGAGCGAGCGCTTCTCGGGCGCCGCGATGGACGTGCGCTTGCGCTTCTTCTCGGCGCCGTTGAAGAGCTCCGGCTTGCTGAGCTTCTCCCGGTGCGACTTCTCGGCCTCGTCGAGCCACGCCTGCAGGATGGGCTTGAGCGCGATCATGTTGTTGTGCGACAGCGTCAGCGACTCGAACCTGCAGATGGTGCTCTGGCTGAGCGAGCCCACGCCCGGGATCTTCAGGTTGGCGAGGGCGGCGCCGACGTCCGCCTGGGTCACGCCGAGCTTGATGCGCCGCTGCTTGAAGCGCTCGGCGAACGCCTCGAGGTCGCGCGGGTCCGCGTCCACGTCGCTCGGGCAGCCGAGGTGGTGCGCGGACGGGAGCGCGTGGGCGTGCGCGTGCGCGTGGGCGTGCGCGTGGGCGTGGGCGTGCGCGTGGACCGCCGCCGCGGCCGCCATGTTGATCGCCGCCTGGTGCATCGGGTGGCTCACGCCGGCCATGTGGGCCGCCTGCGTGGACACCACCGAGCCGTCCATGGCCGCGCCGGCGAGGGCCAGGCCCGGGCTGAGGTGCTCCAGGAGCTCGCCCTCCAACGCCTGGTGCGGCTGCGGGTGGTGGTGGTGGTGGTGGTGATGGTGGTGGTGGTGCCCGTTGCCGCCGCCGCCGCCGCCCATGGGTGAGATTGGCACGGACGAGGTAGACGACGATGAGGAAGACGACGATGAAGTGCACGGCAACGCGTTCATGGCGTGGTAGGTGGCGTCCGGTTTGAACGGGCTGTGGTGTGGAGGCGGATGCGGCTGGTGAGGATGCGGCGGGTGGTGGGGGTGGTGGTGGTGCTGCTGGTGCTGGTGGTGACTCTTGTTCTGGGAGACGATATCCACCGCCGCCAGAGCCTCGGCGCGGGCCAGGAGACTCTCATCCAAGCCGCCGAAAATGTTGCTCTGAAATTGCAAAAGGGAGAGAAAAAAAAAATGGAGTGCACGCATTTAACTGTCAGGACGAAATGGGAGGGGGGGGGGGGTCGCCAAACCACTCTGAGAATTTAACAACATTTCCAGCATGTTTAAAAAAAAATTAAATAAATATTTTATAATTGAAAAAAATTCTACAAGACGCATCTCGCAACATCCCAGGTCATAAAAATTAATACAGAAAAGCGGCAAACAGGAATTGGTGCATGCATAAAGTTCAGAGGGAGGGTGGAGGTGTTGGGTGATCTGCTGCGCCGACGACATCAAACATCAAAATATATATATATATATGTATCAAGAATGAAGGCACAATAAAAAAAAAAGAAAAGTGCGACTGTTAAATTGTTAGTTGAAGTCGTGATTGTGAGGAGTTACGTACCGGTGGGGTCGGAAGACCCGCACGGCGCATCGCCTCGGAGCTCCCGCCGCCGCTGCTGATGCTGATGCTGGTGCTGTGTCGCGCGGAGGAGCAGGTCGACGACGACGGCGAGTCCGACGTCAAAGTGGAGGACGCCGTGGACGAGGACGAGGACGACGAGGTAGCCGACGAGGACGAATGCAACGAGTACTTGGGCTCGGCTAAAGTCGTGTGAGGCATAACGAACGCCTGCTTGCTACTGCTGTTCACAGACATCATCATCATCATCATCTCAACTTGGCCGAGCAACCCCAAAAAAAAAAAAGAAAAGAAAGAAAAAAGCCTTCGATCAAAGTTCCCACCCTTAAAAAATAAGTTGGGACTCCTCCTTCTACGATTTTACAGAGTTCAAGCGCCGGATGATGTGTCAAGTGGCAACGCGACGGAGCATAGAAAGAGGAGGAGGATAAGGATGATGAGGATGATGATGCGCAAAGTCTCTAGATACCACATCTATAGCCCAATGGTAAATCCTCCACCTGCAACGGCATGGAAATTCTGCCGGGAAAAAAAAAAAAAACCCAAAAAAATTCAATTGAAAAAAGTGGGGAACAAGAAAAAAAAAAAAAAAAAAAAAAAACAACGAAGGCGAAAAGTCGAAGCTGCGCTCTTAGCGAACACAATGCCGTAGTAATGCAACTACTATAAATCTAAATCTATACATGTAGCACACAACGTTTACTCTGCCAGCGTCAGAACGATGCCAGTCTCTGGTGGTTTTCTCCTCTCAGCTTTTGGGAAGAGAATCGAAGGAGGGAAAAATAAAAAAAAATTAAAAAATGAAATGAAAAATAAAAGTTTGCCGTCTGTCCACTCGGCGTAAATGTCCAAATCCCGTTGTGCAGAAAGGACGCAGCTGCGTGAGTCTTATCCTGGTTCGGTTGTTCGGTCGGTTGGTCGGTCGGTGGTTGAGACGCTCGGAGCTCCGGTCGTGCTGCAGGTCCCAGAGCTGCGACTGCACTAAGAGACGGAGGCAAGGATCGCTCTCTCACTCTGCCGCTCTCTCTAGCCCTCCCTCAGCCTCTCCTCCGTACAATATACGCGTCAGATTCTCTCTCTCTCTCTCTCTCTCTCTCTCTCTCTCTCTCTCTCTCTCACTCGCTCTCTCAACCTGCTGAACATCCTGTCATGAGTTATTTTCTTCGGGACAGTGCGCAGGGGCTTCACCTTTACTGTCATTTTCGTTATTGGCGCGTTGAGAACGCCGCCGTGTGCGGCTCACGGCTCACAACAGAATTTACGCCAAATCAAAAAGAATCGGCTTAGAAAATGCAAAGCGATCGGCGTGGACCAAAAAAACTCGCATCCCGCCTTTAAATACATCAATCGTTGTGCAGCAGTTTCACTGCATTGTTCAATTGAACATTGAATAGACGATGTCGGGATACGTTTGATTTATTTTATTTTATTTTATTTTATTTTATTGTATTTTATTTTATTTCCCCAAATTAAATTTGGCAGGTTACATCTTGCCGTCATTTTTTTTTTCAGCCGGCCGACGTTTCAATGGCGAAGCCGATATAAACGTCGCGTCGGGTCATTATCATATCTTCAGCCTAATTAGACCATCGATAATGTAATTAGGAATCTTTAATGTCGCTTTAATTAAGCAGGCTCGTCGGATTTGTTTAATCTTCGCGGGTTCATTGGCTCGGTTAAGTGATATTAAAGATGATCGACTGCGCCGAGACGTCCGGGCAAATTTGGAAAGTGCAAATTAAAGGCGTGAAAGCGGGATTTTCTGACGACGATCAACGAGTTTCAGCGACAATGCCGCTAACGTTATCATCAACGTTATATATACTGTACATACATAA
>JAFMOC010000495.1:60000-92500 GCA_019802505.1 Corydoras sp. C115
CACACACTCACACACACACACACACACACACATTCACACACACACCCACACACACACACTCACACACACACTCACACACACATTCACACACACACACACACACACACAAACACACACATACACTCACACACACACACTCACACACACACACACACACACACACACACATTCACAGTCACACAAACAAACACACACACACACACACACACACATTCACATTCACAGTCACACAAACAAACACACACACACCCTTTAATCTTAATCTTGTTTTTTTTATAGTTTTTTAAACAGAGACACAGACAGACACACAGAGACACACAGACAGAGACACAGACACACAGACACGCACACACAGACAGACACACAGAGACACACAGAGACACACAGACAGAGACACAGACAGAGACACAGACACACAGACACGCACACACAGACAGACACACAGAGACACAGACACGCACACACACACAGACACACAGACACGCACACACAGACAGACACACAGAGACACATAGACAGACACACAGAGACACAGACAGAGACACACACACGCACACACACACAGACACACAGAGACACAGACAGACACACAGACAGACACACAGAGACACAGACACACACACACACACACACAGACAGACACACAGAGACACAGACAGACACACAGAGACACAGACAGACACACAGACAGACACACAGAGACACAGACACACACACACACACACACAGACAGACACACAGAGACACAGACAGACACACAGAGACACAGACAGACACACAGACAGACACACAGAGACACAGACACACACACACACACACACAGACAGACACACAGAGACACAGACAGACACACAGAGACACAGACAGACACACAGACAGACACACAGAGACACAGACACACACACACACACACACAGACAGACACACAGAGACACAGACAGACACACAGAGACACAGACAGACACACAGACAGACACACAGACAGACACACAGAGACACAGACACACACACACACACACACACAGACAGACAGACACACACAGACAGAGACACAGACAGAGAACCACACACAGACAGACACACTGACACAGAAAGACACAGACCCACAGACAGAACCACACACAGATACACAGACACACACAGAGACAGATACACAGATACACACAGAAAGGCACAGACTCTGTCCCCACAGCGCTGAGAACCCCCCCCCCCCCCCGTCCACAAGATATCAAAATAAAAGTCTGTAATTATAGAACATCAGAGTTCCTCAGTCTGTGTGTATGCAGGACGTAGAGAGCGCCCCCCGCAGTAATAATGACGCCACGCTCTTATTCCTGGAGAGGAAGGGCCGCACCGGAAGGTCAACCGAGCAAATAACCTGCCGACAATTACCCCGAGATACCAAAACGCCCAAAGCCCCCCGAAAGCCGGGGTGAAGACGAGGGTTTGAGCGCTCAGCCACCCCGCCGCTCCCCGGGCCAGAGCCCAAAAAGGTCAATCCTCATAATGATGTCACATACCTCTAGGTCTTCCGAATCAATATCGCACAAAAAGCACCTGCCACCGTCTCGGGTACGGCGCCGGCGCCGCGACGCCTCCGCGACGCCCGGCTGACAATATGAAATATAGCGACTTTGCTCTCGGCGTTGCCAATTTAATTGCAGATCCCACAACTTGACCTTTATCAGAAACGTGGCCACGCCCACCGCGTGGACACATGCCGGACCAATCGAATTTATTTTCATACTAGAACACCCCGCACGCGTGGCTCTTCATTTTGCCCGGAGAACCCCGAGGAAGCCCATGCAGACATGGGGAGAACATGCAAACTCCACCCAGATCGAGATACGAATCTGCGACCTCCAGCGATGAGAGAAGAACATACAAATTATTATCATTATTATTATTTATTTATTCATTACCTTCCGATAAACCTCTACTAGGGTCGGGGGGGGGGGGCGCCAATATATTAATGGGCACACACACACACATATGGGGCAATTTAAAACATTGGCTTTACCTTGAATTCATGTTTTTGGGGAGGACATGGGGAGGACATGCAAACTCACGCCGCTCGGGACTTTGAGGCTGGATCCCCAGCACGGACGGAGAGGAGAACATGCTAAACCCTACGCCACCGTGCCGCCCTCGATCCAAACATGCCGGAGTTAAGGAGGTCAGTCGGCATGTCTGCATGTCCTCCCCGTGTCCGTGTGGGTTTCCTCCGGGTTCTCCGTGTTTTCCTCCCACATGACTCGGCTGAGCGGCACGTTCCAATCAAGAAAGGTCCGATCTACAGGCCCTCCATCAGAGCCCGTCGTTTATTGGTCATGCCAAGCAATCAGCGATGCCCCCACTTCCCCCCCCACCCCCCATCGATGGAAGTTGGCGCGGTACCCGCTAACTTTGTTCCCATAACTTTTTAATGTATTTGCTCTGCGGTGTACCTGCAGCCCGTCGGCACGAGCGCCGGCGCCTGATCAAAGCCGGCCGCTCCGGTGGGCGGGGCAGCGTCTGTAGCGCTAACCGTCTTCAAACACTTCGCCGTCGCGCCGGGGGCCCGGCGCCGCTCCGAGGTAAGTCCCCTCGTTTCGTCCCCACAAGGGGGCCTAATTGTGCCTGGCTGCCGGGTGACAGATGTCACCCCCGCCCGCCCCGAACTAACCACCCCCACCCCCACACCCAACCCCACTCCTCCAGCATCCACATAGTGCATCTCTAAGCAGAGGGACAGGCTTACTGCAGCCCCCCCCCACCACCTCCTCCACCCCCCATCAACCCATTACAGAGCCAACAAATGTATTTATTTATTTATTTATTTATTTATTATTTATTTATTATTAGGGCACTCGATGAATCGGTGGTGCAGGTTTGAGTCTCACCGGGGTACCCACGTGTTCCCATGTTCATGAGAACATGCAAACTCCACCCAGATTGGGATTCGAACCTGGACCCCCTGCCCCTGAGGAGAACATGCTAAACACTAAGCCACTGTGATGCCACAGATAAACATCCATCCATTGTCTTCGCTTTATTCTCTACTAGGGTCGCGGGGGGGGGGGGGTTCCCCATGCCCATCCAGGGCGAGAACGTTTCGGGCGCTGGGCAGATACACCCAGGACAGGGGGCCAATCTATCGCTGGGCACCACACACACACTCACTCTATATGGGGCAATTTGGAGAACTCAATTCACCTTGAATCCATGTTTTTGGACCGTGGGAGGAAACCGGAGAACCCGGAGGAATCCCACGTGGACACGGGGAGGACATGCAAACTCCAGCCAGATAAACATTATTCATTTATTGTGATCCTCTACTTGGGTCGTGAAGGGGGGGGAGGGGGTTCCCCCCATCCAGGGGAGAACGTTTCAGGACAGGGTACCAATCCATCACTGATCACACACTGACTCACACACACACACACTCTATATGGGGCAATTTAGAGCATTCAGTTTGCCTTGAATCCATGTTTTTGGACTGTGGGAGGAAACTCACACGGACTCGTGGAGAACATGCAAACTCCGCCCAGATAGGGAATCGAACGTGGAATCCCCAGCGTGGCGAGGAGAACATGCCAACCACTACACCACCCTGCCACCCCTAGATAAGCATTAATTATTGTTATTAATTATTATTAATTTTCCAAAAACCTATTATGTTTTTTGACGAGGTCGCGACCCCCCCGGTTGAGAATGGCCGCCGGAGTGGACCTCCTCCTCCGTAAAGCGTGAAGGCCGGCGGCGCCTAATGAGATGCAAACGAGGAACCCGTCAGCTGACGGTAATTAAACTAATTTCCTGGCGGGGGTTCAGAGGGTGAACCCCGCACCCGATCGGCGTGGCTGTGGTGTGATGGGGGGGGGGGGGGGTGGGGGGGGGGGGCGACTCGGTGCGCTGGCCGCGTCTGCTGCGTGAGGCTTCAAAGCTGCGCTACAGCTGCCTCCACCTGCCTCCACCTGCCTCCACCCTCCACCTGACCAGCTGCCATTCACTGTGCTGCGGGAGTCCAGATTAGTGTAATGATCTGCTGATGACAACAACAACAACAACACACACACACACACACACACAATAACACATACACACAATAACACACACAGTCAGAGATTAGTGTAATGATCTGCTGATGACAACAACAACAACACACACACACACACACACACACACACACACACACAATAACACACACACACAATAACACACACAGTCAGAGATTAGTGTAATGATCTGCTGATGACAACAACAACAACAACAACAACAACAACACACACACACACACACACAACACACACACACAATAACACATACACACAATAACACACACAGTCAGAGATTAGTGTAATGATCTGCTGATGACAACAACAACAACAACACACACACACACACACACACAATAACACACACAATAACACATACACACAATAACACACACAGTCAGAGATTAGTGTAATGATCTGCTGATGACAACAACAACAACAACAACACACACACACACACACACACACACAATAACACATACACACAATAACACACACAGTCAGAGATTAGTGTAATGATCTGCTGATGACAACAACAACAACAACAACAACAACAACACACACACACACACACACACACACACACACAATAACACATACACACAATAACACACACAGTCAGAGATTAGTGTAATGATCTGCTGATGACAACAACAACAACAAACACACACACACACACACACACAATAACACACACAATAACACATACACACAATAACACACACAGTCAGAGATTAGTGTAATGATCTGCTGATGACAACAACAACAACAACACAAACACACACACACACACACACAATAACACATACACACAATAACACACACAGTCAGAGATTAGTGTAATGATCTGCTGATGACAACAACAACAACAACAACACACACACACACAATAACACACACACACAATAACACATACACACACAATAACACACACACACAATAACACACACAGTCAGAGATTAGTGTAATGATCTGCTGATGACAACAACAACAACAACACACACACACACACATAATAACACACACACACAATAACACACACACATAATAACACACACACAATAACACATACACACACAATAACACACACACAATAACACACACAGTCAGAGATTAGTGTAATGATCTGCTGATGACAACAACAACAACAACACACATACACACATAATAACACACACACACAATAACACACACACATAATAACACACACACACAATAACACATACACACACAATAACACACACACACAATAACACACACAGTCAGAGATTAGTGTAATGATCTGCTGATGACAACAACAACAACAACACACACACACACACACACACACACACACACACACACACACACACACACACACACACACACACACACACAATAACACATACACACACAATAACACCTACACACCATAACACTTATTATTAATCTGTGTTGCTCTGTGTGAGACTGTGTTAATCTGTGTTTGTATGTGTTAATTTGTGTGAGACTGTTAATAATCTGTGTGAGTCTCTGAATCTGTGCGAGTCACTGTGCGAGTCTCTGTGCGAGTCTCTGTGCGAGTCTCTGTGCGAGTCGCTGTGCGAGTCTGTGTGAGTCTCTGTGAGTCTCTGTGCGAGTCTCTGTGCGAGTCTCTGTGCGAGTCTCTGTGCGAGTCTCTGTGCGAGTCCGTGTGAGTCTCTGTGCGAGTCTCTGTGCGAGTCTCTGTGCGAGTCTCTGTGCGAGTCCGTGCGAGTCTCTGTGCGAGTCTCTGTGCGAGTCTCTGTGCGAGTCTCTGTGCGAGTCTCTGTGCGAGTCTCTGTGTTAGTCTCTGTGCGAGTCTCTGTGCGAGTCTCTGTGCGAGTCCGTGCGAGTCTCTGTGCGAGTCTCTGTGCGAGTCTCTGTGCGAGTCTCTGTGCGAGTCTCTGTGCGAGTCTCTGTGCGAGTCTCTGTGCGAGTCCGTGTAAGTGTGTTTTTATATTAGATTTTTAATACAGGTCTTTCCACGCGGTTGGATTTTATAGACGTTTGTTATTTGGAAGCATCAGGACCGAAGCTCACAGAATAAGACTCACTTCCAAAACACTTCATGGAACTCTGAACTCCGGGCGTCCCGTGAACCCGGCGACGGGGTTTTTGGAGCGAGGGGACGGTCACCGGCGTCCCTCCGAGCGCTTGCCGCTCGTCACTTCTGCTTGGCATGAAATGCACAGCAGCTTTGCAGTAACAGGCTTGTTTAAGTCTCGCGCACCCCCGCGCCACGTCCCCCGCCGAGGCCGGCTCTCGAGACCCCCGTTGTGCTTTGAGAAGCTCTTTAGAGCCCTAATCCACTCCAAATGCACCGATAATTCTCCCTCGCCAGGCCGCACTCCTTCCTCGCCGAAGTGTCACGAGAGTGGCCTCGCGGGAGCCGATCAGCCAATCGTCACGGAGTAGCCAGATGTCTGGTGCTGGCAACCTCCCAGAAGCCAGGCAGCGGTACGCAGCAGCATCCGCCGCGGGCCCCGGATCAAAGCTACCTGAGATTACTGATGGGCACAAAATATGTGCTGCTTATTCCACAGTTCCCATTAATAACAATCTGCGAGAATTTGTTTCTCTAATGAACTCTTTCTTCCGGCTGCAGAGTTTCGGCTGCGGCTTTCACCTTTTTTGCGCCGCCTCGGCAAAAAAAAAAAAAAAAAGAAATCAGGAGGACCGCGAGTACGTTCAATATTCACGCTCAGAAATCCGTCGACGTGGTTCTGCCTTTGTTTGCACTCTTGCAACTGTCTCACACACTTATGGACTTGGGAGAGTCGGGGTTCCGATGCTTGCTTAGAGTACAGAATACAGGACACACTGGAGATCAAAGCATCTGGCTTACGTTCTATTGGATAAAGCTTTGTCCATTCATTCATTCAATCATTATCTGCTTGTTTATCCTCTGTTAGGGTTGTCGGGGTGGGGGGTGGGTGAGGTCCCCATGTCCATCCAGGGGAGAACGTTTCGGGTGCTGGGCAGATACACCCAGGACAGGACGCCAATCTATCACTGGACACACAAACTCACTCATACACTCTATATGGGGCAATTTGGAGCATTCAATTCACCTTGAATCCATGTTTTTTTGGACTGTGGGAGAAAACCCACTTGGACACGGCGACCCTAGTACATGATTAGGCAGAAGATAATTGATGGATGGATAAATATATTATTAAAAGATATGGCATTCCACAAGGGTTAGTGTTTGGACCGTTTATGATTTATTTGTGTATTATAAATAGCTTAATCTAATAAAACTTTGTGGCGGGGGCGTCGAGGTACGCACGGTTCCTGTTCCCGTCCCGGTTCTCGTTATGTCGTGTCATGTGACGAACATGCGATCTGTTTATGAAGCTCGTTACAAGTGATGTATCAACTTTGCTATTAAGTTAAATCGCGCAAACAAACGGCGGGCGTTCGACGAGAGCGTTCGCTCCAGCGCGGGTTTGTTATTTGAGAGTTGAAACCCCAGTCCTCGCAACTGTTTTGATAAAGTGCTGCCTGTGTTCCCTGAAGGTTCCCTCTCTGATTGCGAATGGCGTTGAGAAAGCTGTTGTTTTCTCCTCTAGGCCTTGAACTACTTTCTCGCAGCTCTCTCAACACTCTATTCCTTAGGCAAATATTTAGAGTCGACCACCGATCCGTGAGCACTGTGGTAAGTAAACAAGACGCCGCACTCGGCAGACACCCCGCCATTGGGAAGAAGCTACCGTTGATCCTCTATTCCTGTTTCCCCATCTCCAGAACCGAACCCGAGTTCATTCTCGAGTTTTACGCCTGTGTTGTTTTTTTTTTTTTTTTTTTTTTTTCATCCCAAGTCCTATTTATCACTTGTTTAACTGTAATGTGAAGACGTGATGATTTATTAACCACGTTGCTTGGAAAGCGTTCTGGCTATTGTTGATTCCAAAACCAAGGTTTTTGTTTTGACGAGCTGCGTTAAATTAGTGTCATCCTGCAGCAGCAGCTGTCCAACACACACTGTAGAGACAGGCGGGGCTGCAGGAGGACGGAACGGGCGTTTCCAGGTCCCGTCTGAGTGGATTCTGCACTGTCTCCCCGTGCCCTGACGGGGCTAGACGAACCACTAAAAGTATTGGGTGAGATTTATGTCATGTCGTTCATTCTTGTTTTATCTTGCCTCTTTATCCTTACGAGGGTGGGGGGGGGTAGGGAGGTGTTCCGCATGTCCACCAGGGGAGGAGTGGGGAAGACCGCGAAGAGAAATCTGTAGGAGACACCGATGGACCGGCAGTTGAGCATTGACAGGTGGCTAAAGGCGACAACGAGATGACTTGAAGATGAGGGTGTGTAGAAAGAGGACGACTTAGGGAAAAACAAACACAACGTCGAAGCGATTTTTCTGAAGCTTGAAGGAAAGAAGAAAGACGGAAGCGGAGGACGGAGAAAGACCATGCCGAAAACTCTGAAGAGGAAAGGTAGACGCCCCAGGAGAAGGAAGCAGCCGAGAGAGGGGAAGGAAAGACAGGGACCTAAGGGGACATGAAGGGAAGAATATCGTAATCGAATGAGGAAAAGACCGGGAAGTAGGAAGAAGATGGGATCCACTGTTGGAACGCCACTACTGCCTTTACCAACAGAGTATATAAGAGAATGTTTTAAGAACAAGAAAAAGAGGTTGGGGGAGAGCTTCAGATAAGAAAACGAGGGCCAGAGGAAACAATGAAGAAGTGTTAGAAGAGCTGGAGGAAGCTGAAGAGGAAGGAAGAGAGAATGAGACCCAGAAGTGATAGTACCCAACTGCCCGTTTAAGGAAGCAGAACTCGGAAAAGTAGAAAAATGTTAGAGGCAATAACGGGGAGTGGATAGAGAGAAAAATTATGTAGTACAGCACTGAGAAAGGCGTACAGAACACAAACAGCTCTGGAAGGAAAGCACGACCGAACGCTCGAATGTCCGAAATTATAACCGAATATGGAAGAGAGAGAATAGGGAAGGGGAACTCGAAAGGGACACGCCAGTTCGTGGGAATACTACCTGTACCATCCCCACAAAGAATCATGAGAGAAAGAATCGGGTATATGAGTTTTGAACGCTTCATGGACGACTGGGAACAGATAGAACACATTTCTGGAATTTGCAAGGCACTTTGAACTGAAAAGGAGTTTTTTTTTCGAGCAACCGTTTGGGCGCGGGAAAATTAAATAAATCTGATGGCTGAGCGTTTAGAACAATGAGTTGACAATAAACACACGGCTACCTGATGCAGATATATGATTTTAAATCATATAATACAGATTCATATAAACAGCGAGACGATTCCCCATTGTCTTTATATAAACTGCGTTCTGTAATTTGGCCACTAGACGGCAGTGTTTAATCGTTAGAAACCGGAATCTTGTTACTCAACGTTTGGTGTTCACTTTTAAAAAACTTCTTTTCTCTTCTCTAATGGCATGGTATTCATTTCTTCTTCTAAAAACGTGTCGTTCCTGAAATCTGATTGGCTGAGCTGTTTGTGACATCATCAAAAATACCACACCCCATCTTCACATTCATTTCAATGTGTGATATACCAATACAAAGAGGTATTTCCTGATGCTTCTGATTTTAGTACAACTGACGTTCTGTTAAAATTTGGACCACTATAGATGGCAGTGTTGTATTGTAGCTGAAAAACCGGAAATCTGTTTACTCGTAGATCAGCGTTCACCTTTAAAAATCGTGGTGATTAGCAAAATGATTAACTATTATTGATGTATTGATTGAATCAAACGTTTGGTGTTTTTTTTTATATAGTGAGAGGTAGTGTTTTATTCAAAGCGATACGACACTAACGAGGATTGTGTATTTACGTAATGTGGAAATAAATCACGTAAAGACGTGGAACTGTTACTTCACACTACAGTCCACATCGTCGGGACTGAGTGAGACACCTTCTTTATGGGGTTTATTCAGAATAAGGCCCCGCCCTCTCGCATCATATCGCTTTATTATTCCATTGTGTTGTTATCGTTGCTGCTTTATTAATAGTTTTTATTAATTTCTATGACATGTTGCAATTCCAAACCAATAAACAGCTGATCTACGATATTGCTTCAAAATGAAGGCGCTGATCATCATCACGTCCGATGATGAGTTTCCTCTCCGGAGTTCCAATGCACTCCGCCTGATATTAATGTGCGTTGAATAATTGATTGGTATAATATTACTGTAGTTCCTTTGATTCTATTTTAACTCTACGACTTTTGACCGTACAATTAAGACGCATTACGCCTATCTCACTTGAAGCGCGACGGTTTCGTTCCTCCGTTTTTTTTCTTAAATTTGTTCGTACCTCGTGTGACGCACCCAACCCTCGCTCATACGCCACGAGGGCGGCGGTTCCGGCGCTGACCCCCCAACTGCAGTGAGCGCTTTATAGATAATGGATGAAGGTCCATGAGCTCCAACGTTGGTTGGTATGACGTCTCCAAACATTTGAACCTGACGCATCCCGGCGGGTTCGATCCCATCTGCCGACAATAAACCAACGTGTGATGGGAACTGGCATGCGGTTAATTATTAGAACGCCTCACGTCGTGGCAGGTTAATATTTTTGGACACGTCATCATATGCGCACGTGACTCCGGTACCCCACCAGCATTACCTTCACTACCAAACATAAAAATAAAAGAACGCCGGCTGGGGCCACCACCGTTCGCCGTGATTATTTCCACTTCTTTATATCATTGAGGCAAAGCTATGATGCGTTCCGTCCTTCAGTCCTGTCCCATTCGCGGCTCTGTCCGGATCTTTTTGAAGACCGAGCCCACAATTGGCAGTAATTGGCGCGCTTCCTCCTCGTCCTCAGCGAGGTCTGAGCGCGGTTGCGGATGCGTTGCCCTTTCTGACGATCATGGAAGACGAGGATCAGAGTCAAACGGCTGCAAAGACTACCTCCAGATTCTTCCCTGCCTTAACTTGGTGTCCTCTGGGTGTCCTTGCAATACCAAGCAAGTCGACCTCGCTGAGTCCTCACACTGTGGGGAATAATAAAGCGGTACGGTACGAGAGGACGTCATGTGGTTTGTATCACGTTTTTTATTGAATTCCAGTTGTCCACTGGCCGTATAAATGTAGTTTGCACTTCGAGGTTATTCTGTATAAAGCCCATAAGGAGGTGTTATTAGTCACGTGGACGTAGCGCGGAGTTACACGCTCCACGTTGCTTTACGTGACGGCTGATTGTCTTTACAATGGAAGTGGAGCAATTTTTGAAGCCTGCGATTGTCGAGGCAGGCTCGAGCGTCGTGATCGCTTTAATTTCCAACGGTACACTGTAATGTCCAAAAATCCAACAATGGTTTGATTCAGAAATGGCGGCGTTTATTCTAAAAGCAAAAAAATCGTTTTCATAATCTGCTCAATTTTCAGCGACGTCAGATACGTGGAGTCCGTGCATGGGATCCCTTTTTTGTTTCCCGATCACTGAGCCATGTCTAGTGGACAAACACAGAACGCACGTTAGATGGCCAAATCACAGAGGGGTGAGCTTTGCAATATTCAGCTGATTCACGCAACCACCAATTCAAACTCACGGAGTAACCGTTAGTTTTCAACTATTTTGAACTGTCATAGTTCGAACTGTACCATTTTGACCACATGTTAGGGGCGCCCACTGGCTGCTGCTGCTCCACCAGCATTACGTTTTTTTAACTATGTAATGTGCCTAGTTATGTTTTTCGTTATTATAAAAGATAGACTCGAGGTTGTCCAATAAAATCATCATAGAGGTGTTTCTAGTAACGTGGAAGTAAAAGAAAAAGCTCCACCTCTTTACGTGATTTATTTACAATAATGCACGACCTCGAGCGTCGTATCGCTTTAATAAAACACTGTAATAAAAAAATCACAACGTTTGATTCAGAAATGCGTTTATTAAAAGCAAAATCGTTAATAATCTGCTCTTCCGCGACGTCAGCTAGTCCGTTTTTTGTTTCCCGATCACTGCCATCTAGTGGACAAAACACAGAACGCACGTTAGAATATACACAGTAGGGGTGAGCTGCAATATTCGCTGATTCGACGATTCGATTCGGAGAACCGTAGTCGACTATGAACCTCATAGTCGAATGTACCATTTTGACCACATGGGGGCGCCCATGGCTGCTGCTAAGCATTAGTTTTTAAATGTAATGTCTTTGTTTTCGTTATATATATAGACTTTTGTCAAATAAAATCATCATAATTTCTAGAAAAAAAAAGAAAAAAGAAAAACAAACAAAAAAAGGTTTTCATTTGTTAGGAAAAACAAGTAATATATATATAAAAAAAATATTTTTTAAAAACTATGCTTATAGCGCCATCTTGTGGTGAAATTTTAACTGATTCGACAATCAGTCGACTATAGGGAAAATGTGCCGAATCAGATTCGACTACGAAAATCTGTAGTTGAATACACCCCTAATACACAGTGCTGATGGGTTATCGGCTCACTGTTTCTATTAATCTGTAATTTATGATTTAAAATAATGTATTATAGATCACGCACCGATTGCGTTCTTGTCGGTGATGTCACAGCTGGACAATCGCCTCAGCCAATCAGATTCAAGAAGCACATTTCGAATCTTTAAATCGCCTCTGAAGTCCCAAAACAAATTTTTTTTTTTGAAGTAACATTTCGTTGGGTTTCTGCTCAAAGCCCACGCCCTGCGGCCGCCCCGCCGACCCCCCGCGGCTGAAGTCCCGCTCACTTCAGGCCTAAAATGTCATGTGCGCGCAACAAACGGCTAATCGAAGGCTAAAAATAGACATCGCGGCGGGGGCGGGGCTGGGCGGCGGGGAGGGGGGTGTGTTTCGGAATTATTCTCCGGCGTCCAAATCACTTCAAGAGTTTATTTCGAGCGCTGCGCGCGGAGTTGACGCCGCGGTGCATTTTGCAGCGGACGCCTCTTCATTCGACATCAGACCGGCCTCGCCGAATGAAGAGCGCTAGCCACGGGGCATGATGGGAATCCCGGCGGAGAGGATCACACGTCCCATTCATGCTGCAGCCAGGCGTCGGCGGAGGCCTTCGGGACAGAGCGCAGACGCTCGGATCGCCTCTGTTCCGTAAACTGGAAGGCTCCCTCTGACCCGATTCCGGCGGAAACGCGACGAGGACGAGGTTCCGAGACGAGGACGCGCACGCCGCCCGCCGCGACAGATGACAAGGGTGAGGACAACAATGGTTTAAAGACGCCCAATCAGCTCCGCCTCCTTGCCTGTGATCTTAGAGTGGATCTTTGAGTGGATCAGACACGGCGGTGCTGCTGGAGGTTCTACGTTCCGAGGTCCTGTGATCACTGGAGGGGGACGTTTTACGTTTACAGTAAATTTGTTTGTTATTTATTCATTCATTCATTATCTCCTGCTTTTATCCTCTATTAGAGTCGTGGGGGGGGGTTCCCCATGTCCATCCAGGGGAGAACGTCTCGGGCGCTGGGCAGATACACCCAGGACAGGGCGCCAATCCATCGCTGGGCACACACACACTCACTCACACAGACACACTCTATATGGGACAATTTGGAGAATTCAATTGACTTGATCCATGTTTTTGGACTGTGGGAGGAAACCGGAGAACCCGGAGGAAACCCACACGGACATGGGGAGGACATGGAAACTCCACCCAGATGGGGATTCGAACCGGGAATCCCCAGCGCTGAGAGGAGAACATGCTAAACCACTAAGCCACCATGCCGCCCTTTGTTTATGTTATTTTATTATAATAAATTAGCGATGCATCACTTACGAAGGTTCTTTACAATTATACAAGCACGGAACCGGGCGTTAATGAGATAGCGGGGTTCCACATGCATATCTAGGGGAGAACACTCACTCTCACTCACTCGCATGCATAAACACTATAGAGGGGCAAATTAGAGCAGCCTATTCACCTTGAATCCATGTTTGTGGACTGAACGGGGAGAACATGGAAACTCCACCCAGATCGCGATTCAACCCTGGATCGCCAGCGCTGAGAGGAGAACGTGTTGATTTAGAAGGGGCGAATCACCTTGAATCCATGTTTGTTGAATGTGGAAGAAAATCGAAGAACCAGAAGAACACACCAGAACATGGAAACTCCACCCAAATTGGGAGTCAACACCGGATCCCCAGCGCTGAGAGGCCAACGTGCAGACCACTAAGACACAGAAATGCTCAGGGGCAATTTAGAAGGGGAAATTCACCTTGAAGCCAACTTGTTGGACTGTTGCAGGAAACTGGGGAACCAGAAGAACATCCCAGTGGACACGGGGGAACATGGAAACTCCACCCAGATCGAGATTCAACCCTGGATCCCCAGCACTGAGAGGAGAACGTGTTAACCACTACTCCACAGCGTTGCCCAGGGGCAATTTAGAAGGGGTGAATCATCTTAAAGCCATGTTTGTGGACTGTGGGTAGAAATCGATGGACCAGAAGAACACCCCAGAACATGGAAACTACACCAAGAACGGGATTCAAACCCCGGATCCCCAGTGCTGAGAGGCGAACGTGCAGACCACTAAGCCACAGCAATGCCCAGGGGCAATTTAGAGGGAGCAATTCACCTTGAATCCATGTTTGTGCGGAAGGAAACCGGAGAACCAGAAGAACACCCCAGAATACACAGGGAGAACATGGAAACTCCACCCAGATTGGGATTCGACCCCGGATCCCCAGCGCTGAGAGGAGAACGTGTTGACCACTACTCCACAGCGTTGCCCAGGGGCAATTTAGAAGGGGCGAATCACCTTGAATCCATGTTTGTTGAATGTGAAAGAAAATCGAAGAACCAGAAAAACACACCAGAACATGGAAACTCCACCCAGATTGGGATTCCAACCCGGATCCCCAGCGCTAGGAGGAGAACATGTTAAACACTACTCCACAGTGTTGCCAGGGGCAATTTAGAAGGGGTGAATCACCTTTAAAGCCATGTTTGTGGACTGTGGGAAGAAATCGATGGACCAGAAGAACACCCCAGAACATGGAAACTACACCAAGAACGGGATTCAAACCCCAGATCCCCAGTGCTGAGAGAGGGCAATTTAGAGGGAGCAATTCACCTTGAATCCATGTTTGTGCAGAAGGATACCGGAGAACCAGAAGAACACCCCATAACACACAGGGAGAACATGGAAACAACCCAGATTGGGATTCGAACCCGGATCCCCAGCGCTGCACTAATAACGAGACGCGAGCTCTGACTCAAACGGAACCGTATATGAATCCCTTCCTCAGTCGCTTTATAAGACCGCACTCTGATTCTTATCACCGCGGGCCCCCGCGGCGGGCCCCTAAAGCAAAGGGGGGGGGGGGGGGGGGGCTCCACAGGTTGACAGGCAAAGTAATAAGGCCACTTTCTCTCCAGGCCCTTCACAAAGGGGACCGAGCTAATATGCTGTCTGGCCCCGGGGCGTGAGGGAGCAGGGCCGGATTATTATGTTAATGCGGAGGTCCCGCTGCCCTCGACCCCCCCCCACCCCCCACCCCCCCCTCCCAGCTGCCTCCGCCGTTGGAGGGAAGTGCCTCGCTCTGACAGAGGGGGTAATACGCTCGCTGATTGAAAGGGCGAAAGATTGAGCACTAAAAAGAGAAAGAGAGAGCGAAAGAGCGAGAGACACCGAGGTCGGCCTGATGACCATACGATGAGACCGGGTTCCTCGGAGAACAGCGCAAGAACAGTTCCTATGGAGCCGAGGACGTGAATATGTATTAGGGGTGTGAGGACCGCAGGCTCCACGACTTTAATTATCCATCCCATTAAACCGGAGCTCGGGTTTCAGTGAGCCGGGCTTCTTTGATTCGTTTTCCAAGCCGCTTATCCCGAGCTTATCCCGTCACTCAGAGGGCAAAAGGGGTGAGGGCAACCCTGCGCAGGTCGCAAGTCCGTCGCAGGGCAGAAAAACAGAAAAATAAAAAACAATAAAACCCTCCTTCTGTACCCAGGACCTTCTGACTGTATAGGTTATAGGCCACTAGAGGGCGGGGCCTTATTCCGAATAAACCCCGTAAAGAGGTGTTCTGAGTCCCGACGTGGACGTAGTGGAGTACAGCGCCACCTCTTTACGTGATTTATTCAGAATAAGGCCACGCCCTCGAGTGTCTGATTACAAACACACTATAATAAAAAAAACAAGCTTTGATTCAGAAATGCTTTAATTAAAAGCAAAATCGTTAATAATCTGATCTTCCGCGACGTCGTCTAGTCCGTTTTTGTAAAGTGAACGCTGATCGCTGAGTAATAGGATTCCGGTTTCTCTAACGATCAAAGGCTGCCCTCTAGTGGCCACATTACAGAACATAGTTTAAAAAAAAAAAAAAAAAAAGCATCGGGGAAATAATGTATTGTAGATCACTCATTGATACGAATGTGATGTCACGGCTCGACCAATCAGATTTAAGGAGCTGAACGGCCCATTTTATAAAAATTTTTTTTAAGTGAACGGCGATCGCTGAGTAACAGGATTCCGGTTTTGCTACCAATCAAATGCGGTGGGTTTGGGTGGGGAACCGGAATGGTCCTGCTTGACGGTCGGCTCAGGCCATGAAAGATGGAGTACGCCGGTGTGGGCCGGCCATTCCTGGCGGCCGCGAGCATCCTCGAGCCGGGCCGGCGATTCTGCTGGTAATGAGGCGCGTCCAGACTGCAGGGTCAATAATTCATACCCGGCGCAACTCAGGAGGGATGACCGGCGATGGGCAAGACAGGGTCCTGCACCGCTCACCCACTGATCTCCGGCACGGCCGCGGTGTCAGAGCGCCGGAGAACCCGACTCCGTGCAACTCCATCTGTCTGACCTACTGCTTTATTAAAGAGACTTCGCCCACACTGCCCGTCCGCGGACTGCTTGTCCATTCCGGACAGCCGCTCTGATCTTCTCTTGGTGTACCTGTCATTGATTCCGGTCATGGTTATTGATAGTGCGGCTCCGTCGGCGCCGAGCCCAGTCATACAAATGCCGGCGGACGATGTCGATGCTGAGATCTGTGCGGTCGGAATAAGAATTCTGCACTGCACCACCTCCGCCGGCCGGCGCAGGACGAACGGGCGGAACTCCAAAAATCGTTTTACTTAAGTACATGTTCTGCTTAGAACAATATACCATTAATATATACAGTACAGCGCAGGTGTCCGGTTAACGCCATTAAGCATTCTGATTTAAACCAGGGAGGTGCATTTCCAGAAGAAAACGCTAGGTGCAGCGTGGCCGTTAGGAGGCAATACAGCCAACGAGGTAAAACGGTATATAGGGCGTCTAGTCACATCAATGAGCGGGACTGTTTAGAATTGGAACGTGATGATATCTCAGACTATTGAATGTTTTTTCGTCTCTGCAAATCTCTCTGAATACGACAAATTTCGTCTTTGTAGCTTAAAAATTGACCAGGTTACGCCACTTTGAAAATAAGATTTTCAACGTAGACAAATTTGAAGAGTAATCAGGAGTTAATGAAGAGTGCAATCACTCTGTAATTTTATACGGTCTGGCTGCAGACATCTACGAATCCTGCGAATTTCGTCTTTGTAGCTCAAAAATTGTTCGAGTTACGCCACTTTGAATATCAATTTTTTTTTCCCATAGGAAATGACCTAAGACAAATTTGAAGAGTGATAAAGATTGAAAGAAGAGTGTGATCACTCTGCAATTTTACAACACCAGTCTGTCTGCAGACTTCTACAAATCCAGAGAATTTTGTCTTTGTAGCTCAAAAATTGTTCGAGTTACGCCACTTTGAATATCAAAGTTTTTTCTAATAGAAACTTAATTACGCCAAATTTGAAGAGTAATCAGGAGTTAATGAAGAGTGCAATGACTCTGTAATTCTATACGACCGGTCTGGCTGCCGACATCTACGAATCCAGCGAATTTCCCATCGGAAATGAACTAAGACAAATTTAAAGAGTGATCACGATTGAAAGAAGAAGTGCGATCACTCTGTGATTTAACAACACCAGTCTGGCTGCAGACATCTACGAAACCAGCGAATTTCGTCTTTGTAGCTTAAAAATTGTTTGAGTTACGCCACATTGAATATCACATTTTTGTCCCATAGCAAATGAACTAAAAAAAAGTGAAAAATAATCAGGAGTTAACGAAGAGTGCAATCATTCTGCGATTCTCTGAGACCGGTCCGGCTGTATCTCCGACCGCAGCAAATTTCGTATTTGTAGCTTAAAAATTGAGTTACAGGAACGCAAAAATCACCGTCATGCAAAGTGAATGGGAAATTTAACTCGCAAAAATGTGAGATATTTCGGGAAACGTTTGACCGATTCCTTAGCTTTATACAAACAGTGGTCTCACCGATGAGTCGGACGTGTCCTGCGAAATTCACTTCGATAGCTCAGAGTTTGCGGGTGAAGAAAGCTGGACAAAAAAAGAAATGGTGTGATAACAAAAATTGGATGACCATATATGGCAATCACACTAAATAAAATTAAATATTAATAAAAACACCGGCACCCTAAGCAGTGTGTTTTTTGCATGTTCACGCCCGGGAGAACATGCAAATTCCCCACTTTTACCACAAAGTATCCTCTTGAAGTCAAACCGGAGGATTAACCGCCGTGCCATCGTGAGGCAAGCAACGTTGAATCAACCATTAAAACCTCATCTGCACTGACCACGGCGACCGAAAGCGTAACGACATCCGGCGCGTAAACGGCCCACGGCGGCCGTATAATAAATACGTATATAATAAACGAATAATAAAGATACGGACGCGGAAATGAATCCCGGCGTGGCGTAATTGTCGTGAAATCGCGAGATTGTCACGATCAGGCGTGAGCGATGCGGCGGCACGAGGAAACGAATGGCGGAATAATAACGCCGATGATGAAATCGTCTCGGACGGTTCAATAATAAATGTCCGGTCGCGTTGGGCGGCGCTAATTCGGACGGCGCGTTATGATGGAGGCCCGTCACATCGGTCTGAAGCGCGAGGCGGACGGTCGGTTTTCCCACCGTTTTGAATTATTGAGCCGACCGCGCCCGCCCCTCGTGGCCGGCCGTGACGTTAAGCACGTGTGGCAACCTGCGGCGGCGGCGGCGGCGCCACCTAATGACCGTCATTATCGCCAAGGCATACGTAAAAATACAGCTTCCGAATGCGCGGCTCTGTTATTAGCTGTCATGGCGTCGCTGGATCTATGTTCGAATAAAAGGCAATAACCATATGGGGAAGCGATATCTCTCTCAGGGGAGGGGGGCGCAGTGGAGGGGGGGGGGGCGCTGACACATCCACGGGATATTCCGCCGTCCGCCGTCACCCCCCCAATCCGTCACTGTCTCTCGGCCGGCCCCTCATTAAGTGCCCACTGGCGGACTGTGACTTAATTTCCTTAAGAGGACCAGACGCCTGATTCCATTACGGGAAGGCGGGGCACCGAGCGCCACAAGATGGATGACCACGTGTCCGCACCGGCATCCAGGTTACAGTCCGCTCTATTAAACGTTGTGGGCGTAATTTCCCCCGATGGGTGATTCATGAGCGGGCCGTGGCGTCCCCCTCCCTCCCGTCCCCTCCCGTCCCCTCCCGTCCCCTCCCGGGGGCCCGAGGTGGAGTGGGCGCCCGTTAACTCGGCTCCCCCGCCGCTCCCCCGCCGCTCCCCTCCCGTCTCCGCGGGGACGGATGAGGGATGGTCACCGGGACGCGAGGTGATCCGTTCTCCGGAGATCCTGGATTCGGCGGAATTCCGGAGAACGTTCACGTCGTCCTCGTCGCCGTCGTCGAGACGCCGAGTGGACGTGGGACGATTTAAGCCTGGCCTTATCACCATGGAAACGGCTATTACCATCCATCCATTACGTTCCGCTCAATCCTCTACTAGGGTTGCGGGGGGTGGGAGGGGTTCCCCATGCCCATCCAAGGGAGAACGTTTCGGGCGCTGGGCAGATACACCCAGAACGGGGGCAATCTATCACTGGGGCACACTGAAGCACACACACACACACGTACACTATATGGGGCAATTTGGAGCATCCAATTCACCTTGAATCGATGTCTTTGGACTGTGGGAGGAAACCGGAGAACCCGGAGGAAACCCACGCGGACACGGCTTTAAAGAGCTTTAAAGAACCTGTTCTATACTGTGTTTTCATTTATATGTAAATTTACATGTGGGCGGCACAGTGGCTTAGTGGTTTGGCATGTTCTCCTCTCAGCGCTGTGGATTCCCGGTTCGAATCCCCATCTGGGTGGAGTTTCCGTGTCCTCCCCGTGTCCGCGTGGGTTTCCTCCGGGTTCTCTCGGTTTCCTCGCACAGTCCCAAAAACATGGATTCAAGGTGAATCGAATGCTCCAAATTGCCCCATATAGTGCATCTGTGTGTGATTCAGCGTGTCCAGTGATAGATTGGCGTCCTGCAGCTGCCCAACGCCCGAAACGTTCTCCCTTGAATGGGCATGGGGAACCACTCCCTCACACACACACAGAGTCCAAAAAAACATGGATTCAAGTTGAATCAACAGCTCCAAATTGCCCCTAGGGTGGCACGGTGTAGAAGAGAACGCGGCCGACACGTTCTCCTCGCAGCGCTGGTTCGAATCCCGATCTGGGTGGGGTTGGCATGTCGTCGTCGTCGTCCCCATCCCCAAGGCCATGGATTCAAGGTGAATCAAATGCGTTACAAATTGCCCCATATAGTTGCTGTGTGTTTATGTCAGCGAGTATGGGTGTATCCGCCCAGCGCCCGAAACGTTCTCCGCTGGATGGGCATGGAGGAACGGCACCACCCCCCCAACCCCCCCCCACCCCCCCAAACCCTAGTAGATGATTGTAATTTGTCGTTGTGAATGCAACAGGCTCGGATTTAAACAGCTGAAAAAGGCATTGAGCCAATCAGACGCTCTGAGACTCGCAGGGCTGTCTTACCCTCATTATGATCATTATTACCTCAGCTGTTCTCCGGCGCTCGCGCGGGCGCGTCTGACCAACTGTACCTGTCAGAAATCAAGCGAAGGCGAGGCGCGAGGACGCCGAGCGAGCGGGGTCTGATCGCGCTGGTAATTGTTCCTTTGTGGCTTTTATCTGTTTGCTGGAAGCTGATTTGACACCAGATGAAAACAATCTATAGCAAAAAGGCGCAGCTGCTCATTTATTTATGCCTCTCCGAGCTTTTGTAGTCGGTGGTGGATTCTCACTAAAGCATAATATAAATGATCTCCAAACTTATGCTTTGTGAAGTTGGGGCTTGACGTCCCCAGTCAGATGTAAACAACGCGAGTCTGCCGACGCTGTGAGCGTGCCGGCTTACGGAAAGCTCAAAGAGCCCCCCCCCCCCCCCCCGGTCCAATCAGAGGCTCGGCTCGCGCGCTTACGCCACGCCCGGCGATCAATTAAAACCAGTCATTGGTGGCCCGGAGGTCAAGGAACCCACGGAGAAGTGTAAAAAGAAATAAAAAAGAAGCTTTATCGCCTTCGGTCCAGAGTGCTGGGATAGGCTCCAGCGCCCTCCAGGACGCTTCTCAGAATGAGGAGGTTGTGATACGAACATACTGCACATCAAACCCTCATCAAAGAAAACGCAAAGCCTTCCTGTAAAGCTGTGGCGCTATTCTGTTGGCCACGCCCACTTTCAGCAGACAGAGCTCTGAATCGGAATCTCAACCCCTTCGCGCTTCGGTGGTCGTGCGCTGCACACTTTATATTACAGAAGTAATTAAGGTACGAGTTCGTCAGCGGAACGAATGTTATCAAATAAAAAGGACAGAACATTACACTCACCAGATTCCTCTTCATCATCTTCATCATCATCATCATCATCATCATCTTCATCATCCTCATCATCCTCTTTATCATCCTCATTATCATTATCATCCTCCTCATCATCATCATCATCATCATCCTCTTTATCATCCTCATCATCCTCTTTATCATCCTCATTATCATTATCATCCTCTTCATCATCATCATCATCTTCATCCTCTTTATCATCCTCTTTATCATCCTCTTCATCATCATCATCATCATCTTCATCATCCTCTTTATCATCCTCTTCATCATCATCATCATCTTCATCATCATCATCATCATCCTCTTTATCATCCTCTTTATTAACATTATCATCCTCTTCATCATCATCATCATCATCTTCATCATCCTCTTTATCATCCTCTTCATTATCATTATCATCCTCTTCATCATCATTATCATTATCATCATCTTCATCCTCTTCATCATCATTATCATCATCATCATCCTCTTCATCATCATCATCATCATCTTCATCATCCTCTTTATCATCCTTTTCATTATCATCCTCATCATCATCATCCTCCTCCTCCTCCTCCTCATCATCATCTTCATTATTCTCTTAATCATCCTCTTAATCTTCATCATCATCCTCATCTTCTTCATCATCCTCTTCTTAATCGTAATTATCATCATCATCCTCTTCATCATTATCATCCCTTCATCATCATCATCGTCGTTATCCTCTTCTTCATCATTAGCATCCTCTTCATCATCATCATTCTCATCCTCTTCATCATTTCTCATCCTCTTCTTAATGGTAATTATCATCATCATTCTCTTCATCATCCTCGTCCTCATCTTCATCATCATCGTCACCCTCACACAGGACCCGTATGTGGTCGGTTCCCACTGGGGGGCGCCGGCGTGATGGGATGACGCGGGGTCGGGTCTCCGTGGCTGAATTTTTCGGGAGGATTCGAGGCCCCGGCGTCTCGTCTGAGGCCCTTTTTATTTGAATCCCCCGTCTCCTAAACGAATAACTGTTTTAATGATTTAATTAATAGAACGGGATCCGCAGATCAAAGCCTGATATTTTAATAAGCCAAAAACTGTGTAAATTAAGAATAGGCCCTGTCTGTCAATTAAGCCCATTGTGGGGCCCCGCCATCCTCCCCCCCCCCCCCCCCCCCCCCGAGCTCGCAGGGGCCGCTCCACTGCTCCTCTTAATTAAGACTTAATAAATAAATGTGATTAGGGTATTCCCACCGCATGGTCAGAGTGGGAGGATTGTCTGGCTGGTTCATTCATTGTGGGGGTGTGTGTGTGTGTGTGTGTGTGTGTGTGTGTGTGTGTGTGTGTGTGTGTGTGTGTGTGGCTGGCTTCCCTTGTGCTCATACTCTGCCAGATAAAACAAGCCTCTGAAGGTTCGGCTTCATTAATCTGAAGCGTCGTTACTCTGATTCACACATGAGAGTCATTTGAGATGTTCTGTGAGTCATATGCAACGAATCGTTTCGAACCCGCGCCATTTGTGTTCTTCTGCGAGCCGACGGTGCAAAACGAAAATGACTTAAAATACAAAAACGAAGTACGTACAGGAAAAAAAACACGGTTCTTTATGGTGTTCTGCATGTCCTCCCTGTGCCGAATTGTCCCGAGTGCTGGGATAGGCACAGTACGCTTCCCAATTGCAAATACTCAGAATGATCCTCATCATCCTCATCATCCTCATCCTCTTCATCATCATCATCACCACCATCATCCTCTTAATCATCATCTTCATCATCATCATCATCAGCATCATCTTCATCATCATCATTCTCTTCAGCATCATCTTCATCATCATCATCATCTTCACCATCATCATCATCATCTTCATCATCATCATCATTATCATCAGCATCATCTTCATCATCATCATTCTCTTCAGCATCATCATCATCACCATCATCCTCTTAATCATCATCTTCATCATCCTCTTCATCATCAGCATCATCTTCATCATCATCATCCTCTTCATCATCATCATCATCATCATTATCATCCTCTTCATCATCCTCTTCATCATCATCATCATCATCATCCTCTTCATCATCATCATCATCATCACCATCATCATCATCCTCTTCATCATCATCATCATTCATCATCCTCTTCATTATCATTATCATCCTCTTCATCATCCTCATCATCCTCTTCATCATCATCATCTTCATCATCCTCTTTATCATTCTCTTCATCATCATCACCATCTGCATCCTCTGCATCTTCATCATCATTCTCTTCAGCATCATCTTCATCATCATCATCATTCTCATCATCATCCTCTTCATCATCTTCATCATCATTATCTGCTTAATCATCCTCTTCATCTTCATCATCATCATCCTCATCCTCTTCATCATCATCCTCATCATCATCATCATTATCTTCTTAATTATGGAAGTTTCCACCTGCACCGTGTGTGTGTGTGTGTGTGTGTGTGTGTGTGTGTGTGTGTGTGTGTGTGTGTGTGTGTGGGGAGTCTCCATGTCCTCCCCGTGTCCACGTGGGTTTCCTCCGGGTTCTCCAGTTTCCTCCCACAGTCCATAAACATGGATCAAGGGCAATTGAATTCTCCAAATTGCCCCATATAGAGTGTGTCTGTGTGAGTGAGTGTGTGCCCAGTGATAGATTGCCCCTAATAGAGGATAAAGTGGAAGATAATGGATGGATGGATGTTTCCACTTGCACCGTGTGTGTGTGTGTGTGTGTGTGTGTGTGTGTGTGTGTGTGTGTGTGTGTGTGTGTGTGTGTGTGTTTTGTTAGGCGGTCGCTGCACCACGTTTCCTGCAGCGATCTTTTATTGATAAGTAAAAGGAAAAGAAGAAATGTGTAATGAACTGATCAACGTTTCTGAATAAATGATGAGTGTGAATCAGAGCGGCCCGGACCCTGCGGAGCGCCGCCACGCCGCCGCCGCACCGCCACCACACCGCCGCACCGCCGCCGCACCGCGCTCGTTAGCAATGCGCTCTCATCGTTGCCCTCTTTTGGAGCAGACGCACATTTCGTCTCGCCCAGGACCGCGGACTCGGCGCAAACTTCCCCCGAACTTCGCGCCGTCGTCTCACCTGAGACCCACATCCCACCAACCCCCCCCCCCCCCCACACCGAACCGAACCCTGACACACTGCTCCTCATCCTCATCCTGACAGCCTTCCTCGTTCTCCTCGCCGCGCTGACCCGATTGGGTCGCGGTCGCTGGTTCGAGAACGGGAGCGTCGTTCTCCGCCTTCCATCCATCCATTATCTTCCGCTTTATCCTCTATTAGGGTCGCGGGGGGGGGGGGGGGGGTTCCCCATGCCCATCCACGGGAGAACGTCTCGGGTGCTGGGCAGATACACCCAGAGCAGGGAGGCAATCTATCGCTGGACACACACTCACTCACACAGACACACTCTATATGGGGCAATTTGGAGAACTCAATTGACCTTGATCCATGTTTTTTGGACTGTGGGAGGAAACCGGAGAACCCGGAGGAGACCCACGCGGACACGGGGAGGACATGGAAACTCCACCCAGGCCACGAGCTCTCGTTTGCCGAAATTTTTACGGATCAGGTGATGCATTCAGCTAGGGATAGGCGTCAGACACTTAGGCCCGCGGGCCAGATATGGCCCACGGGCCTCGAGTTTGACACCCATGCCCTTGCTGAATGCGTCATTTTAGATCGATCTATTATTATTATTATTATTATTATTATTATTATTATTATTAAATTATTATTTGTGGTAATATGGAACATGCTAACCACTACACCTCCACGCCGCCCAATCACGTTATGGCTTTATTTTAAATCGGTATAATCGCCAAAATCAATAACGTACGCTGAAAAGTACTTAACCCGCAGAAAATCTGAGTATGTTCTGTAGTATTAATATTATAAACCGAGAGACATCAGACAGATTTAGGACGCGGCACGTAATTATTGAGTTGTTTTATTAAACTGTATAAAATCTGTATGCGTCGAAAGGACTTTAAACACTTTGGGGAAGGTCCACGAGTTCCCGAGCCCCGCTCTCGACCCCGTTTATCACTTTTACGACGTCACGTCCGGATAAAACGCCCTGTATTTTCATTTCATGAACTGCTCATCATTCTGAAGGATGCCTGGGCCTATCCCGGCCCTTGATGGGTGGCTTTGCGTCTTGGCCCCCCGTTTGCGGTTTAATAAACACGTGTAATGAATCCCATGATGCACCTGGAGCCCGTGGACTTCAAAGAAACTTCATAGAAAACACTGGCGTAGTGGTTTAGCATGTTCTCCCCTCAGCCCTGGGGATCCCGGTTGGAATCCCGATCTGGGTGGAGTTTCCATGTTCTCCCTGTGTCCGTGTGGGTTTCCTCCGGGTTCTCCGGATTCCTCCCACAGTCCAAAGACATGGATTCAAGGTGAATTGAATGCTCTAAATTGCCCCATATAATGTGTGTGTGTGTGTGTGTGTGAGAGAGTATTTGCCCAGTGATAGATGTCCTGGTACCCTGTCCTGGGTGTATCTGCCCAGCACCCAGAACCCCTTTTCTCCTGGATGGGGCAACCTGGGGCAACCTGGGGCAACCCCACCCCCAGGTTTTGATGTTGCACAAGGTAATAAATAAAACCAAAATAATAAATAAACTATCAATTTTGATTATTAATCAGGATGTAGACGCTGCTCCATCGTTCCATGATGTATAACGAAGTTTAGGCTCACTTAATCTCCCTCTCAGCGGCTTAATAAAGCCTGACTCGCAGAACAAACCGTGATTTCATTTGCGGCCGACTCTTTTTTATTATTATTATTTTTTTTTTTATTGTCTGGTTCACAGCTTTCCACGTGGCGTTTGCGAGCGTAAGACGGGAGACGCGTCTGCGATGCAAATACGGCGTGGAGGGTCGGAGGATGATGAAGCATTTCTGCGTCTCGCAGACTCGTAATAGACTCGGCAATTCAATCTGCGGCCGCCTAATCCGATTGGAGGGATCGGATTATTTAATAAACGTGCATCGCGCCATCGGGGAAACAGATCGCCCGTGTCAGCGGCGTGGGCCGGGCGGCGGGTCACAGGTGTAATGCTATCACGCGGGCGGGCGCGTGTGCGTCCGTATGGCCGCGCGGTATGAATTGAGTGGATTGATCCACATACAAATTAGGTTGGTCCTCAAAGGGCCCCCTCGTCGATACATTGACTCCTTTTATGAGGGCCATCAAACAGCCATTATGGGGATCAGGGGGGGCGTCTCCTGGGGGAGAGCCGCGGCGCTGACGGATGGGATAGGAGGGGACGGCGTCTGCGCTCGCAGCCATCGCGGGGGGGGGGGGGGGGGGGGGCGGATTCAGGGGGACAATGGAGACATTTTGGTGGCATTTTGCTCGAATGATGACAAAACACGTCGGTCGTTTCGCAGGTTCGTTAAAAAACAAAAAAAACAAAAACGTAAGCACGACGTAAGCAAGAAGAAGTTTAATTAATCGTTCGTTATCTTACCCATAATCCTCTACTTGGGGGGGAGGAGGAGGGGGTGGATTATTGGGGTTCCCCATGCCCATCCAGGGGAGACCGTTTCAGGTGGATTTTAAGGCGAACGCTGCCGATCGCTGAGTAACAGGATTCCGGTTTCTGTAACGATCAAACACTGCCGTCTAGTGGCCACATTACAGAACAAAAAAAAAAAAAAAACATATTAATAAAGTCATATACTGTATTGTATATCACGCATCGATACGAATATGAAGCGCTCAGAGGGCTGTGATATTGTCGATGATGTCACAGCTGGACAAAAGGCTCAGCCAATCAGATTTGAGGAGTTTTATAAGAAGAAACAAAGAGCAAAGAGAACAGAAAAGAAGTTATTAAAGTGATCGCTGAGTAACAGGATTCCGGTTTCTCTGACAATCAAATACTGCCATATATTATGCATATCACACACTATATAGGGGCAATATAGAGCATTCACATCACCTTGAATCCATGTTTATGGACTGTGGGAGGAAGCCGGTGAAACCCGGAGGAAATCCACGTGGACACGGGGAGAACATGCAAACTCCACCCAGATAACAACTCACTGTATTTTATTATATTTATTGATTTAACTTCCTCACACACTATATGGGGCAATTTAGAGCCTTCATTTGACCTTGAATCCATGTTTTTGGAGAACATGCCAACCACAAACATTTACTTGCTTTATTTAAACTTATAATGATCACGAATTTAAGGAATTAATTAATTCATTGATTGTGAGAGGGGCGGCAGGGTGGTGTAGTGGTTTAGCATGTTCTCCTCTCAGCGCTGGGGATCCCAGGTTGGAATCCCAGTCCGGGTGGAGTTTGCATGTCCTCCCCGTGTCCGTGTGGGTTTCCTCCGGGTTCTCCAAAGACATGGATTCAAGATGAATTGAATGCTCTAAATTGCCCCATATAGTGTGTGTGTGTGTGTGTGTATTTACCCAGTGATAGATGCCCTGGTACCCTGTCCTGGGTGTATCTGCCCAGCACCCAGAACCCCTTCTCTCCTGGAGTGGGTTTCCGGCCACCACAATCCAAAAAAAAAAACAAAAAACAAAACATGGATTCAAGGTGAATTAAAAGCTCCAAATTGCCCCATATAGTCTATGTGTGAGTAAGTGTGTCCGGTGATACGTCGGCACCCTGTCCTGGGATGTATCTGCCCGGCCTCCGAAACGTTCTCTCCTGGATGGGCATGGGTAACACCCCCCCCCCCACCCCCGACCCTAATATAGGAGTAAGCTGAAGATAACGAATAATAAATTAAATAATAAAGACGGATTTGTAATAAATCCGTCTCCGCTCGCTCACATCATGATTTAATCTCCCTCGTCATTTTTAAACATGTGATTAACAGGTCTGTACACCCCCCCCCCCCCCACCCCCCCCCCCCCCCCCCCCAGCCTGCAGTTACGTCTCCTTTCGCTCGTCAAGTGCCAAAAGTTGGGGCTTTTCAATTACTGCACTTTAATATTCATGCTCGCTTCCCCCGGACTAATGAATATGCAGCGTTTTTAAGTCTAATTGTTCGGGAAACCTCTGTTTTATGTTGCAGTAATGATAATAACAAACGATGGACGCATAAAATTTGCATACATTTCGGGAGGCCGGGAGAGATGGCGCGCGCCGGCGAGATTTGCTATAAGTTAGGGGAATTAATTCCATTATCTCCGCCCCCTCGTTGCGGCGCGCCCCGCCACAATAATTGCGAAACAAAATACGAGATTAGCTTTTTCGCTGCGCGACGCACCGGCTAATGGCGGCTGATGGAACGCCGGTGTTTCTGAGATACCGTGAAAAAAAAAAAAAAAAAGTCGGCGATGTCGGCGTTTACAACCAAATCGGCTTCGTTTGATTTCCGCATGCGGCACTCCGGCTAGCTAATTAAGCTAATAAAGAGGTGTTGTTAGAGTTACGGGTTACGTGTAGCGGAGTACAGCTCCACCTCTTTACGTGATTTATTCACAATAACACACAACCTCGAGTGTAACACACTATAATAAAAAAAAAAAAAAGGTTTGAAAGCAAACTCGTTAATAATCTGATCTTCCGCAACGTAATTAATCTGTATTTTAACGTAAACGCTGCTGATCGCTGAGAAACCAATCAGATTTGAGGAGCGGAACGACTCATTTTATAAGAAGAAATAAAGAGCGCGCCAAAAGAGAAGAGAAAAGAAGTTATTAAAGTGATCGCTGAGTAACAGGATTCCGGTTTCTGTAACGATCAAACACTGCCATCTAGTGGCCACATTACAGAACAATTAAAAAAAAACTTATTAATATAGGAAAATACTGTATTGTATAGGGCGGCACGGTGGCTTAGTGGTTTGGCACGTTCGCCTCTCAGCACTAGGGATTCCCGGTTCGAATCCCCATCTGGGTGGAGTTTCCATGTTCTCCCCGTGTCCGCATGGGTTTCCTCCGGGTTCTCCGGTTTCCTCCCACAGTCCAAAAACATGGATCAAGACATTTGAATTCTCAAAATTGCCCCATATAGAGTGTGTCTGTGAGTGAGTGTGTGCCCAGCGATGGATTGGCGTCCTGTCCTGGGTCTGTCTGCCCAGCGCCCGGGACGTTCTCCCCTGGATGGGCATGGGGAACCCCACCGCGACCCTAATAGAGAACAAAGCGGAAGATAATGGATAAATGAATGTATTGTATATCACGCATTGATACGAATATATGTGTCTGTGTGTGTGTGTGTGTGTGTGTGTGTGTGTGTGTGTGTGTGTGTGTGTGAGTGTTCCCACCTTTCACCCCATGAGGTCCTCGCGGCGTTCCAGGAGCCACCTTGTTATTTTTGCAGCATCCCTCGTTGTCAGCGCGACTCTGCAGCCCTTTACGAAAAAATAAAAACGGTGAGGATGGAAAGAAAACACAGCGGCGGCTTTGTTGTCAAGCTCCTCACACACACACACACACACACACACACACACACACACACACACACACTGGGGGGGGAAGCGTTTAAATGCTTTTCTGCTGGCATAAGCATGCCGCGTTGCTGAGCTCACGTCTCTCGTACCCGTTTCTTCGCACGGCGTCTTTGTAAACGCAGCCGAAACGATCGGCGCTTTTGATGCGTCTGCAGAACTTCCGCCGGGTTCCGAACGTTCCGCTCACACACACACTGCCGGCTGAGTCCTCGCCTTCCCATCAGGCATCGCTTCCGTTTCACCAGGCGGCTACCGGTCAGGGGGTGCGAGCGCCACCGAGCGAGGGCCCCCTCCAAACCATGCAAAACCAGCCGACCACATCCCTCTCCCAACAATAAAGCAGGGTTGGGAGAGAGAGAGATACATTCTGTGATACATTATTGTTATCTCTCTCTCGCTCTCTCTCTTTATATATACATAACATATACAAAAACAACACTGAACGAACCTGGCTCCTATCCCGTCCCATGATGCTTGATTGATCTCAGCCTTTGTGTGAGTGTCAATAGAGACCGGACGAGTCGAGATGCATGGTTTCTAATGTGGGGGGGGAGGGGGGGGAGCTCTGTCCCTAATTTCACTCTTATGCAAATCTAATGACAAAATCATTCAAACAGCAGGAGGCATTTCAATCAAGAAGATACAGACGGAATTATAAAGGAGTTCCACTCCTTAAATCTGATTGGCCGAGCCGTTCGTCCAGCCGTGACATCATTGACAATAACACAATCCCAAACCCCAACACAAACCCAAACACAAACAGAAACCCCAACCCCATCCCCAACCCCGATGCAAACACAAACCCAAACACAAACACAAACCCCAATGCATACCCAAACACTAACCCCAACCCCATCCCCAACCCCGATGCAAATACAAACACAAACCCAAACACAAGCAGAAACCCTAACGCATACCCAAACACTAACCCCAACCCCGATGCAAACACAAACACGAAACAGAAACCCCAACACATACCCAAACACTAACCCCAACCACAATGCAAACACAAACCCCAACAAAGCAAAACAGAAAAACCAAAACCCAAACACTAAAACCCGATGCAAACACCCCAACCCAAACACAACACAAACCCCAACCAAACGCAACCAAAACCCCCCAATGCAAACCAAAACCCAAAACCGATGCAAACCCCAACCCGATGCAAACACATACCCAAACACAAAGCCCAACCCAAACCCCAATGCAAACCCCAATGCAAACCCATACCCAAACACAAACCCAAACCCCAACACAAACCCAAACCCCAACACAAACACAAACCCAAACCCCAACACAAACACAAACCCAAACCCCAACACAAATCAAAAACAAAACCCAACCCCAACACAAACCCCAACCCCAACATAAACCCAAACCCCAACACAAATACAAAAACAAAGCCCAACACCAACACAAACCCCAATGCAAACCCAAACCCCAACACAAATCAAAACCAAACCCAACCCCAATGCAAACCCCAACCCCGATGCAAACACCAACCCAAAACCAAACCCAAACTCTCACCCAAACCCCGATGCAAACCCAAAACCAAACCCCAACACCAACCCAAAACAAAACCCAAAGTCAAACCCAAAGCCAAACTCAAAACCAAAGCCAAATCCCAATGCAAACCTCGAACCCAAACTCAAACCCGAACCTGAACTCGAACCCAAACTCCAATGCAAACCCAGAACTGAACCCAAACCGCCGGTAACTTTCCTCCAATCAGGTTGTTTTAATGAAGAGGTCGTTTTTATTTTCCCGGCGTGCGCTCGGCGTCTGTATTTTTAATCCTGCGTCCTTTTTGAAGGCGTCGCGTCCTTTATGTGATGCCAACAGGCTGTGGGTTTTAAAACGCAGACGTATCCTTTCAGGGAGCCGTGACTATAAATATTTTTCGATTGATTAATACGATAGGGCCCCAAAGTCCTCGCCGTGGCTTTGATTTGGAGAAGCATGCCCCGCGTGGCGGGACGACGCTACCACACGGGCCCCGTGTGAAGACGCTCTCCCCTCGCTGGCGCCGGACGTCCCTGCCCCCCTCCCCCCGCCCCCTCCCACCCCCGATGGCTCCCCCCTCTGTTCAATATTACATCAGTGTTTACGCGTCCCTCCACACCCCCTGCGCCCGTCCGTTTGAGGCTCTGCCACGGCGACTGACGAGTTCGCAAACTTTTCTTAAACACTTTGCGCTCACTTCCTCGATCCTGTCCCTTCATTAACGTCTGATCCGCGCGTCCAATCACGAACCCAGCTTTTGGAACCTTGACTTTCTTGACTCCGATGTGTTTTCTCGTTAATGCGCTGAATTCATTAA
>JAFMOC010000495.1:97500-100000 GCA_019802505.1 Corydoras sp. C115
AGAACGTGTCCCCTTTTAAGTCCATTCATCCATTATCTTACGCTTTATCCTCTATAGGATCGCGGGGGGGGGGGGGTTCCCCATGCCCATCCAGGGGAGAACGTCTCGGGCTCTGGGCAAATACACCCAGGACAGGGGGGCAATCTATCGCTGGACACACACTCACTCACACAGTGACACTCTATATGGGGCAATTTGGTGAACTCAATCCATGTTTTTTTGGACTGTGGGAGGAAACCGGAGAACCCAGAGGAAACCCACGTGGACACGGGGAGGACATGGAAACTCCACCCAGATTGGGATTCGAACCGGGAATCCCCAGCGCTGAGAGGAGAACGTGCTAAACCACTGAGCCACTGTGACGCCCCCCTTTCAAATCCACTCTCTAAATCTCAGCGATAGTATAAGAAGTTCAAATTGACCCCATAGGCCGTTCCGCTCGAGCAAAGGCGTTCAGGCACCGATGCTGGACGAGAGGACGCAAAGCGAGGCGCTCTCCAGACCCCGCCGTGTGCACCAGCGCCAGACATTACGTCGCAAAACATCAACCAACATCGCGGTGCCAACTATAAAGTAGGATGGTGCTGCAAAAACGAATCACTCTGAATGAATCACTCAAGCGATTCCCTAAAAAACACAGCAGGCCTGGGGATTCCCGGTTCGGACGTTCTCCCTGTGTCCCCACGGGTTCCCCCCCCCCCCCCGGGGTTTTCTCCGGTTTCCTCCCACAGTCCAACAAACATGGATTCAAGGTGAATTGGAACGCTCTAAAATTGCCCCCTATAGAGCATGTGTGTGTGCCCAGCGATTGAGCCCGGTGTCCTGTCCTGGGTGTGTCCCGAAACATTCTCCCCTGGATGGGCATGTGGGGAACCCCCCTACCCCCCCCCCCCCACCCCCCCCCCCCCCCCACACACACACACAAGACACTAGTAGAGGCTTAAGACGAAGATAACGGACGGATGGATTTCGTGGCATACGTATGACGTCCGCGGGGCTCGGCGGCGCGTGGAAGGTGTGTGTTCAGCGGCGGGCCGGCCTTTTGTTTCTGCCGGCCCCCCCGTCCCCCCGTCCCCGTCCCCGTCCCCCCTCTGCAGCGCCGCTTTAATGGCGGGATCAGGGGAGCCGGTGTTGTGGCTGAAGCACAGCTCGCGTTATTTAAGAAGAACTGGGAAGACTGTGTGTGTGTGTGTGTGTGTGTGTGTGTGTGTGTGTGTGTGTGTGTGTGTGTGTGTAGGGGGGGGGGGGCGTACGGGGTGGGGTTCCAGCCTTTGTACGCTGGGGCTGTTTTTCAAAGCAGCGCACACTGGAAGCCATTGGGAGGCTCCTTTGACTTTAATCTTTCCGCGCGCCTTTGAAAATTACGGCCGAGGACGGCGGCGCGCTTCATTAAAAGACATGTTCGCGTTTCTTGTGTAGTTTCAGCCAGGATTTTTTTTTTTTTTTTTTTTTTTTTTTTTTTTTTTGCTCTCTTCGCGGGTTTTTCGACAACCGAACCCCCTCCACCACAACCACCACCGCCGCCACCACCACCACCACCGCCGCCGCCCCCATCCCTCCCCTCTGCCACGGCGCACCCGCTCGCATTAACCTTCCCCTCATCCCCGCGTTCGCCCCGCGCGCCATCGTTACACCTCGTTAGGGGCCGATCACTCAGGCGCTTACATGACACAGATCCGACTGCTACACTCCTGACGGACGGAGGACGCGGACCGAGACGGCGGGGCCCGTTACGCGGAGCGGGTTCTGAGGGCTGGATGACGCGGCGGTCTCGGTCGGGTACTGTGGGCTGACGACTTTGGGCTCAATTACACCCCCACAGAGCAGGTGGCAGTGTTATTAGGGTGGTGGATGATGCTCGGTACTGCGGTGACTCTGACGTGGTGGTGCAGAGGTGCAGGACCGCTCATGTGTCGCTCCACTATCATCCTGTTTCTCCGGTCCTGCCCTGTCCACTCTGTTCTCTGATGATCAGGACCATGGACAGAGAAGGTGGCAGTGTTATTAGGGTGGTGGATGATGATCATTACTGCAGTGACACTGAGGTGGTGGTGCAGGGGTGCACCTCTCTGATGTGTCGCTCCACCATCATCCTGTCCACTCTGTTCTATGATCAGGACCATGGACAGAGCAGGTTGCAGTGTTATTAGGGTGGTGGATGATGCTCATTACTGCAGTGACACTGAGGTGGTGGTGCACCTCGTTGATGTGTCGCTCCACCATCATCCTGTCCACTCTGTGCTCTGATGATCAGGACCATGGACAGAGAAGGTGTTATTATTAGGGTGGTGGATGATGCTCGGTACTGCAGTGACTCTGACGTGGTGGTGCAGGGGTGCACCTCTCTGAGGTGTCCCTCCACCATGATCCTGTCCGTCTGGTCCTGCTCCGTCCACTCTGTTCTCTGATGATCAGCACCATGGAGAGAGCAGGTGTTATTATTATTATTATTATTATTATTATTATTATTATTATTAGGGTGGTGGATGATGCTCGGTAC
>JAFMOC010000495.1:105000-135000 GCA_019802505.1 Corydoras sp. C115
GGGAGAAAACTGGAGCACTTGGAGGAAACCCATGCGGACACGGGGGAGAACATGTAAATCCCCCGAGATCTTAAATCCACGTTTGTTTCTTTTTTCGGATTGCGGGAAGAAGCCGGAGAACACCCCCCCACGCGGACACTGGGGGGGAGAACACGTCAATCCAACCAGATCGGACCAATCAGATTCGGACCCGGATCCCCAGCGCTGGGAGGAGAACATGCCAAACCACTAAGCCGTTCCCATTTCAGTTCCAATGCAGAGGGATTGTTTCGGGGTGGAGGACCACGACTTCACACACGGGCGTAAAGTGTTTCCACGAACTTAGCGTACGGGAGGGCGCGCCGGACCGTGCAAGGCCCGGGGGAGGAGAACATGCAAAATTTCCGGCCGGCCGGCAATCCCCCGCATTATTCATGGCGACATGTGCTCTGTCCCACTTCCCCTCAGCTTCCCTCCCCATCCATCCAGAACAGGAGGCGCCCGTTCCGCCGCTGCGAGGGGGACAATATGTTCGGCCCCGGGCTCCGCCCCGGCTCCGCCCACTCCTCTTGTCTCCTGCCAACTTTGGCCGCCTCCCCCTTTTTTTTTTTTTTTTTTTTTTTTTTTTTTCTTCCCCCCCTCCAGCGGATTCCGGATCGATAGCGGAGTGACACGATACAAACGAGCTGTGACCGCACATGCATCTCCCTCACACACACACACACACACACACACACACACACACACACAGGAAACGATACACATCATTAAGATTAAGAATGAAAACGAGGTTAATTAATTCGTGCGGGTCCGCGGCCCGGCGGTCAGTTCGGCCCGTTGTTTACTCCGAGTGCTTATTACTCCGGCATCGCCACTGCTGCCCCCCGGAGGGGACCCACACACACACACACACACACACACACACACACACACACACACACACACACACACACACACACACGGGGACCTGCATCCACGGCAGCAAAATCGTGTTAATTTACCCGGTGAGAAATATTAACCATATTATATCAAATAACTGCCAGAGACGATTCTCCAGCCGGCCCCGTGACTTCATTTTAATTGATTTCCTTACGTGCTCGGGGCCCGCATTGATTCGGTTTCCAACCGGCGGAGTGTTTATTAAAAGCATTACACCCAGAAATATATAAATCATTATTGTTCGGCGGCCGCGCGCCGCGCTTTGTTAGATATGAAAACATTGAACTGCGATGCCGCCCGCCTTTCATGCGAGGACCCCCGAACCCTTTGATGTTTTGATTGCGATTGTTTTTTTTTTATTTTTATTTTATTTTTTTTTATTTCGTCTCCCCGCGTCCGTGTAAAGAGAAACGGCTCGGCCTTTAAAGACCACGGCAACGCTTTTGTAGTTTAAAAATCCACGACCCACATCCACTCGGCCGGGTTCGTTAGTTCGGCGGAGCGTCGGGACGACGTTGGGGAGGGGGGGGGGGGGTTGGGGTTCTCAGCTGGTGGGTCATGACCCCAAAGTGGGTCGCAGGAACATTCTGCGCGGGACGGGTTGTGAAAAAAGCAATATTATTAAAAAAAAAAATTTTTTTAAATGTTAAAAAAAAAAAAGAACGCTCATCCAATTTTCATTAATTTATTATCTTCCACTTCATTCTGTACTAGGGTTGCAGGGGAGGGTGGGGTGATGGGGGGGGGGTGTGTGTGCAAGGTTCCCCATGTCCATCCAGGGGAGAGCGTTTCAAGTTCTGGGCAGATAGACCCAGGACGGGACGCCAATCTATCACTGGACACACACACAAACACACTATTTATGGGGCAATTTGGCACCCTCAATTAACCTTGAATCCATATCGGGGGTTACCATAGCAACGGGGGGATGCCTCGCGCATCTCACACCTGCCCGTCTGGCCTTCCCGCCGGCTTCTCCGGTTTCCTCCCACAATCCAAAAAGATGGATTCAAGGTGAATTGGCTGCTCTAAGTTGCCCCATATAGAGTTTGTATGTGTGTGTGTGTGTGTGTGTGTGAGTGTGCTCAGCGATAGACTGGCGCCCCGTCCTGGGCCCAAAACCTTCTTAACCACACCCCCCCCCCACTCTCATGAACGGGGTGCCAATCTATCGGAGAACAGCAGAACGCTATCCCCCCCCGAACAACGAGCACCTTATACATGCATGCCGGCTCATTCTCTCGTTCTCTCTCTCACACACACACACACACACACACACACACACACACACACCCTCTCATGTCCTCGTGCCCTGAGGGTCTGGGCGTACAGTAGATTGGCCTCAGTGAGGCGCACTAGCTCCGCCCTCCCTCATTGGAAATTCCATCATCAAAGCGATCCTTTACACTCGCTGCCAAACGATGACAGGGGGGGGGGGGAGACACGAGTCCTTTTGTTTTGCTTTCCTTAAAGCGCGGGGCGTGCGCAAGAGAGCCTGCCCCCCCCCCAACCCCCACCCCCCCGGTTACCCCCGGTTACCGGCAACCCGGATCATTTGATATTCCATACCGGGCGCCTCGGATCACATCTGTAAGCAGATGTGCGGCCGTAAAACATCAAAGGGACCTTTCGCTTTTCATTAAGGCCGGGGTGGTGGACGGCGCGCCGCACTGCAGTGACACTGACGTGGTGGTGCTGCTGGTGGTGGTGGTGGTGGCGGTGGTGGTGGTGGTGCGGGAGTTCGAACCCTGTAGCCACTCGCTGTACACTCCATTACACATCACTGCTCCACCTTGTAAACAAAGGGTCGGACCAATCAGATCAAAGCTCCGGTGGTGGTAGCGCGCCTCCTCGCCGCTCGCCCGTCTGCACGGGGAGCTCGCCCACAGGGTGCCCCCAGCTCCTCTCTGACTCAAAGAGCCTCATTTCGCCGCGGCGCCCCCCATCCCCTGTTCCCCGCTAACGCGGCGCCGCATCCACCCGGTATGGCTGGCAGGGACGTGCCGTGTGTGTTTATTACGTATTAATAGTATTCATTACGGCGTGAGGACCGAAGGCTCCTCTTCATTCTAAGCGCCAGAAGCTCCTTCCTTCAAGAATACGATTAAACGGGGGGCGTTTGCGTGCTCAAATCTGATTGGCTGTGCCCTTCGTCCAGCCGTGACATCATTGACGGAAACCCACCGCCTCTGAGCGATCTACAATACATTATTTTCAATTATAACCATTCCCTATCAGCACTGGTTTTTTTTGTAATTTGGCCACTAGATGGCAGTGTTTGGTTTGAGAAACCGGAATCCTGTTACTCAGCGTAAAGGGGTGGAACTGTACAGCACGACGCGTCGGGACTGATAACTAACGACGGCCCGCCTTCTCGTAACTTTTTGCTTTATCGTAACGTTCTGAGGTAAAGTTTTTCGTTTGGGTCGCGTACGTTTGATTTGTCGTAATGAACAGTTGGTTTAACCTTCGTTGATTTACACACTTGGTTTGTATTGGACTGAACGCTCGAGCATCTCCGAATATAATGCGTACGTCGCAGTCGTTCTTTAAATAAATAAACCTGAAACTCCAACTTAAAACTCGGTCCGGCGTCGGAATGTCAGCACGCGAGAAATAACGCCACCTCTGGACACAGATATATCCTAAAGCGACTCTTAAAGTCCACCACGTCGTCATTTCCATTAATGACCCAGCGGAGCGACTAAATTCAGGCCTTTGAATAGATCAGACATGCCGCCACTCCATCCGCGCTTTTTTTTTTTTTAAACTGTATTCTGTAAATTGGCCGCTAGATGGCAGTGTTTTGTTGTTAGAGAAACCGAAGGCATACCACTTTAAAAACCGGACTATATTACGTTGCGGAAGAGCACATTATTAACGATTTTGCTTTTAATAAACGTATTTCTGTATTAAAACTTGTTGTTTTTTTATTATTGTGTTTTTGTAAGTGTTTTATTAAAGCAATCAGACACTCGAGGTTGCGTATTATTGTGAATAAATCACGGAAACGAGGTGGAGCTACTACGCCTCGGGACTAATGACACCTCTTTATGGGATTTATTCAGAATAAGGCCACGCCCTCTAGTGGCTTACTGCTTTATCAAACACTTAAAATACTATTTGAAGTAAAAATTTAAATGTAGTATAAAATTAAGCACCCCAGTTCCACATGGCCATCCAGGGGAGAACGTTTCGGGCGCTGGGCAGACACACCCAGGACAGGACGCCAACCTATCACAAGGCACACACTCACACACACACTCACACACACTATATGGGGCAATTTATTTACCTTGATCCATGTTTTTGGACTGTGCGAACTCCCCCCAGATCAGGATTCGCTGAGAGGAGAACATACCAACCCCTAAGCCACCGCGCCACCTGTGACCGATTCACGTACCCGCTATCTTTCTGAGGCCTCGTCCGTAAAACAAAAAGCCGCGATTCTATTCGACGCAAACGTCGAGCGCGAAGACGGATCTAAAAATAGGCGTTAAACCGAAGACACGGCGTGCTAAACGCGGCGTCATTAAGATCCGGCCTCCTGCCGTTAAAAAAGCAACCCGTGGGCTTCAGACGCGCCTCCTCTAAAGCCGGAGTAAATAAAACATTTGAGATCATTTGTCCGCGGCGGCGTCCTCAAGGCGAGCGCTAATATTAGAGCGTCTTCGTTTGATGGACGGCGCGGGGTCAGCCTGCTCTGGGCTGTGCGCGAACCGGGGCCCTCTCCGCACCAACCGCCTTGAACAGCACAACAAACATTAGCTTTACATGCTGCGCGCCGTGTCAGCGCTTTGATCAGGCGCCTGAAACGAGCGGCCGGCGCCGGATCCGTCACAGAACCGGTTCCGTGTGCTGGACTCATCGGTACGGGGGTTATGATACTAAATAAATTATATTGGGTTATTTTCATATCACTTACCAATAGAGACGGACTTTGTAGTTCCATTGCGTTCCTCGTCGCACGATACGATTTGAGGCACGTTCTCCATGTTCTACACGTTCTCCATGTTCTCCACGTTCTCCGCATGGTCTGCTCCGGAATTCTCCAATGGCCCTCATCACTGCAAAACCAGCGCAGAGTTAAAGCAACGCCACGTGAAATTATTATTAATGATTATAACATGTCCAGCCCGTTCTCCTCTCAGCCCTGGGGGTCCAGGTTCGAATCCCAATCGAGGGTGGAGTGCGCATGTTCTCCCCCTGTGTGCGCGTGGGTTTCCTCCAGGTTCTACAGTTTCCTCCAGGTTCTCCAGTTTCCTCCCACAGTCCAAAGATATGAATTCAAGGTGAATTGAATGCGCTAAATTGCCCCATATAGTGCCCAGATTGGCGCCCTGTCCTGGGTGTATCTGCCCAGCGCCCAAAACGTTCTCCCCTGGATGGGCATGGGGGAACCCCCCCCCACGACCCTAATAGAGGATAAAGCGGGAGATAATGAATGAATGAATGAGATTAATATAAACAGCTAGCGTCGTCAGCGCTGTGTATTGTATATAAACTGTGTTCTGTAATTTGGCCACTAGACGGCAGTGTTTTGTTGTTAGTCTTTAAAAACGGACTATATTACGTTGCGGAAGAGCAGATTATTAGTTAGTAAGTTAGTAAGTGTTTTATTAAAGCAATACGACTCTCGAGGTCGTGTATTATTGGGAATAAATCACGTAACGAGGTGGAAATGTACTCCGCTACATCCACGTCGGGACTCATAACACCTCTTTATGGGGTTTATACAGAATAAGGCCCCGCCCTCTCGCACCTGAGGCCAGGTGATCCCTCGTGTTCTTTGCTGTGGAACGTAACGGCGTGTGCTGTGTCGCGGCATCGTAAGTACCCGCGTTATGGGATCAGCCCGAATTCCTCTGCGGCGGGCGACCGAATCCCTGTCTCCTGACCTTCGCGGCCTTCGGCGCGGGCCGGGCCGGACCGGTGGCCGTCCTCCGGGCCCCGGCTTGTCTGGCGGCCTGCCACCGGGGTCGGTCCACTGGAGTGGAACCGGACGGAAGCGGTTGTGAATGTAATCGGTTTTGACCGGCGTGCGTTACACGCCTCAGAGCGCCATTGATTGAGCGCTTGTTTGCTAAATCACTGCTGGTTTGGCAGCCCGGCGACACATGTGCGGTCACTTTAGCTCTGAGAGGCAGAGCGGGCGGGCGAGAGAGGGCGGGAGGGAGGGAGAGGGAGGGCGGGGGGGCGGGCGGGTGGGGGTTTTAATGGGTGAAATGATGTAGCACTGATGCAGGCCGATGAAACAGAAAGCGAAGGCAGCCGTGAGGGTAACGATAACGCCCAACAAAATGAGATACGATGTTTTACTATGTTAAAAAAATTTATTAAATAAAATAAAATGATTGGCGGGCGGGGGCCGGAGTCAGATTCACGTCGGGCAGGGGGGGGCCGGTTCCAGGGAGGGAGGGCCCGTCCTCCCGACGGCTGCCTCAGGGGCTGGTGGCCTTTGCCTCTGGCTGCCTCCGAGTCCCGACGCTCTCAGACAGCTTTTTACAGCTCAGGAGAGACGGGGGGGAGGTCACCTCCACGGGTGAATGTCACCGAGAGGAAGCACGGCAAGCGGGCGAGCGAGCGAGAGAGAGAGAGAGAGAGAGGCATCATCATCATCATCATCGCTACAGACCCCCATTCACCTGCAACTCACTGTCACATCAATCTGTCAATCATTCACACCATGTCCATCCAGGGGAGGACGTTTCGGGCGCTGGGCAGATACACCCAGGACAGGGCGCCGATCTATCTCTGAATACACACTCACTCACACAGACACACTCTATATGGGGCAATTTGGAGAACTCAATTCACCTTGAATCCACGTTTTTTGGACTGTGGGAGGAAACCGGAGAACCTGGAGGAAACCCCACACGGACACGGGGAGAACATGCAAACTCCACCCAGATAATAGTGCACTGTATTTTGCTTCATCCTCTACTAGGGTCGTGGGTCAGGGGCAGGGGGGGTTCTCCATGCCCATCCAGGAGAGAACGTTTTGGGCACTGGGCAGATACAACCAGGACAGGGCGCCGATCTATCACGCTATATGGGTCAATTTAATGCATTCGATTTACCTTGAATCCATGTTTTTTTGGACTGTGGGAGGAAACCGGAGAACCCTGCGGAAACCCACACGGACATGGGAAGGACATGCAAACACAATAGCGCACTGTATTTTATTAAAATAAAGTTATTAATTCATTCATTATCTTCAGCTTCATCTTCTACTAGGGTCATGGGGTCAGGGGCGAGGGGGGGGGTTCTCCATGCCCATCCAGGGGAGAACGTTTCGGGCGCTGGGCAGATACACCCAGGACAGGACGCCAATCTATCGCTGGGCACACACACACTCACTCACACACACTCCATATGGGGCAATTTGGAGCATTTTGATTCACCTTGAATCTGTGTTTTGGGACTGGAAACCGAAGAACCCGGGGGAAACCCATGCGGACACGGGGAGAACATGCAAACTCCTCCCAGATCGGTATTCGAACCTGGATCCCCAGCATGGCGAGGAGAACATGTTAATCACTATGCCTTGTGCCACCCTAGGGGCAATTCAGCGCAGCCGATTCACCTTAAATCCATCTTTTTGGACTGTGGGAGGAAACCGGAGAACCCGGAAGGAAACCCATGCGGACACGGGGAGAACATGCAAACTCCACCCAGATGTGGACTCGAACCCGGATCCGCAGCACTGAGAGGAGAACATGCCAAACACCAAGCCACTGCGCCGCCAGTGTAGGATCGAGCGCAGCCTCCCGACGGCTTCACCAACAAACCGTCGCCGCAGACGCCGTAACGGCGCTCAACACTGCGACGGCATTGTGAATGGAGACGTCATGGACGTGCAGAACGGTCGCTCATGCGGTCCCTCTCTGTGTGAGGGTTCCGCCACGATGGAGAACATGTCGGCGGTGCTGCGCGGCCGAGCCATCGGGAGCTGAGGGGCGGAAATAAATCACCTGATCAGATCCGCCTTCCCCGCAGAGGACCAGGAAATCCATCACTTCAAAGACACTGGGGGGGGGGGGGGGTAATCAGACACAACAGCCCAACCAGAAGAGGGCGGCGTCCACAAAACACCGCAGCTCTACGAAGCGCAAGCGAGATTAAAAAACAGTCAACAGAACGCCAAGAGACCGCCGACACAACCGACAGGACACACAACCGCCAAGAGACCGCCGACACAACCGACAGGACACACAACCGCCAAGAGACCGTCAACACAACCGACAGGACACACAACCGCCAAGAGACCGCCGACACAACCGACAGGACACACAACCGCCAAGAGACCGCCGACACAACCGACAGGACAGGACACAGAACCGCCAAGAGACCGTCAACACAACCGACAGGACACACAACCGCCAAGAGACCGCCGACACAACCGACAGGACACACAACCGCCAAGAGACCGCCGACACAACCGACAGGACACACAACCGCCAAGAGACCGTCGACACAACCGACAGGACACACAACCGCCAAGAGACCGCCGACACAACCGACAGGACACACAACCGCCAAGAGACCGCCGACACAACCGACAGGACACACAACCGCCAAGAGACCGCCGACACAACCGACAGGACACAGAACCGCCAAGAGACCGCCGACACAACCGACAGGACACACAACCGCCAAGAGACCGCCGACACAACCGACAGGACACACAACCACCAAGAGACCGCCGACACAACCGACAGGACATACAACCACCAAGAGACCGCCGACACAACCGACAGGACACACAACCACCAAGAGACCGCCGACAGATCGCACATACAGCACCCACAGGCAACCAACACACCGCCAACCAAGAGAATGCCAACAGACCACCAACACACCACCAACCAACACACCACCCACCAAGAGAATGCCAACAGATTGCCCATACACTGCCAACAGACTGCCAGGACACTGCCAAGTGATCGCCAACAGACCGCCAACACACCACAAAGAGACCACCAACACACGACCAACAGACCGCCAACACACCACAAAGAGACCACCAACACACGACCAAACACACGCCAGTTCAGGTGCCACCGCCGTTCCCCGCTGCACTGATGTTTACAGCTACAGTGTGTAAAGCAGGTTGCTAGGCAACAACAACAGCGGTGACCTTTGGAAATGTCACATGGGTCAGATCGACCGGACATGAATCCCATGAGCACGAGGTGAACGAGGCTGTCTGACAGACACCGCGACCTCACTTCTGCATCTTCATCATCTTCATCATCTTCATCATCATCATCATCATCATCAGTCAGGTGCAGATCAGATCAGACCATCTGTCCCTCTACAGTTAGTTCCCTTTGGTATGTTCTCGGTACGATCAGAACCACGGTGTTATTTGGGTGGTGGACGATGCTCAGTCCTGCAGTGAGACTGACAAAGAACGGACAGATGGACTACAGAACGGTACTGTAGGACTACAAACCCCATCTGTATGGAGGTGGAGTCGATAGACTGTAGCGTGAGTGTGTATCTGACAGCCGTGACGGGCCGCCGTTGTTCTGACCGGGCCGGCGTTGGGTGGTCGATTTGAGGACCTCGTGGACCCTGTTACGCCTCTTGTATCCAAATTGTGAAATAAGGTTTCAGCCTTTTGGTTTTTAGGAGATGCGAAGTTCTCCAGCGACACCGACCCCGGCTCAGTGGTTGTATATCTGTATTCATAATTGATGGTCTGAGCCGGCGCTGACACTACAGCGAGCTTACACGTGTAATATGGATTCTCTTCATGTCTCGGCTTCTGCGCCGCGTCTGGAACACAACAGCCAGCGTTCTGACAGCCTGCAGAACCCAACGACTTCCCGGCTGTCCGGGTTAATACGGTGGTTATCAGAGCGGGGACACGTATTCAAACCCCGCTTGCTCGACACGTCATCCGCTGGTGTTACGTTCACCCCACCGATGGTTCAGGGCAGGACTCAACCTCAGCGCCGAGGTCCAGGCCTGAAGGTCCAGGTGGGAACACACACCAGCGGGTCTTCATGGGTTTAACATAAAGACGGGACGATGGGACGGAGGAGGGACCCGATGTGTGCTCCTGTACTTTTATGAAGTGAAGGTTTATGGTTCCTGTGTGAGACTGGAATGAATAGAATTATGTTTATTGTTATATTTGTCAGCAAGCATTAACACACCGCCAACGCACCACCCACACACACCACCAACGAACCGCCAATGCACCACCCACACACCATCAACGCACCACCCACACACCACCAACGAACCACCAATGCACCACCCACACACCACCAACGCACCACCCACACACCACCAACGCACCACCCACACACCACCAACGAACCGCCAATGCACCACCCACACACCACCAATGCACCACCCACAATCCGCCAACGCACCACCCACACACACCACCAACGAACCGCCAATGCACCACCCACACACCATTAAGAGACCTCCAACAAACCACCCACACACCACCAATGCACCACCCACACACCACCAACGAACCACCAATGCACCACCCACACACCACCAATGCACCACCCACACACCACCAACGAACCACCAATGCACCACCCACACACCACCAATGCACCACCCACACACCACCAACGAACTGCCAATGCACCACCCACACACCGTTAAGACACCTCCAACAAACCACCCACACACCATCAACAAACCACCCACACACCATTAAGAGACCTCCAACAAACCACCCACACACCACCAAAAGACCTGCAACACACCGCCAACACAATCCACATACCACCAACAGACCTCCAAAACACAACCCACACACCACCAAGAGACCTCCAACAAACCATCAACACACCCCCAAACACCACCAACAAACCGCCAATGCACCACCCACAGATATCCAAAAGACCTCCAACACACCGCAAACACAACCCATACACCATCAAGAGACCTCCAACAAACTGCCAACACACCACCAAGCCACCACCCATGCACCACCAATAAACCTCCAACACACCGCCCACAGACCGCCGATGGACTGGCCACAGAACGCCCATAGACCACCCACAGACCACCCACAGACCACCAACCGAACGCCAACAAACCATCAACAGACCACCAACATGCCGCCCACACGCCACCATCACAATCCGAGATCTACCACCTTCATCATCACCATCATCATCATCATCACGATCTGATGAGCTCTTCCTTCTCACTTTAAAGGCTTCGTATTTACTCTCCGCTCGTCTGCTCCATGAAAATAAGAAAATAAGAAAATAAGAAAATAAGAAAATAAGAAGGAATTGATGACATGCATCGAACATCAGCTTCACCCCCCCCCCCACCCCGGGAGAACCAACAAAACGGCCGAGCTATCGATACGAGAGAGGAGAAGAAACACGGACAGATCGACAATAACAGATAAGACGCGCCATGTTTGGAAACGAGCAAGTAAAGGCGGAGCGACCAGGTGGATGCAGAACCTGCAGAACGTCTGGAACTCGTCTTCAGACGCTGCTTTGCAAGGCTTTCGTCTGAAGGCTCCGGGATCGAGCCGCGAGACCGAAAGGACGTCTGAGCAAGCGACAGGCAGCGGAGGACGAGCTACTGTAACTCCCCCGTGCCCTCCGTTCCCATGGCAACCCACGCCCCCTCAACCACAGCTGAGCGAATGTCAGCGGCCTCCTCCGATGCCATAATGGGTTCCACCTCTGACCTCTGGCTTTCACTGCTTTGAGGAGGTGACACTCTCCTGGTGGGTGGAAACACAGGCTTATCCCGTCACCCTGTCCTCCTCGCGAGGTACGGGGGGGGGGGGGGGGAGTGACGCTATGACATAAGCACCGCCCCCCAAAAATATACAGCCATCTCGTTATGAAAGCGTAATAACCCCCACCTCACAACAAGAAGGTGGCAGGTGGGATTCCATGGAGAGCTGGGTTCTGGAGGGTGGTTCTCCAGGTCACAAAGACATCCTGGTCGTTGCGGGTGGAGGCATTAGCGCACTCAAAGTGCCAGAGCCACGTTTGGAAAGTAGGTTGCGGTGGGAAAAGCATCTGGAGTGAAGTCAAAGATCAGGATCTTCTCACTATGGCGCCCCCTTACGGAAATATTCGGAAGAGGGCTGAAGTTTGCTCTGGTTCTCGTTTTTTGATTTAAACAACTTTCTTAGACATTAGTCACGAGTCATTTTCTACTCACCAGGAATCTGCCTCGTCACGTCTTCGTAGTCATCACACGCGATATTGCTGACCAAACAATAAAAAAATAATAAAAATTGTACAATCGCAATGTTTGGGTTTTAACTTGTTTTTTTTTTTTAACATTTCCAATAAAATTCTCACAATAACAAACTTATGTCACTCGGTTCTATTGCATTAAGCAGCTTTTACACTATTAAAAAACATAAGTATTGGGACACCCACAGTTTCGATGACATCCAGTTTTTGTTGGAATGCGTTGGGTGAGGTTGAGGTCAGGGCTCCATCTGGAACCTCCACACCAACCCAAACTCACCCCGAACAACGGGTTCAAACATCCTGACTAAGGGCCTTCCCCAAACTGTCTCCACAATTACCGCAAGCAAACAATTGTTAAAAGTTGAAGACGTATGAAGCCGTATTTTTGTAGTTCTATACCGTAACTCCAGTAAACAATTTCGATTTATATATATATATATTTATATTTAATAAAGCCGTGACAGCAACGCAGTTAATTTAATAATCTAACAGTCACTCCCTCTTATTGTAACTGTTGGTTGTAGAGTGAAGGTCTTCATTTGAGTGAGGAACCTTCAACCGTATATTAAAGGATTACACCGCCATCTACAGACCAAACAGAGCACTGCGTGAGAACCGAAGGTCTGAAAGTTATGAAACGATTTGATTTATATAGAATTACTGAATTAGACACACACACACACACACACTATGAGTGTGTGTGTGTGTGTATATATATATGTCTAGCTCTGTAATTAGATATAAATCAAATAATTATATATATATATAGTATAAATGTAAATAGATATAGAAATCAGTTTTAATACCTTTGTCAATGGCTGTGCAGTGGGACTGGCTGTAAGCGTCAGAGGTGACTTTGGTATGTTCTCCTCACATCATTTTGGTCTTCCTATGAGGTGGATTTATAACTTGATTCTGTCTTCACACAAGCAGACAGACAGATAGAGAGAGAGAGACAGACAGACAGACAAACAGACAGACAGACAGACAGACAGAGGGTGGATGCCATATCAACCCGTTTGTAAATGTTTTAATTAAAAAATGAAAACGTGGGGAGGGGGGGGGGTCCCCATGCCCATCCAAGGAAGAACGTTTCGGACGCAGGGCAGATACACCCAGGACAGGGCACCAATCTATCACTGGACACACAAACACACACACACTATATGGGGCAATTTCAAGCATTGAATTCACCTTGAATGTTCACAGTCCATATTTATGGACCGTGGGCGGAAACTCCACCCAGATTGGGCTTCGAACCTGGATGCTGAACCCCTCGGCTGAGAGGTGAACATGCTGACCCCTACAACACTGTGCCGCCCAAGGGGCAATCGAGGGCATACAATTCACCTTGAATCCATGTCTTTGGACTGTGGGAGGAAACCGGAGAACCCGGAAGAAACCCACGAGGACACGGGGAGAACACGAAAACTCCACCCAGATTGGGATTCGAGGCTGGATCCCCAGGGCTGAGAGGTGAACGGGTTAAACACTAAGCCTTTTACAGATGGTTTAAACTAAATGAATAAATCTGAGGCATAAGTTTGTCACCTCTCTTACAAAAACGGAACAGAGTTCTCGGGCCCGACATCCACCCACCCGACGTCCACCCCACCCCCCCGCCCCCACCGACTGCACCGACTGACCGACCTCAACCTCCACGAGTCCAACATCTGCATTTGCAGCTTTTACTAATTCTATTTTTATATCGCAGCAAATGTTTTTAAAGCCAAAGCGCATCTCGTCTCGATGTCAACGAACTGAGAGAGCGAGAGAGAGAGAGAGAGAGAGAGAGAGAGAGAGATTATACGTTCACTTTAGATGGCGAGGTGAAAATGTACGGGAAAAGGCCGAGCGCGGAACGTCAGACGTCGTCGGCGGTGATTGCTGTGGCAGCTCGGAAAACAAATAAATAAATAAATAAATGTAAAAAATCAAAGGGGCGGCACGGTGGCTTAGAGCTTTTGCATGTTCTCCTCTCAGCGCTGGGGATTCCCTTTTCGAATCCCGATCTGGGTGGAGTTTCCATGTCCTCCCCGTGTCCGCGTGGGTTTCCTCCGGGTTCTCCGGTTTCCTCCCACAGTCCAAAAAAAAACTGAATTAAATGCTTGCTGGTGTAATGGTCAGCATGTTCTCCGCTTAGTGCTAAGGGCTCCCTTTTCGAATCCCGATCTGGATGGAGTTTGCATGTTCTCCTTGTTTTCACACTGGGTTTCCTCCGGGTTCTCCGGTTTCCACCCGCACTCCAAAAACATGGATTCAAGGTCAATTTTATGCTCTGGGGCGCTATTTATTGCCCCCAGGGCGGCACGGTGGTGTAGTGGTCAGCACATCTGTCTCTCAGCACCAAGGATCAAGATTGAGTTTGCATGTTCTCCCAGTGTCCTCATGGGTTTTCTTTCAACAGTCATGGATTCAAGATAAATTATATGCTCTAAATTGCCCCTAGGATGGCACAGCGGTGTAGTGGTCAGCACGGCCGCCTCTCGGCGTTGGAGACCCAGGTTTGAATCCCAATCTGGGTGAAGTTTGCATGTTCTCTCCGTGTCCACGTGGGTTTCCTCTGGGTTCTCCGGTTTCCTCCCACAGTAGAAAAAACATGGATTCAAGGTGAATTAAATGCTCTAAATTGCCCCGAGGGCATTATGGTGGTGCTGCAATAAGCACCTCCACCTCTCAGCGATGATTTAGGTTTGAACCCCCATCTGGGTGGACTTTGCATGTTCTCCCCATGTCCTCATGGGTTTCCCCCGGGTTCCTCCCACAGCCTAACAACGTTCAAGGTGAATAGGCTGACCCAAATTGCCCCTATATAGCGTGTGTATGTCAGTGTGAGGGAGTGTGTGCCCAATGATGGATTGGCGCCATGACCTGGGTGTATGTGCCCCACGCTTGAAACGTTCTCCCCTGGATGGACATGGAGAACCAACCCCCTACCCCAAACCCACACCCACCCACCCACACACACGCCCACACACACTGACCCAAATAGAGGACGATAACGATAACGAGATGAAATGTTAGATCTCCAACACGTGGAACCAACTGAGACTGAGGCGTCATTGTGCGGGTGTCCCAATACTTACGCCCAGGAGGGCGGCGCCATAAAATATGCGTTGTTTACGGAGGAAAGACGACGCGTCAGCGCAAGTGAGGAATATTAAACAAGGCAGCAAAGTTTTAAAGTCCCCGAACGAGCTTTAAATTCAACAATGATGGTAATTATTCTAATTTAACTCCATTTACTTTTCCTATTTCCCTTTCTGTCTGTTTTACACCCCCCCCCTTTCTCTCTCTCTCTCTCTCGCTCGCTCGCTCGCCCGCTCTCGCGCGCTCTCTCATTTGTTTCAGCTCTTGCCATCTCCCCAGAGGCCAAATACAATGCTTTTACATATATTACGTTTTGATTAATAGGGCTGGATTCATTATTCTGGTCATGTGCTAATTAGAAATAAAACTCGCCCTCAGTGACACACCGTCGGAGGAATTCTTGCCCGCCGGGCTCGAGGGCGTAGCGGCTTCCTGAGCGCCGGGCTGAACCAGGTGGGACGCGGTGAGGGGCGCGCACACACACACACACACACACACACACACACACACACACACACACACACACACACACTGTACAGGGGTTCTGAGAGGGGCGGCACGGTGGCTTAGTGCTTGAGCATGTTCTCCTCTCAGCACTAGGGATTCCCGGTTCGAATCCCCATCTGGGTGGAGTTTCCATGTCCTCCCCGTGTCCGCGTGGGTTTCCTCCGGGTTCTCCGGTTTCCTTCCACGGTCCAAAAAACATGGATCAAGGTCAATTGAGTTCTCCAAATTGCCCCATATAGAGTGTGTGTGTGTGAGTGAGTGAGTGTCCAGTGATGGATTGGCGCCCTGTCCTGAGTGTATCTGCCCAGCACCTGAAACGTTCTCCCCTGGATGGGCATGGGGCCCCCCCCCCCCCCCGCGACCCTAGTAGAGAAGATAATGGAGGGATGGATAGACGGGTTCTAAAGACCATCTCATCAAGGCACTGACACCATCATCTCAAGTCGGATACTCGCCTGCCTCAGATCGGTTTGGACGAAGGTCGTACTCGACTACGACCGCGGGAGGGGGGGGGGTCCCTATGATCATCCAAGGAGAGAACGTTTCGGGCGCTGGGCAGATACACCCAGGACTGGGCGCCAATCTATCGCTGGGCACACACTCACTCACACACACACACACCACACTCTATATGGGGCAATTTGGAGAATTCGATTCACCTTGAATCAATGTTTTTGCACTGTGGGAGGAAACCGGAGAACCCGGAGGAAACCCATGCGGACACGGGGAGGACAAAGAATTAATTAATAAAAGGGGATTGGGTAACGATCAGTTTTTGATAATTCTACAGTGTAGCTGTTTTCTTCGTAACTATTGACTTGTGTCGTTCTCTCATTGGTAAAACATTAGAACTCATTAGAACTTCGCTCCGTGAACCTGGAAACCGAGAATCCACTTCTGCTAAAGTATCGACTCGCGGCTCTCGCTCCGGGGCCCCGGGCCCCCGCGTGCGCGCTTTCAAGAGTTGAGTTCAAGGTGAAACTAAGCACCAAGCCCGGGGACGGCTCGCACAATTACACAATTATGAAGCCGGCGCATACCGTTCCCTCCCCGAAGAACCCAGAACCGGAGACGTCGTGGCCTTTGAAGAGCCCTCTCTCATCCTCCACACGATCGCTCTGATACCTCCATCACGGGAAGGAGGACATGGACCCCCGCCCACGCCCCCCCCCCCCACCCGCACCCCCCCAGTTTCTTATTTTATGTCAGCACCTCAAGCTTCGCCGCTCCTTCGGCGGGACGCCGCTTAACACCGGGCTCCGGCAACGTGACGGAGAGAAGAAACGGCGAGCGCCGCCGCTGACACGTCCCCCCTCCTGTCCCCCCGTCCCCCCGTCCCCCCCCGTGCGTCTGTCAGAACGCCGGTTCTGGACACCTGTTTGATTGTGACAGCCGTACATTGCGGATGTTTCATATGAAAGCCGATATGCTGATGAAATCTTAATGACTTTGATTCCCCCGCTGTTTTTTTTTTTTTTTTACATTTTTTTTCTTTACTATAGGCTGCCGGTTTTGAACATTTTTTTCAAAGTAACCCCCCAATTTTCCGCTGTTTGCGATGAATAAGTAATGCCCCGCGTTGTCACCGAGGCGTCTTTAATCAGCGCGCTCAGAGTCGCGACTTTCTTGAAAGGTAGCCCTGTTTTCTTTTTATTTATTTCTTTTTTTTCTTTGTCACGCCCCCATCAGAACAATTACGGAACCCGGCGGGCGCCGGTGCAAAGGGCCCGTCACCCTCGGGCTACACGCCGGAGCTCCTGCAAGGCCCTGTTACCCCCGGGCTACACGCTGATTCAGCTTATATCAGCGTCGCCTGGAGTTTCCATCAGAGACGAGAAGATTGATATGAGGACACGCCAGGATCCGCATTTTAAACGCACCACGCAGGTAGAACCCGCCTGGGAGAACCTTGGAGTGGAGCTGCGGTTCTGTCCAGGTGAAGACAGTCAGGCACTGAGTTATCTCAGGAGCACTTCCAAACGTTCGTTTAGACGGAGAACCCAGGGGACTATAACTTACAGGGGGTTTGGGGGTTCCAGGAGTACTGCAGGTACACACGTCTGGATCATACAGGTGCACACGGCCAGGGTTCTACAGGTGCACACGGCCAGGGTTCTACAGGTGCACATGGCTAGATCCTACAGGTGATCACCATCTGGTTCCCACAGGTGTCATGGCCAGGGTTCCACAAGTGCACACGGCCAGGGTTCTACAGGTGCACACCACCTGGTTCCCACAGGTGGCATGGCCAGGGTTCTACAAGTGCACACCGCTAGATCCTTGGAGGACTTCCAAATGTTCATTTAAACAGAGAACCCAGGGGACTATATCTTACAGGGGGTTTGGGGGTTCCAGGAGTGCCGCAGGTGCACACGGCCAGGGTCCCACAGTTGCACATGGCCAGGGTTCCACAGTTGCACAAGGCCAGGGTTCCACAGTTGCACACGGCCAGGGTTCCACAGTTGGACATGGCCAGGGTTCCAGAGTTGCACTTGGTCAGGGTCCCACAGTTGCACATGGCCAGGGTTCTACAGTTGCACACAGTCAGGGTCCCACATTTGCACATGGCCAGGGTTCTACAGTTGCACACGGTCAGGGTCCCACATTTGCACATGGCCAGGGTTCTACAGTTGCACACGGTCAGGGTCCCACAGGTGCACACGGCCAGGGTTCTACAGTTGCACACGGGCAGGGTCCCACATTTGCACACGGTCAGGGGTCCCACAGTTGCACTCGGCCAGGGTCCCCAACGTCTCCATCATCCATACCATCAACATTTCAGTTGGTAGTCCATCCTCCACCATCCAGGCTTTCAGGTTCCTCCTCCATGTAAACACAACCCGCCCTGGGGGTATTATGGGCGGGGGGGGGGGGGGGTAATTTTCTAGCTGGAGTGAGATGTCCAATCCAGCGCTCAAACACCCCAATCCCCAAACTTGCGGCGCTCTCAGGAACCGGGGAAAGAACCAGGGAAGGAACCGGGAGCCATCCTCCGGAAAAAGTTTTCCCGGCGGCGTAAAATAAAAAAAAAATTTGTAATAACTCGGCCGCGTCGCCCCCTGCAGGTCACGTGTGGGTTTAATTAGCTCCCATCAAGCCTGTAATCCCTCTCTTTCCGCCGTCTGTTGGAATAGCGCCTCGAGGGAGGTCAGGAGCTGAAGCTGAGAGCGACGCCGCCTGAAAAATAACGTATGAAAATAGTCGCCATGACCCGGAGCCACGGCACATTCATATGCCTGACACGCGGCTGACACCGGCGCCGCGCCGAGGCCTAATTGAATCCCTTTGCCGGACGTATGTTTAATGCCGCCATTAATATGAACGCTGTCGGCCCGAATTTGTCACCGGCCCTCGCGGATGCCGTCGCCCTGACCTCTGCAGGAAGAACTGCGTATTAATACACTTTAGAACCTGTGGATTCGGTACGGTGGCTTAGTGGTTTAGCATGTTCTCCTCTCAGCGCTGGGGATTCCCTGTTCGAATCCCAATCTGGGTTTCCATGTCCTCCCCATGTCCACGTGGGTTTCCTCCGGGTTGTCCGGTTTCCCCCCACAGTCCAAAAACATGGATTCAAGGTCAATTGAGTTCTCCAAATTGCTCCATATAGAGTTTGCACCCAGCGATACATTGCCCCTCTGCCCTGGGTGAACCTGCCAAACATCCTGGATGGGCATGGGGAACCCCCCCCCCCCCCCTCAGCCCGCTGACCCACTCTCCCTTTAAAAGCCCACGAGTGCCACTTGTCTTCAGGTTCACAGAAACGATCAGATGAAATAAATTGCCCCTATATAGTGTGTGTGTGTCTGAGTGTCCAAGAGTGTGCCCAACAATGGATTGGCACCCCATCCTGGGTGTATCTGCCCATCGCCCTAAACGTTCTCCATGTATGGGCATGAAGAACCCCCCCCAAAAAATACTAGTGGGATTAAGTAGAAGAGAGTAAATGGATGGATAAATTGCCCCTATATAGTGTGTGTGTCTCTGGGAAAAGCTGGTTATTAATACCTTTTGAGAACCTGTGTGGGGGGACTCTCCCACCTGCACCTCGACGCGGCCCATCCCCCGTCCCCCGTCCCCCCCAGTCCGGAATACGGCCTCCCACCAGCCGTCCGGCGGCCAACCCGCGCTCTCCCTTTAAAAGCCCAGGAGAGCCACTTGTCTTCAGGTTCACGGAAATGATGAGATATAATAAATTGCCCCATAGAGTGTCTGTGTGAGTGAGTGTGTGCCCAGCGATGGATTGGTACCCCGTCCTGGATGTATCCGCCCAGTGCTTAAAAGTTCTCCCCTGCATGGGCATGAAGAAACCCCCCCCACACACACACACACACCTCCCAAAACACTAGTAGAGGATTAAGCTGCAGATAAGGGCTGGATGGATAAATTGCCCCTATAGAGTGTGTGTGTGTCTGGGAAGAGCAGGTTATTAATACCTTTTGAGAACCTGTGGATTTGGGGAGACTCTCCCACCTGCACCTCGACGTGGCCCGTCCGCCGTCCCCCCGTCCCCCCCGTCCGGAATACAGCCTCCCACCCGTCGTCCGCCGGCCGACCTGCACTCTCCCTTTAAAAGCCCACGAGTGCCACTTGTCTTCAGGTTCACGGAAACGATGAGATATAATAAATTGCCCCTATAGAGTGTGTGTGTGTCTCTGAGAAGAGCCGGTTATTAATACCTTTTGGGAACCTGTGGATTTGGGGGGACTCTCGATTCCTGAGTTCCCCTCGGCATGCACCTCGATGCGGCCCGTCCTCCCGTCCCCCCGTCCCCACGTCCGGAATACGGCCTCCCGCCCGCCGCCCGCCGGCCGACCCACGCTCTCCCTTTAAAAGCCCACGAGTGCCACTTGTCTTCAGGTTCACGGGAACGATGAGATATGGGCCGCCTGAATAATTCACGCTCCCACAACACATACACTTTTTGCTTTTCAAGCATGAGTTATAATTTCATTAGAAACTTCGGGGCCGAGACGCCGACTGCTTAAATATTAAACCCTTCCGCTGATCACTTTCGATTAGCCATGCCTGTGAAATTCCCAGAGATGTCAGAGCCGCCGCTCCCCCCCGCCCGCCCGCCCGCCCGCCCGCCCTCTCTCCACGCTCGGCTTCTGTGAAGGAAGAGAAGAAGAAGAAAAAATTAAATAAATTAATTAAAAAAAAAAGAAACGAGAGAGAGAGAGAGATGTTTGTTGACGCAAAGGGATTCTCTGCTAATTGCATGTCTCCATTTAGAACCAACGGAGGAGGAAGGGCCGCGGGGAGCCTTAATGGGGCCACGCCGGCGGCGCGGGGATGGAGAGTGTCGTCTGGCCTCATTAGGGGCTGAGTGAAGGGTGGAGCGGAGCGTGTAAGCTCATTACGGGACGCCAGGAAGCCGAAACGAGTCCGGGTGCACGCCGGGTGAGTGGGGAAAGGCCTGGGAATGTTGAGGGAACGTTGAGGGAACGCTGAGGGAACGTTGCGGGAACGCTGAGGGAACGTTGAGGGAACGTTGAGGGAACGTTGAGGGAACGTTGAGGGAACGTTGAGGGAACATTGAGGGAACGCTGAGCGAACGTTGAGCGAACGTTGAGGAAGCGTTAAGGGAACTTTGAGGGAATGCTGAACAATTATCCAACTTAATTGTCCGGTGCTGCCCCCTAGAGGGTAAAGAGGGTTAATGGTCCCGCTTTAGGGAACTGAACCCCCAACCTCCCGCAGGCCGCAACCACTCCCGACCCCTCGCTTCAGACGGTACCATCCAAATGTAAAGTCAAGCATTTAAGGATAAAGGAGTGGGGGGGGGGTATGAGGTGGGCGGGGGTGGGGGGGGGTATTTAAGGAGGTCTCACACTGTCCGACACTTACGACGTGAACCGGTTCCCGCCGCGGGCTGTCGGTCGACGTCGCGGTGAGGGGAGCGGAACGCCGTGTCGACGCTCCAAGGCGCTCCCTGTTGGCCCGACGGCGCGTCGGCGCCCGGATCCGCTCGGCTCTCGTTAGCGGGCCGTGATGAAACGAGGCGTAACGGGCGGCGGCCCGCCTCCTGAATCATGGATGGCCTCCGTCGGCCGGGGACCACGCGGGTGAACCCATATGTCGCCCGCGGGGGGGTAGGGGGGCATCAAAAATTCAGGCTCCCTCATAAACACACATGTACATGTTCTTCTCGCTCTCCTACTTCGTCTCCTCGCAGGACCTCCATCATCCTCGTTCGCTTCCGTTTAGCTTCCCTTCACTTTTAATATGCCGCGCGAGGGGTTGAGGAAGGAAAGAAGTGGGTGCCGCGTACGGGAATTAGGGTGAGGCGGGGGGCGTGGGGGCGTGGGGGTGAGGGGGGTGGTCGGGAGATTACAGCGGTGTTACAGCACGGCGGCATTAACATTTCAGACCGCGGAACACGGGGCGCAAGCTGGCACGCATGTGATCAAACGTCAGCGCATCCAGCCACCTGCACCTCCATCACACCCCGGGCATCCCGAAACACGCGGGAGACGGTCGCGCGGCACCCCGGGTTCGGGGCCCCCCCCTCCCCGTGGGTTTGATGCCAATGGATTGGCACACTTTGTTTTGGGTGCCCAGCGAACCCCCCCCTCCCCGAATGCTTAAGGATTAAGCAGAAGATTATAAATGGATAGATAAATTGCCCCTATTTATATATAGTGTGTGTGTGTGTGTGTGTGTGTGTGTGTGTGTGTGTGTGTGCCCAACGATGGGTTGGCACACTATTTTGGGTGTTCCAAAACAATCTATAATGTTCCCTCCGGAAGGGCAGAGGGAACCCCCCTCCCTCGAACCCTAATAAAGGGTTAAGCAGAAGATAATGAATGGATGGATAAATTGCCCCTATATATATATAGTGTGTGTGTGTGTGTGTGTGTGTGTGTGTGTGTGTGCCTGTGTGAGCGATTGTGCCCAGAGACGGATTGGCATTTCACCCGAAAATGTTCTCCACGAGATGGGTGTGGGGAACCTTCACCCCCCCCAAAAACATTAAAGGAGGATTAAGCAGAAGATAATGAATGGATGGATAAATTGCCCCTATATGGAGTGTATGTGAGTGAGTGCGCCTAGAGAACGTTCTCCTCCAGACGGGAACCCCTTCCGCCACCACCACACCCCAGTAGAGGATCAAGTAGAAGATAATGATGATGATGTCATCCTCCCAAACCCCGCCTTAAACCTGGCTCCGCCCTGCTCTGCTTATCGAGTTCAAAGCCTTTAAAAACAACGGCGCAGACAACTTTCTGTAAATGTTTCCTCTCCAGAAGCCGAGGCCCGGAGCCATGGCCCCGCTCTCGAACCTCCAACCACACGGCCTTGCCGGGCGCTTAGACAAACCCCGGCGCGGCGCGGCGGCCCACGGGGCACGTTACGGTTCGGAGGTGCGAAAATCAACACGCCGCGGTGGCCTGAGCGCTAACGACTCCGCGCCGCACGTTTTAATGAGCCTCATTAGCATTTGAAAGCAGCCGAGGAAGCGGGTGTGGGTTCTCCACGCGTTCCGTACACCGAGACGCACGATCTGCACCACCACGCCGCCGCCGTCTGCCGAGAACGCCGTTTATTTTATTCCCTTTTCATTCCGTCGTCAATTCTCAGAACATCTACATCAACCATTAACCGGAACAATTAAACACGGGATTAAAGTAGCAAGGGGGGGGGGGGGGAGTCCCGGGTTCGATTCTCGGGTAGTGCCGCTCGGGCCAACGGACCTTTTTCAGGTGGTTGGCATGTTCTCCCCATGAAGGTGGAGGGTATATTTAATCCAGAAGGTCTTCACATCATATATTCATCCATAATTTTCCCCTTATCCTCTATTAGGGTCGGGGGGGGGGGTTCTCCGTGTCCCTCCAGAGAATGTTTAGGGCGCTGGACACTTTGTCTTGGGACACCCAAAACAGTGTGCCAATCCATTATTGGACACACACAACTTTATAGGGGCAATTTATCCATTCAATATCTATATTAATCCTCTACTAGGGTCGCGGGGGGGAGGGGGGACGTTTCGGGCACAGGGCAGATACACCCAGGACAGGGGTGCAATCTATCGCTGGGCACACACTCACTCACAGACACACACAGACACACACAGACACACACACAGACACACACACACACACTCTATATGGGGCAAATTGGAGAATTCAATTCACCTTGATCCATGATTTTTGGACTGCGGGAGGAAACCGGAGGACCCGGAGGAATCCCCCCCGCGGACACGGGGGAGAACATGCAAACCCACCCCAAATTGGGTTTCGAACCCGGATTCCTCCAGCGCTGAGAGGAGAACATGCCAAACCACTGCGCCACCGTGCCGCCCAGGGAGAATCCAGAGCAGGCGATTCACCTTGAACCCATTTTTGTTTGTTTTTTCGGACCTTGGGAAAAAAGCGGAGAACCCGGGGGAAACCCACAACCCGCGCGCACCCAAAATTCCCGCACGGCGCCCCCTGGCTTTCACCCCGAATCGCACAGGCCAACAAAACACAGGTGAGTCGGTCGAGTTCCGCGGCGTGCGATCCTGCGAAACGTTTTTTTTTTTTTTCCCCAGGTGACTACGGGGTGGGAACCGACCTCCCCCCCCCCTCCACACACACCCACCCACCCACCCCCCCCACACCCCCCACCCCCCACACACCCCCCCATCAGCCATCCGCCAAAGGAAGGCAACTTTCGCCTGCAGCGACGCTAAAGCGAGCATCTGAGGAAAACGCCGTGTTTACTTTGTTTGAACCGCGGCGGTTCGCCCCCCGGAGGTGGGTGTGTGTGTGTGTGTGTGTGTGTGTGGAGTGGGGTGGGGGCGGGGTCGGAGGGATACGCCGAGTGCACTTGTAAGTTTCCCCCCCGCACGTCGCCTGCCTCCCAACTTGGCGGCGGAGAGATGTATGAGTAACAATGCCCCCCCCCGAACTTTCCATCAAATAATTCAGCGGCTCTGTTTAAGTCGGCGTCGGCGGCAGATTAGACCCGACGCACGCGCCGCATTACGCCTCCCCCGCGCCTTTATCCCGTCGCCTTCTTGTTTTCTGTTCTCCACCCAAACAAGCGGGCGCGCTCGCGGTTAATTGGAGCGAGGCGATGAGTGACGAGAGGAAAGTGAATTCCTGATTCGAGTCGGAACGCGGCGGGCTGAGTGAACCGCGTCCCGTCTCATCAGCCTCACGCTTCCCACCATCCATTTGGATGTTCCCAGTTTCATCAGCACCGCCACGCACGAAGGTGCCGTCTTTATTTTACCCCCCCCACCCCCCCCTCGCTAATTAGGAGCCGCGGTGGGACATTATTGATGAGGAAGAAGTTGGTGAGCGAGCGGGCGCAAAAACTTTATCCTTCTTTAAAAAACACGGAACTAAGAACCATCCATCCGTCCGTCCATCCATTATCTTGGTTCCCCATGCCCAGGGGAGAACATCTCGGGCGCTGGGCAGATACACCCAGGACGGGGGGGGGCAACCTACTCACTCACACAGACACACTCTATATGGGGCAATTTGGAGAACTCAATTGACCTTGATTCCATGTTTTTGGACTGTGGGAGGAAACCCGGAGAACCCGGAGGAAACCCACGCGGACACGGGGAGAAGTCATGGAAAGGGAAAGTCCACCCGGATTGGGATTCGAACCGGGAATCCCGAGCGCTGAGAGGAGAACATGCCAAACACTAAGCCACCGTGCCGCCCTGAACCATATGACCGCAAAAAACATACCTCGGCTTAGTGGTTTGGCATGTTCTCCTCTCAGCGCTGGGGATTCCAGGTTGGAATCCCAATCTGGGTGGAGTTTGCATGTTCTCCCCGTGTCCGCGTGGGTTTTCTTTTGGGTTCTCCGGTTTCCTCCCACAGGCCAAAGATTTGGATTCAAGGTGAACCGGCTGCTCCAAATTGCCCCCTGGGGTGGCAAGAGGGGTAGCGGTCAGATTTAAACCCCCAAATGGGTGGAGTTTGCATGTTCTCCCCGTGTCCTCACGGGTTTCCTCCAGGTTCCTCCTGCAGCCTAAAAACATGGATGCAAGGTGAATTGGTTGCTCCAAATTGCCCCTGAGTGGTACAGTGGCTTAGTGGTCAGCACATTCGCTCAGCACTGGGGATCCAGGTTCGAATCCCGATCTGGGTGGAGTTTGCATGTTCTCCCCGTGTCCGTGTGAGATTCCTCCGGGTTCTCTGGTGCCCTCCTACACTCCAAAAACATGGATTCAAGGTGAATTGACTGCTCTAAATTGCTCTCATATAGTGTTTGTGAGTGTGTGCCCAGAGATAGATTGGTGTCCTGTCCCGGCTGTATCTGCCCAGCTTCCGAAACATTCTCCCCGTGATCTGCCACCCCGTGACCCCCCGCGACCCCCTGTGCCCCTAGTGGCGTAGTGAGCCCTTGGAGCAGAATTAAGTGTTAATGCTCGCTGTGCTTCACATCATGATTAGAAAGCAGTAAACAGTTGTGTGATGAGAGATATAGTCCTGTTGTCGCCCCCCACATGCCCCCCCTGCCCCTAACCACCCCCCCCCCCCCCCGTGCTCATACTGCTGTTTTGGCACTTTCTGATCGGGGTTCTTTGAACTCGGTGTGTACCTCGTGTAATTACAGAATAATAAATGAGGTTCCTGGAGGCACAAGAAGCGAGGTCATGAAGTCACACGCCGGCAGTTCAGTGCTAACCACCGAGTCCCACTCACCCTCAGCCTATCCCGGCCAATTTCCACCGGACCATACGGCTGCTGTAATGAACACGACGGCCAACGTCCAGAGACGAGACCGCCAGAGAAACGAAACGACAAACATCCTCTGCTTAGTCCTCTATTAGTGTTTTAAGAGGGGTGGGGGGGGGGTTCACATGCCCTTCCAGGGGAGAACGTCTATCTATCACTGGGCACACTCACACACACTATATATGGGGCAATTTAGAGCATTCGATTCACCTTAAATCCATGCTTTTGGACTGTTGGAGGAAACCGGAAAACCTGGAGGAAGCCCATACAGACACGGGGGAGAACATGCAAACTCCACCCAGATTGCGATTCTAACCTGGAGCCACAGCGCTGAGAGGAGAACATGCCAACCACCACCCCTTGTTCCACCCTAGGAGCAACTTAGAGCAGCTGAGTCACCTTAAATCCATGCTTTTGGAGTGTGGGAGGAAACCGGGGAACCCGGAGGAAACCCATGCAGACACGGGGGAGAACATGCAAACTCCCCCTACATCGGGATTGTGAACCCGGCTCCCCAGCGCTGAGAGGAGAACATGCCAACCACCACCTTGCACCACCCTAGGGGCAAATTAGAGCAGACGATTCACCTTAAATCCATGCTTTTGGACTTGTGGGAGGAAACCGGAGAACCTGGAGGAAGCCCAGACGGACACGGGGAGAACATGCAAACTCCACCCAGATCGCGATTCAAACCTGGATCTCCAGCGCTGAGAGGAGAACATGCCAACCACCACCCCTTGTTCCACCCTAGGGGCAAGTTAGAACATCCGATTCACCTTAAATCCATACTTTTGGACTTGTGGAAGGAAACCGGAGAACCCGGAGGAAGCCCACACAGACACGAACCCGGATCTCCAGCACTGAGAGGAGAACACGCCAACCACCACCCCTTGCGCCACCCTAGGGGCAAAATTGAGCAGCCGATTTCATTTGATGTGATTTCGGGTGGCAACCTTGGCTTCGTGGTTTGGTATGTTCTCCTCTCAGCCCTCCTTTGAACGTCCTCCCTCAGGGAAACCCACGCGGGCACGGGGAGAACATGCAAACTCCCCAGCGCTGAGAGGAGAACATGCCAAGCGCCCTGCGGCCCGCACCGTTAGAAATCGAACGGGGTGAAAAACGAACGACGCCCCTAACGAATCGAGTCGAGGAGTCGCGACTCGTCCTCTGAGGAGTCGCCGGCAGATGGAGTCGGCGGACTCGTGTCACTCCGCCGATGTCCCGACGTGAGCTTCTCGGAGCCAGCTGGGCATTAAGTACCCCACCTGCCCCCACCCACCGCCACCCAACCACCCCCCCACCCCCCCACCCATCCCCAACCCAACCCCACCCCCCCTCGCTCGCCCTCTCTCTCTCTCTCTCTCTCTCTCTCGCTGACAGACGATAATGCAGGGCCTCAAAGTGCTCGTCCTCGTCTCCTCGCACCGTGTACTTCTCCCCAGCCGCCCCTCGTCTCCATCCACCACTCTCAGCCGGCGACAAACTCCGATGGTTGGGGGGGGCGGGTGGGGGGGACGTGTGTGGGGGGGTGGGGCGTTGAGGGGGGGGGGCCGAATCCATTTACAATGTGTGCTTTGGAGCAGCTCCCTGACAATGCATGGCAGATTAGAGCGACATCTGTGATGAATCTTTCATAAACGCTTTCTCCGGCACCGCCGCTCCACCCGCCTCGCGCGCAACGCTCCTTCCGATGTCATCTCGACGGGTCCTCCGACGGCGGCGGCGGGGGGGGGGGGGGGGGGGGGGGGGGGGGGGGGAGACTGACACGCAGCCCGCAGAGTGGGCCATTAAAATTAATACGGGACTCTCGCGCACACACGCAGAGTTCGCCAAAGTTGCGGCAATAACACACACGCGAAAGTCCTTAATGCGCAAGAGAGGCCGACCCCGTCCACCATCCACCCCCCCCCACCCACCCCTCCAACCCTCCACCCCTCCACCCCACCCGTCCTCGCCCGTCCCGGCATTCCTTCCGTAAATTAGACATGTGCGTACATTAAAAACATAAAAAATAAATAAATATAAAAAAAAAAAAGAGGAGGGGGGTGGGGGGGTGAGGGGGGGGGGGGCGAGTCAACACGCTGTTCGACATTATTCTGTTTGAAATGTTTGACGCCGACGGAGCTGTAACGGAGGAACGCGCCGACACGGAGAACCGACCGCGGCGAGGAACCGGACGTGGCGAGGAGACGATCGGCGCCACCGCCGCCATGCGAGTGTCACTGCGGTACCGAGCGACATCCGCCACGCACCCGAACGACACCTACCCGAGAGCACGGCAGAGGGAACGAACGTGTGACGAGGAGGTGGAGAAACAGACGGACTACGAAATTCGACTCCAGGACTACAAATCCCATCTGCATTTATTATATGATAATAAAGAACGGACGTGAACAAAGACCGATCGACGTTCTTTATCATATTTATATAACAGTTCTCAAACAAACGTCGAGGCAAAACGTGGAAGAGGTGAAGGAACCAAAAGAGAACCAAAAAAAAATTTTTTTTAAATAAAAAAATTAAAAGAAACGTATAAATCTTAAAATAATAAACTAATTAAAAAAAATCTGATTGAAGGAAAAAAACGTGTGAAGTCTTAAATAATAACCAAATATATAAATTAATTATTTTATAAATAAAAAAATTAATAGCATATAACGTACCCTAATGATATCGTCCACCCCCCCCCCACACACCACGCCCTGGTCCTGATCATCGGAGAACATACCAAAGGAAACTAACATGTGACGAGGATGTAGATAAACAGATGGACTACAAAAATTTAACTCTAGGACTACAAATCCCATCTGCATTTATTATAATAATAATAATAATGAAGGACGGACGTGAAGGTAAATCGTATGCGATTCTGTTGTTTATTCATAAACATTTCTCAAAAAACGTCGACGCAAAACGACGAAACCAAAAAAAAAACCCAGATCAAAACAAAACCAAAAAAAAAACGTATGAATCTTTAAATGCGATTGTCTGTCTGTGAAAAGCGCGAGCGGCGACGCCCGCAGCGGGCCGGCTCGCCGCCATGCCGCGGTCTGATGGATTTCGTGCATTAGCCCGCCGCTCCGTTGTCCACTTTCCAGCAGGAGGCGCCGAATCGGACGGGATCCGATGCAAATCGAGCGGCTTATGAAATATTGATGGCGTTCCATTTCAAGTCAAGGTAGGCCCGAAACTCGCAAACGCCCGCTTGTCTCTTCGTATCAGCGGAGACGTCGCTCGGGCGGCGGCCTGTTTACCAAATAAGAGCCTGAAAATGAGACCCGGTCCCGGAAGGCGGCCCTCTTGTTTTAAATATGAATAATAAATACGTATTAGATAAATAATTCCGCATGCTGAATTATTCACGCCAAGAAATATTTACTGGTTCGCGAATTCCAGAACCGCCGATAATGTGGGGGGCGTGTCGGGCGGGTCTGAGGTTCTCGCAGACCCTTAAGGGGCTCCGCAGACTACCAAGGGCCCCGACATGATCATTTTAGGGAGCCTTGCTTCAGTGAAGAATAATGTGAAAAAATAAATAGAAAATAAAGGCCTTTATTATTAATAAATAAATAAATAAATAAGAG
>JAFMOC010000495.1:137500-155000 GCA_019802505.1 Corydoras sp. C115
CACTGACAGGAGAACATGCCAACTACAACACCATGCCGCCCCAAAGGCGATTCAATGAAATTAAATTAATAAGAGGCGTGTCCTGTTACTTAAACTTACGATTTTAAAGCTTTGAACTTTATTTTTTATGTTTTTTGAATCAGAATCGTTTGTTTTTTGAATCAGAATCGTTTGGATGTCGGAACGGTTCTGCTGTTCTGCTCCACTGCAGTGCAGGACTGTGATTGTCGGGGAGAGATGCGCTATACGAGCCTGCCCTCTGGTGGCGGATACGAATCATTACAGGAGACAGATTTGAAACCGCGTTACTGAATTTTAATGAAGGATTTTTCGTCTAATTAATTGATTAGAACATTTATCTAAAGCCATTATCTGCACCTTTATCCGCTACAGTATTAGGGTCGCGGTGGGGTTCCCCATGCCCATCCACTGGAGAACGTTTCGGGCGCTGGGCAGATACACCCAGGACAGGACGCCAATCTATCTCTGGACACACACTCACTCACACACACTCTATATGGGGCAATTTGGAGCATTCAATGAATCCATGTTTTTTGGACTGTGGGAGGAAACCAGAGAACCCTGGGGAAACCCACGCGGAAGAACATGCAAACTCCACCCAGATTGGGATTCGAACATGGATTCCCAGCACTGAGAGGAGAACATGTCAAACCACTAAACCACTGTGCCATCCATGATGTAATTATTCTTTCATTCATTCATTATCTCCCGCTTTATCCTCTATTAGGGTCGCGGTGGGGTTCCCCATGCCCATCCAGGGGAGAACGCTTCGGGCGCTGGGCAGATACACCCAGGACAGGACGCCAATCCATCGCTGGACACACATACACACACACACACACACACTCTATATGGGGCAATTTGGAGAACTCAATTGACTTGATCCATGTTTTTTGGACTGTGGGAGGAAACCGGAGAACACGGAGGAAACCCACACGGACACGGGGAGAACATGGAAACTCCACCCAGATCGGGATTCGAACCCCAGCACTGAGAGGAGAACATGCCAAACCACTAAGCCACCCCCCACTAAGTCCATGATGTAATTAGTAGTTTTTAAATATGAAGTAATTCAGATTGATGTAGTTAAGTGAGTTTTGCAGCTGGACTGTGTGTGTGTGAGTGTGTGTGTGTGTGTGTGTGTGTGAGTGTGTGTGTGAGTGTGTGTGTGAGAGTGTGTGTGTGTGTCGTGATCCGCACTCGGTCCCCACGCCTCCCTGCAGACCCTCGTATCCTGGAGCGATGCCTCAGGCTTCCTGGCAGAACGCCCGGCGGCGGGCATCTAAGACGGGCCGACCCCCGGCCCCCTCGTCCGCCCCGACGCGCTCCCGGTCCCCTCAGCATATTTGTGTTCACTCTGGTTCAGTGCGGCTCTCTCGGGCCCCGGGGGCCCCCCTCGCGCCGGACCGCGGGCGATCGAGAGATCAAGTTCGGGTCAGGGGGTTCCGACGGGCGGAGGTCCGTGAGGGGGAACGGGTCTGTTTGGATAAGAGGCCTTCAGAGCGAGGTGTAGATTTACAGACGAGGCTTCTGGACGCCGGCCAGCCACAAATGCGGGGTGGGGGTTGGGGGGGGGGAATTTGGCGAGACACGGGCGTGGTGTGGGTTTCAATTCGCGCAACTTTCCTTAAAAGCAGGAGGTTTCGGGCCCTTCACCTGAACGGAATTACAGATGCATGGAAAGATAAATTAAAATAAATAATTAATCTGCCTCCCGAACGTCGTGGTAAAGGGGGGGATGGGTGTCAAAAAACTAGATTAAAAAAAATTTGTTTACTCAATACATGGATTCCTCCTCGTGATGAAGGTGTCGGTGTGACTGCAGTACCGAGCATCATCCACCACCCTAATAACACCCGCTGTGTGGGGGGTCCTGATCATTAGAGAACATACCAAAGCGGACTAACAGAGCATGTGGAGGAACAGACGGACTACGGAACGGCACGGTAGAACTACGAAACCCGTCTGTATGATGGTGGAGCTGTGATGATTGACAGGTAGGTTATGTTTCCGCCCCTCCGGGGGAGAACGGGGCAGAAACATCCAGGAGAGGGCGCCAATCTATTGCTGGGCACACATTCACTATATGGGGCAATTTAGGGAATGTTTTTGAACCGTGGGAGGAGACCCAGACGGACACGGGGAGGACATGCAAACAAGCAAAAATAAATTTTTTAAAAATTTTTTTTTTTTTTTTTTAAGAATAAGGATTCAAACCCGGATTTCCAGCGCTGAGAGGAGAACATGCTAAACTCTAAGCCAGTACGCCGCCCATATTTAGTTTTAGTTTTCAAACAGTTTGAAAAGCTGTTTTCAGTTCTCTCGTTCGTTCCTTCATCACTTTCATTTTCTTGTTCTTATCCCGTCACCCGGTTGTTTTCCACCAACGCGCACTTTAAACACCGGCTTCCTAAACTAAATAAAGCGTCCGCGTCCCGGCAGCACGGCGCGTCGAACAATAAAGCATCTTCTGTGATTAAAGAGAGTCGACTCGTTTGAGAGAATAACTAATTAAGCCTGAATAATTTAAACCAGATCCCACTTCTGACGAGGATGGATTTGGGTCTGGAGCAACGTCGCAGAACATAAAAATAAAGATGAACATCGAAACGGCAATGAAACGTCGTACTTTAAACGATTCCATAAATCAGGTCACGATATTCGACTTGACGGAGAACCCGGAGAACCCTGAGAACCGAGCTACACCAAACTAAAGTACCTTTATATAAAATAATCCCCGATTTAACGGCCTGTTTACAGTCGGTCGTAAATACCTGCCTTGTGTACATCCTGATCAGTTTCATCGGCATGGCAACCGAATCGAGCTGCAATCTATTTAAAATTTAATCTCTGTTCAATGGTCCTCAAACTGTGGTACGCTACACGATGATATGAATAAAAAATACAACATTTTTCCCGAGGTGTTTTATAAACTGCGTTCTGTATTTTGGCCGCCAGATGGCACTGTTTAACTGTTTATTTCAATACATACATTTTCCCTATGGGCTTTATAAACTGCGTTCTGTATTTTGGCCGCCAGATGGCAATGTTTAACTATTTTATTTAAATACGCAAATTTTCCCGATGTGTTTTATAAACTGTGTTCTGTATTTTGGCCGCCAGATGGCACTGTTTAACTGTTCTATTTAAATACATACATTTTCCCTATGGGCTTTATAAACTGCTTTCTGTATTTTGACCGCCAGATGGCAATGTTTAACTATTTTATTTAAATACGCAAATTTTCCCGATGTGTTTTATAAACTGTGTTCTGTATTTTGGCCGCCAGATGGCACTGTTAACTGTTTATTTCAATACATACATTTTCCCTATGGGCTTTATAAACTGCGTTCTGTATTTTGGCCGCCAGATGGCAATGTTTAACTATTTTATTTAAATACGCAAATTTTCCCTATGTGTTTTATAAACTGCGTTCTGTATTTTGACCGCCAGATGGCAATGTTTAACTGTTCTATTTAAATACATACATTTTCCCTATGGGCTTTATAAACTGCCTTCTGTATTTTGACCGCCAGATGGCAATGTTTAACTATTTTATTTAAATACGCAAATTTTCCCTATGTGTTTTATAAATTGTATTCTGTATTTTGGCCGCCAGATGGCAATGTTTAACTACTTTATTTAACTACGCAAATTTTCCCTGTGTTTTATAAACTGCGTTTTGTATTTTGACCGCCAGATGGCAGTCATGTGGTTATTCGGGACGGTGCTGGCACCCGAACGCGCTCAATTACCGCGGCCTAACGGGGACCTCGACAGCTCCCCGCGCCCGCAGAACCCAAACGCTCGGGCCGTCCATTAGCATGTTGGGCGCGTGCCAGCTGCACGCGGCATCGTCGTCCGGCGGACAAATTGGCAGCCGGCGCGCCGCGGTGAAGCGGGGGGTAATTGCCCGAGCGCGGGGTTGCCCCCCGCTCCTCATCAGAGTCCACCGCAAACGGATTTACCTGTTAAACCAGCGGGGGGGGGGGGGGGGGGGGGGCACTGCCAACCAATCAGCTGGAGTCACCCACGCTCCCCATCACACCCCAAACCACCAATCAGGATCAATTAAACTCCAACAGCTGTACACTGTCCAAAAACACGGATTCAAGGTGAACTGGTTCATCTAAATTGCCCCTGGATGACATGGGGATCCAGAACCGAATCTCGATGCGAGTGGAGTTTGCACGTTCTCCACATGGCCATGTGGGTTTCCTCCGGCAGTCCAAAAAACATGGATTCAAGGTGAACTGTCTACTCTAAATTGCCCCTGAGCAGCATGGCGGTGTAGTGTTTGGCATGTTCTCCTCTCAGCGCCGGGGATCTAGCTCCGAATCCCGATCCGGGACGAGTTTGCATGTTCTCCACATGTCCATGTGGGTTTCCTCCGGCAGTTCAAAAACATGGATTCAAGGTGAACTGGTTCCTCTAAATTGCCCCTGGGTGGCATGGTGGTGTAGTGTTTGGCATGATCTTCTCTCAGCACTGGGGATCCAGCTTTGAATCCTGATCTGGGTGGAGTTTGCATGTTCTCCCCATGTCCGCATGCATTTCTGGGGACCCAGGTTCAAATCCCAATCCGGGTGGAGTTTGCATGTTCTCCACATGTCCGTGTGGGTTTCCTCCCACAGTCCAAAGACATGGATTCGAGGTGAATTTGAATGCTCTAAATTGCCCCTATACAGTGTGCTATATAGGGGCAAACGTCTCCCCTGGACGAGCATGGGGAAGTAGTGGGACAGGTCCCAGACAATCGAGTGTGGACTGTTATACGCACTCAGCTGTGTGCAAACAGTTTGGGGAAGGCCCTTCCGCTATTCGGGCAGTATTAAAGGATAAGAAGCGCAACGTCCGACATCAATAATGCTCTTCCCACTGACTGGCCTAAAAACGTCCAGATTTGTCCATGTGAGTGTGAGTGTGTATGTGTGTGTGTGTGTGTGTGTGAGAGAGTTTTTTCAGGGGGGTGGGGGGGGGGTATTTTAGTGTATTTTAGTGTGTACAGTGTATCCAGGCCGAATGTTTAACCCCGCGACCCCCGGACCTCGTTTGCGAGCGTCACGCCACTTAAGTATTTCCCTTTCGGCATAAAGAGCGATGTTCCCGTCGGCTGGTGACCCCTCCACGCCGCCGCAGCCGCCGCGCCGTAATGCACACCGGCCGCGAGAGGTCAGCACAGTCCGGTAAAGACTCCCGGCTGAGGTAAACCACCCCCCCCCCACCCCGCCACCGCCGCCTTCTCCTCCTAACTAATGGCACGTTCTAAAAGCCGAAGCGCGCCGCCCGCACGCCGATAAACCCCGCCGGGCCGTCTCCCCGCGTCCCGGACGGCCGCCTTCCAAACGGAAGGTCACCGCGGGACGTCCCGGGCAGCGCGGTCCAAACGAGGACGGAAGGAAGAGGATGTGACTCGCCGACTCCGTCTGCGTCTGTTTATAGAAGCTAATGGAACGGGAGCGAGCCCCAAACCGGGATAGGAGGGAGGCCGGCGGCGGGTGGAGGTCGGGGGGAAGGGGGTTGTTTTTCCTGCGCCGCTGCCAGGTCGCGGCGGGTCGATTGCAGGTTTTACCCTGTATGGAGGTATCCCTCCGCCGCTGCGTAAATAGTCCTGGCGTGAGCCAGAGAGAGACAGAGAGAGTGGGGCTGGGGCCTATCCCGTCCAGTCTTCCGGAAAAAATTAAAATAAAATAAAATAAATAAATCCCGGGACAGGCCGCCCACCCGACACGGCAACTCGATATCAGACTGCGATGCTACAACACAGGTCAGGCACTGACGTCGGGCGAGTGTCCGGCTCACAGTCGTGGTTCCGATTCATTCCGAAGGTGGTCAGAGTGCTTTCCCAACTCACTCCCTCCCTCGCTCGCTCACACACCCAAGCAAGCCTTTAAGCACAAGAACAATATAATAAACGGGCCTTCCCCAAACTGTTTCCTCAAAATTCGAAGTGCGTGTCTGTGGGGTCAAGAACCGATAACATCGGTTAAAAAAAATACTAAATAAAAAATAAAAATAATAATAATAAAAAAAAAGCATGAACGCAATTGGCTGCCCCATCCCGCCAGCGCACACGGCTCGGTTCTCCCGAAGACGTCTCCATGGCGACGGGTTCCCAAAGCGGGAGCGCGGCACCGTGTCGGAGGCGATGCGTCAGATTAACGGGATTAACGGTCAGGCGATGCGTTCCGCCGCAGCCGTTCGTACGGTCAGGAGGCGCGCTCTCGCAGTTCCCCGTTCCGACCTCCGGGTGGAGCTGCAGACCCCGTGCAGGTCGCCAGAGCGCTGAGCCTTAGAGCCCTCCCAGCTGTGTGTGTGTGTGTGTGTGTGTGTGTCGGAGGATGAAGGAACCTCACAATAACCTTTCCCATCTGGGGGGCGGAGCACCGCGACGGCTTCTTAGAACGCGGTGCGAGAAGCGGAGCGTGAACGCGCGACAGATTGCAGCCGGCTTCCGCGGGGTCGTTAAGCGTACCCCTAATAAGACGGCGCCCATTTAGTCATTAGAGCGAGCGCCGCTAATTAGGCTCGGAGCATCCGACGAGGGGGGGGAGGGGGGGGGCGGCGACTCGGGGTCTTTGATTACAGTAGGATCAACGTTTCGCCACAAATACCATAATGATCCGGCACCCACCCTCCCTCCCTCCCGCCCTCCCACCCTCCGCCCCTCCCCCCCCTCCCCCCGCCGCCGCCGTTTCAGAGCGAGCGCTGAATCAATACGGCGTCCTTGGTCGCGCCCGACCTTGGCAGCCTTTTGTCTACCTCTCAGGGGCAGAGAGCACGAGGAAAAACAAGCGGCCAGCCGGGCGCCCCCCCCCCCCCCCCCCCGCACCCCCGGCGGCTCATTAGGGGCCTAACGAGTCGTATGTTTGTTGGGTTTCCGCGTCGTGACCTAACGAGCCGCCGAATTCCAACGCGCGCCATAACTACAGTACCCCTTACAACAGTTTGGGGAAGGCCCTGCGTCATTGCGCACCCACGTTCAACACGGGGGCGAACTGGAACCACGACAGAGCCAGGTTCACTCGCTCAGCATCAGCGCCCCCCGAAGGAAAACCCAGAGAAACCAATAAAAAAAAAATTCAATAAAAAATATTTTAAATGTTGAGTGAAAAACAAGGATTTATTGCCTCGTTAACAGATCGACGGCAAAAACTGTGTAACGACGAACGAAAACCAAAAAAAAATTTAAATAAAAAAAATCTTTTACAACGAAACGAAAGCTCGATGGCGTCGCGATGCGTCACAGCTTCCTCTTCTGTGTGCTGATGTACAACACTGCAAAACACAAAAAACAGAAGCCATTACACAACGGGTCCTCGAATCTGATTGGCTGAGCCGTTCGCCCCGCCGTGACATCACCGACCACAATGCTCATCATGAAACAAACATAATATAAACAGCGAGCCGATTGCCCATCAGCACTAAACCTGTAATTTGGCCACTAGACGGCAGTGTTTGGTAGGAAAAACCGTAATCCTGTTACTCAGCGATCCGCGTTCATGTTAAAAACCAGACTAGAGGAGCAGATTATTAATTATTAAAAATTATTATTATAAATTTCATTTATAATAAACGCATTTCTGAATCAAAAATTCATTAGTGTTTGTAAGTGTTTAATTAAAGCAATACGTCACTCAAGGTTGTGTATTATTGTAAATAAATCACGTAAAGAGGTGGAACTGTACTCCGCTACGTCCACATCGGGACTGAAAACACCTCTTTACGGGGTTTATTCAGAATAAGGCCACGCGCCCTCTAGTGGCGTATTTGTGTATTGATCATTGGCGGTCTCACGAGCTCAGGCAGCGTTTCATACCGTTGTTCCCGCGGAGAAAGGCGTCGCCATACTTGTTCTTCAGCTGGCCGTTCACGTACTCCTCCGTCTGCTCCACGGCGATGTTCATGTAGCCGTCCAAGCACGCGAGAACCCCTGAGTACGGACAAATCACCAGTCACCTTTCTGCTGCTAGGTCAACCGTAATGAGTCCGACGTCACGCCCACCATGTACCATCTCCACGGAGACGGCGTCGTTAGGGGATAATAATAGGGGTGCGATTCTGTGTCTGGCGCGATTCGATTCCGATTTTTTAGGTCACGATTCGATTTTCGATTCAGAAACGATTTAAAATTTTAAATTTTGTTTGAATCATGAGATCGACGAGACGAAACGACGATGCAAACCAATAGAACATTTATTTAAAACAATACTTTCAGGCTCCTCGTATAGCCGAAGCTATACAATAAAATTGGATTGCGCATAAATTAAAATGAGCAGTGTGAGGTTAATTTTGCTGCCCGGCTTTTTCTTAAATAAAAAATAAACAAATAAAAAAAATTCATCAATGAACAAATAATTCTAAATATATTAATACCAAAGTTTTCCATGGTGCATTCACCTTTAATCCAAACTAAAATACAGACTTTACAGGCAGAGTACAAAGCTTAGATTCTGCAAATCTTTAAAATTTAACCTTAAAATATTAAATACATACTTCAGTCTTTTTAACTATATTGCAACAATGTTCGCTACATTTAAGCAAAAATGTTCGCTACAAAAAAAAATTAATAATAATAAATAAATAAATAATAATCACGCTCTCTCTCTCTCCCCCCACTACAGCTACATCGGGAGCTGGTTAACGAGCGTGCCGTACGGCGGCCGAGCGGATCCGTAATGCGATAATGCAGTACGCTCGGGAGGGGGCGCCAAAAAAATAAAATAAAAACTCATTTTTAAAAAATCGAATGTCGGGCATTCTGAATCGATTCCGAATCGCCTGGACTACGAATCGCAATTCATTGAAGAATCGATTTTTTTCAGCACCCCCAGATAATATCAAACACACAGACAACCCGCTGCGTGGAATAAAATCATAGAACATTTTTATTTGATATTACTCGGGAGCGATGTACGGAGCGATGTTTATGTCCATGACCACGCCCACCCGCGATGTTACCGTAAATACACCAACGAGCCTTTAAAAAAAAAAAAGATCAAAGAAAGATGAATAATAACAATAATAATAATTTCATCCGCACCTCGATAATCCACTCCAGAGTTGAGTTTGACCACCACCGGCCTCCCGATGATCTGCTTCAGAAAGTCGCTGGGGGTCTGCTTACGGACGCTCATGTTCACTAAACACAGGGGGGGGGGGGGGGGATCAAAGGGGAAACCCAAAAGAGTTCAATCAACCAATCACAGACCGGGCTTTCCGAAAACCCCTCCACCTTCATCCTGAATCACTGACTGAGGACCTGAGGATGACCACCACACACCGCACAGCGCAACGGAGCCTCCCGTCTGCTGATTCTACAACCACAAGGTGGCGCAGTAAGCCGGAGCACACACTCATATCACCATGTCAATAACACTGCAGTACTGACCATCATCCACCACCCTAAACACACCTGCTCTGTGGCGGTCCTGCGAGCATCGGAGAACATGGGCACCAACCAAAGGGCCAAAAGGGCACCAACAGCATGTAGAGGAACAGATGGACTACAGAACGGAACGCTAGAACTACAAAGTCCAGTTCTAATGTTCATGACGTCATCGATGGCGTCTACACAAAACGCCCAAAAGCTGTTTAAATAAATATTATTATATTTATTTATAATTTACAATAATAATTTATAATTTTTTTTTATTGATTATAATTTAAATAATCGAACCTATTGGAGCTGATCGGACTTTTATTTTGTTAATGAATTAAATTGTATAAAAATAATTCGTTTTAAATGGTGGATTATCGTAAAAACGACGCTGTTTTATTTTAATTCTGCCTTTTACAACAATTTAATTTAAATCTATAAATTTTTAATAAATAATAAAAATGATATTTAGGGGGAAAAAATAAATGTTTAAAATCCGGCCGCCTGAATTGTCCCACCCGTTTTGAGGCAACCTCGTGCTCTCCCATTGGTCAGCTCGGCGTTTCTCCGAACTCGATTAACCAATCACAATCAAGATAACCCACGCTGGCACAAAGGAGGGCGGGAGTTACCGGAAAACGGGTGGAATAAAAACAACGCACACGCTTCAAAACCGAACAAGGCGAATTCTTTACGCGAAACGACACATCAAAGCAAGCCGCCCGAACATTCAATTTAATGATATTTAACCTAAAGAGCGCGTGACGATAGTCGTTTCTCTTACATTTGAAGTGTTGATGTCGCGCTACAAACGATCACAGCACGTCGTTCAGCGGCGAGGATTTAGAGGCGTTACAACCAATCAGAAGCGGTATTTGGCAGCACGTGATACGGGTCCTCTTAAGAGACACGACGCTCCGAGACGCGTTTGAACGAGCTAACTTCAAAGTTTTTTTTATTTAAGGTTAATTCAAACAAATACAATAAATAAACAGATGCAGGTATCAAACCTCATCTAAAAGGTTCGATTAACGTTAATTAAGTGATTATTAAGCTAGATTTAAAGTTAAAAATGGAACAAAAGAAACGAAATTCATTAATTCGATCTTCTGTTTGGGGGGGGGGGGGGTTCCCCCATGCTCATCCAGTGGAGAACGTTTCGGGCGTTCCGCCCCCTTCCCCATATTCATTCATTCATTATCTTCCGCTTTATCCTTAATTGGGGTTGGGGGGGGTTCCCCATGCCTATCCAGGGGAGAACATTTCGGGCGCTAGGCAGATACACCCAGGACAGGACGCCAATCTATCACTGGACACACACTCACTATATGGGGCAATTTAGAGCATTCAATTCACCTTGATCCATGTTTTTGGACTGTGGGAGGAAACCGGAGAACCCGGAGGAAACTCACGCAGACACGGGGAGAACATGCAAACTCCACCCAGATGGAGATTCGAACCGGGAATCACTAGTGCTGAGAGGAGAACATGCTAAACCACTAAGCCACCGTGCCGCCCCCTTCCCCATACTCAATCATTCATTATCTTCCACTTTATCCTCTATTAGGGTCGCCGGGGGGTTCCCCATGCCCATTCAGGGGAGAACGTTTCGGGCGCTGGGCAGATACACCCAGGACAGGGGGGCAATCTATCACTGGGCACACACTCACTCACACACACACTCTATATGGGGCAATTTTTGAGAATTCAATTAACTTGATCCATGTTTTTGGACTGTGGGAGGACACCGGAGAACCCGGAGGAAACCCACGCAGACACGGGGAGAACATGCAAACTCCACCCAGATGGGGATTCGAATCGGGAATCACTAGTGCTGAGAGGAGAACATGCTAAACCACTAAGCCACCGTGCCACCCCCTTCCCCATACTGTTTTCCAAAAATTTAAAACATCCCCATGATGCAAGAATTGGTGCCTGAATATACATTATAAGCGGCACGGTGGCTTAGTGGTTTAGCACGTTCTCCTCTCAGCGCTAGGGATTCCCGGTTCGAATCCCCATCTGGGTGGAGTTTCCATGTTCTCCCCGTGTCCGCGTGGGTTTCCTCCGGGTTCTCCGGTTTCCTCCCACAGTCCAAAAACATGGATCAAGTCAATTGAATTCTCCAAATTGCCCCATATAGTGTGTGTGTGTGTGAGTGAGTGTGTGCCCAGTGATAGATTGGCGTCCTGTCCTGGGTGTATCTGCCCAGCGCCCAAAACGTTCTCACCTGGATGGGCATGGGGAACCCCCCCGGCGACCCTAATAGAGGATAAAGCGGGAGATAATGGATGGATGAATATACATTATATAATTTGTCGCAAAGAGACAAAATAAAACAGCAATTATTTATTAAGTAGAAGAGTTTGGGTTTTGAGAGATGGTTCCTTATTAAGGTCAGCATTAAGGTCAGAGGTGAGGCTGTAGTCCAGACATGGCATGTGCTCGAGCCTGATCCTTAAAATCCCCAAAATTTTAGAAGTCAACTCTCACAAAGCCACGGAAAACTTGTTGAGTGGGTTATTTCCCAGCCTCCTATTATTTCCATATACATTTCTACTAAATAATAGAGTGACGTATCACAGCATAATAATACACGAGTGGTCCAAGAGCACACCCCTGAGGAATACCTGTAGTAGTTTTAATAATCTCAGATCTTTTGGTTCTCTTTTTTTTTTCATCGACAGAGGTTTTGGAAGCTAAACACCGCCTCGTCCGACTGTCAGCTGGATTTCGGACAACGACAAAAAAAAAATGAGCCTTATAAACGGACGTCCGTGATTAAATTTACTACTAAGGCTCAGCCCCTCACACGCCCATTTGTATAAAACACCGTCCGTCCGTATCCGGCTGCAGGTTTCCGGTTTCCATTTAACGAAGGAAAAAAGAGAGAGAGAGAAATGAACATTTCAGCTTTCGATCTTCCCGGGGAGACGGACGTTAAGAGAACGGCGTGTTTCTCCGAGGCAGAAATCGGAGACGAGGCAGAATCATAAAGCACTTCTGCTGCATCCAGACAGTTGGCTTGTTAGCGGGCCGTAACGGGCCATGTGGAGGCCAGAGGTTAATTTGATATCTGACTCCGTGTTAAACAAAGGTCAGCGCTACAAGTCCTTAAGTCATAAACAAGTGTGGTTAAGAGCGGCGTACACACCTAGACCCGCTTTAATGAATATTCAATGAGCCATTTCTTTCCCCAGTTACATCCTTTGTTTTTTTTTTTCGTCTCCTGAAGAACGAAAGCATCGAGTCCAATGTTCTTTTTTTTTTTTAATGAAGCGAATCATTCCGAGCCTCTGTGCAGGTGCTTTAAGGTCCTCTGGTGGGAGGGGTAGTAATGGAGCGCCAGTGCAGGTATAGTGCCATTTTAAGCTGAGGACACACACACACACACACACACACACACACACGACTGACCTTCTCGGCTCATTCTTGACTCCGCTGGACGGGAGCCAGGGAGCCCTGACTTGTTAAGTGATACTGAATGAAAACACAATGGAACCGTGGAGACACAACTTGGGTATCGCCAGCATTTCTCTTTCCACCATTGTGCCGGTTGCCCAAAGGGGGTGGGGTGGGGGGTGGGAGTGGGGGGGGGTGAATGAGAACGTTTACCTCCAGCTATACACGCCAAATAAAGACGACTTTTTAACCTCGCCAACCTGTCCCCCTGAAAAAAGAAGCCAAATATTAAAAAAAAAAAAAACTAAATATTTGGCTATTTTTTAAAAACCACCCTTCCATGTCCTCCCCATGTCCACGTGGGCTTCCTCCGGGTTCCTCCGGTTTCCTCCCACAGTCCAAAAAACATGGATTCAAGGTCAACTGAATTCTCCATATTGCCCCATATAGAGTGTGTGTGTGTGTGTGAGTGAGTGTGTGCCCAGCGATAGATTGGCGCCCTCTCCTGGGTGTATCTGCCCAGCGCCCGAAATGGTATTTTTTTTTATCGATTCATGTGTTGACGGGCGGCATGGTGGCTTAGTGGTTTAGCATGTTCTCCTCTCAGCGCTGGGGACTACCGGTTCGAATCCCAATCTGGATGGAGTGTGCATGTCCTAAAACATAGATTCAAGGTCAATTGAGTTCTCCAAATTGTCCCATATAGAGTGCGTGAGTGAGTGTGTGTCCAGCGATAGATTGGCGCCCTGTCCTGGGTGTATCTGCCCAGCGCCCGAAACGTTCACCCCTGGATGGGCATGGGGACCCCCCCCCCCCCCGCGACCCTAATATAGGATAAAGGTGAAGATAATGGATGGATGGACCACTAATTAGTTAATTCATTCAGTATCTTCTGCTTTGTCCTATATTAGGGTTGTGGCGGGGGGGGGCTCCCCATACCCATCCAGGGGAGAACGTTTTGGGCGCTGGGACAGGACGCCAATCTATCACTGGGCACACACTCACTCACACAGACACACTCTATATGGGGCAATTTGAAGAACTCAATTGACTTGATCCATGTTTTTGGACTGTGGGAGGAAACCGGAGAACCCGGAGGAAACCCACGCGGACACGGGGAGAACATGGAAACTCCACCCAGATGGGGATTCGAACCAGGAATCCTTAGTGCTGAGAGGAGAACGTGCTAAACCACTAAGCCACCGTGCCGCCACTAATTAGTTCGTTCATTGGTAATTTGTTGAGTTTCAGCAGAATCGGATGACGGGGTGAAGGAGCGTTTGCAAACTTTTTAACAGACACACAGATGGAGCTGATACGGGGGGGAGGGGGGGGTGATAATAAAAACAATAAAAATAAAAATAAAAATCAAAGGTCTTTCTTTCTGTTGAAAAGCCAAAATCAACTTTTTTTTTGTAATTGTAATCGTAAGTCGGCCGTGAAGATGCCTTCGCAGAACGTGACCCCGGTCGAGTCCGAGGGCCGCGTTGGGAGGGGCGTCTCTCACCACTGAATGTGTGAATAATGTAATAACGAAACCTGGACTGGACGTAAGAGCAACAATAGCAGCAGCAGCAGAAGACAAAGCTGTACAGTGTGTGCTTATCGCGTGTGCTGGAATCCTGCCTCCAACCCCGACGGGTGTAAAAAAAAAAAAAAAAAAAAAAGTGGGATCCGTAATAGCACGCAGACGGGGCCAGATGGGACCGTTTTTCACCCCTGCCGCTGAGACACCGAGAGGCTCGGGCGGACAGTGGCACAGTCGATTCCGCCGGCCGAAGACCTCGCAGGGAGGGGGGGGGGGCAAATGAAAAGATTGCGGAGGGAGCCGCGGCGGGGTCAGGCAGAGGAGGGGCCGGGTCGGCCGGAGCCAAGGGGACACGGCGAGGGGGGGGCAGGGTATCCCACCGTCGCCAAAAGGCAGGAGGGTAGAGTCTAGACGAGGGCGACCTCCTCGGCCGAGGGCTTTCTCTTCGGGGTCGGGCGGGATGCGGGGGGGGGGGGGGGAGAGGATAATGGAAAAATCTCGAGGGAGTTTCCAAATGAAAACCAGATTGGCCGGGCAAACGTGTACATCCCCCCCCCCCACACCCCCGACCCCAATCCCACCGCCCCCCCCTTCTCCCTAATCCCTACGCTGGTTAGAGGTGATAGGTTGGAAATGAACTGCCCGTCAGAGCGGGAGCCCGCGACATCGGACGACACACAAAAAAATAAAAAAAATAAATAAATACGAGGGCGGCACGGTGGCTCAGTTGTTGGCATGTTCTCCTCTCAGCACTAGGGATTCCCGCTTCGAATCCCCATCTGGGTGGAGTTTCCATTCTCCGGTTTCCTCCCACAGTCCAAAAACATGGATCAAGGTCAATTGAATTCTCAAAAATTGCCCCATATAGAGTGTGTGTGTGAGTGAGTGTGTGCCCAGCGATGGATTGGCGCCCTGTCCTGGGTCTGTCTGCCCAGCGCCCGAGACGTTCTCCCCTGGATGGGCATGGGGAAACCCCCCCCCACTGCGACCCTAATAGAGGATAAAGCAGAAAATGAATGAATAATAATAATAATAACAATAGATCAATCTTAAATGATCTCACGGGCCGGATATGGCCCGCGGGCCACGAGTGTGCCACCTCTGATTTAGAACGTGATGTCATCGAAGCTCCTGTGAGCGCGTGCGTATGGCGTACAGAGAGTAAACGCGCGTTCCCGCGTAGGACGGCGTGTCCTTCAGCTCAGACGGTACGGCGTCCTTGCGTTGCAAGTCAGTTTGAAAAGATCTGAAACCGTCTTTTGAGAAGCGGCGCGCCGTGGCAGAGGACGCGGCTTTTCACGCCCTCGCCGCTCCGCCGCGGCTGCTCAGCCGTTTTCTCTTTGAGCGGCGCGTCCGCCGCGTTCGTATTAATGACAGCGTGAGTGGCGTTTACCGTCGGTTGGTAAAAGGGAGCCTCACGGACCTGATCACAGCCTGCGGCAGGGAGTCCATACACTGCAGCCTACAAGACGGGATAGGCCCCGGACACAAGGAAAAAGGATGTTTGGTTAGCCTATGTTAGGGGAACCAGGTCGAACGTTGGATTTAAAGGTGACGCTACAGGGACCGGCCACTTTGTTAGATACACCTCCTTGGACTTGGTCCTTGGTTCTAGCGGGTGTCCGTGTCCCGTGTACCGGAGTTCCGACGGCACGGCAGAGCTCAGCGGAGTGGCTCACGACGGCGTGTCCGTACAGCCGGAAGAGCTCATCATAAAGGCGAGATGAAAGGGCTTTGTTCCAAATGTCACGGTTGCATATTTATGGCCGTGCGGTGTGTTTTCCTTTTGTATGAGCGTCCATCGGCGGCGCCGGCGTCTCGGACACGTCTGCGTCCACCACGCGGGGGATAAATAGGACGGGGGGGGGGGGGGGGGCTCCTGCACCGTCGCGGTGCGACCCAACCTTTCCGCCGACATGGGCTTCCCGGATAAAACTCAGACCTCGTGCCTGAGGTCACCCTCGAGATCTCATCCACTAAACCGCGGGTACGAGAGTTCCCCCGCACGCCGTCCAACCAGTGAGGCAGCGGAGGACCCGCCGGACCGCGGACCGTAACCGCGGACCGTAACCGCGGCACCACCGGGCATGGTAAGCGTAAATGGAGCCTTTAATTCGGAGCCTGCAGACTCACAGTGCACCCACAGTGGGGGCATCTGATGCCCCGCGTGGTGGGCGGCGACTCCCAGGGGGAGCGGTTAAAATACACGCGGTGCCATGTGTCGGCGTTCCGATGCGTCCTGTCCAAAATCGTGTCGGAGACGAGGTGTAAAATGTCTGCGGGGTCTCGGGAGGTGGGTGGAGCTTACAGCACAGCGTCCTACAAAGATCGGAAAAGCGGAACACGACCGGAACACGACCGGAACACGACCGGAAGAACAGACCCTCTACAAAAAGATAGAACAGGATGGAAAAGGGCGGATAACTTGGAGAATTCAATTCACCTTGAATCCATGTTTTTTTGACTGTGAGGAGATGAGGAGAACATGCCAATTGCACACAGCTGATAAGCATCACATGAGGATCGGATCTGTTGCGGCACAGTTTGTGTTATTTATCCATCAGTGGAACGATGCGTACATACCGTGGATGGTGGTGGATGATGGTGGATGATGGTGGATGGTGGTGGATGATGGTGGATGATGGTGGATGGTGGTGGATGATGGTGGTGGATGGTGGTGGATGATGGTGGATGATGGTGGATGATGATGGTGGATGATGGTGGATGGTGGTGGATGATGGTGGATGGTGGTGGATGATGGTGGATGATGGTGGATGATGGTGGTGGATGGTGGTGATGGATGGTGGTGGAAGGTGGTGGATGGTGGTGGATGATGGTGGTGGATGATGGTGGATGATGGTGGATGATGGTGGTGGATGATGGTGGTGGATGATGGTGGATGATGGTGGATGGTGGTGGATGATGATGGTGGATGGTGGTGGATGATGGTGGATGATGGTGGTGGATGGTGGTGGATGATGGTGGATGATGGTGGATGATGGTGGATGGTGGTGGATGATGATGGTGGATGATGATGGTGGATGGTGGTGGATGATGGTGGATGATGGTGGATGATGGTGGATGGTGGTGGATGATGGTGGATGATGGTGGATGATGGTGGTGGATGGTGGTGGATGGTGGTGGATGATGGTGGATGGTGGTGGATGGTG
>JAFMOC010000495.1:160000-167500 GCA_019802505.1 Corydoras sp. C115
ATTTTTATTATTATATTTATTTTTATAAATCATTATTTGTTATTTATTATTATTATTATTATTACTATTATTATTATGCATTAATACACTTTACAACATTAATACAACATTTAATATTATTACTATTTTTATTTATTTGTCACTATTATTTATCAATTTTAGGATTATAGTTATTTATTTATTATGTTTTAAATTATGATTATAATTTTTTTTTGTAATTAATATTATTATTATTATTATTTATATTAGCTTTCCTCATGAATTGGCTGAATCTCCGTGATGTCATCATTCCGACTCTTGGCTCTGACATTAAGTTCTAATAAAATCAGAATTGGATTAGAGCACCCGCGTTTGAACTGAATGTTGGGCGGCGGGCGGACAGTGGAGGGGGGGACAGGGGGGGGACGGGGGGGACGTGGACGTCTTCTGAATCTGAAAACCATAAGCGTGTGCTCGGCTGAGAGCACTTCCAGCGGAACCCTTTCTGTCTCAATATATTAAATGAACGCTGATGGAAACGGAACAGCTTACAGACGGAAGGTCAAGAGAACTGCAGCGCAACCAGAGGGGAACGTGTCCCCCCCCCCCCCCGGGGGCGTGGTCCCCCAAAAAGCACCGCGCACCGGATTCGACCGGTGTGGAAAGATCAGGACCAGGGAGAGAGCAGGGGTAATTGGGGTGGTGGATGATCCTGAGGACTGCAGTGACTCTGACGTGGTGGTGGTGCAGGTGTGCAGAATCGTCCACCCTCATCCTGCCTGCGGCGTGCGTTGAGGACCGATGAGGTCAGGCACTGACGTTGGGCGAGAGCTCAGGATCTCAGTTCCAGTTCATCCCAAAGGTGTAGGATGGGCTTAGAAGCCGTCACCATGAATCAAAAGCGTTGCGATTCAGGCGGCCGCGTCCCAAATGCTCAGGGTTTTAATAATCACAGTGGAGCGTCACGTGGTGGCGCGCGAGGCCGGGCGTGTTGAAAGGCAGCCTCGCGTTCCCGATGCATTGCTCTTTCCGCCGAATTAAAACCTCTAAACGAGATTGGGAGATGTGCTTCAGTCGAACAGATCTGAGCTCGGCGGCGCTGTTCGGCGGACTCGGGTGCGAGGAGAATGCGCTGCGGAGCCCTTTGAGGACTGGAATGCAAGGACAGAGTCGCCGGCCGCGCCGCCATCCTTCCTTTACTTCATCTCTCTTGATCTTCAGTGATTAACCTTGACTGTAATAGCAGTATAGGCTGTGTGTGTGTGTGTGTGTGTGTGTGTGTGTGTGTGTGTGTGTGTGTGTGTGTGTGTGTGTGTGTGTGTGTGTGTGTATGTGTGTGTGTAATTACACCTCAGTGTTCTGTCCCTCTGGCTTCAGAATTCGGTTCATATTTTGTTGTTTAATGCGTTTGATCTCAAACAGGAAACAACTGACGAGAACTCGACTCCATCGCTCACACCTGGAACATGGTTCTGACGTTTAGAACCGAGTTTTAGAACCGAATAAACATCACACACACACATACACACACACACACACACACACACACGCATCAACATCCACAGTGACAACAACACTACAACAAGTACTAATTAATAACAACAGGAACCATTTAATAACAACACAAAAACAGGAACCAGTTAATAACAACATAAAAACAGGAACCAGTTAATACCCAAAACACTACAACAAGAACTAGTTAATAACAACAGGAACCGGTTAATAACACCAACACCACAAAAGGAACTGGTTAATAACAACAAAACTACAATTGGAACTAGTGAATAACAACAAACGCCACAACCAGATCTAGTTAATAACAACAACCACTACAATAAGAACTGGCTAATACCAATGAGAACTGGTTCATAACAACAAGAACTAGTTAAAAACAAAAAAAGGTGTTAATAGCAATGAGAACTAGTTATTAACAACAATCACTAACAATCACTGGTTAAAAACAACATTAACTAATTTATAACAACAGGAACTGGTTAATGATAACATGAACAGGTTGATAACAACAACCAACACAATTAGAACTGGTTAATAACAACAGGAACTGGTTAATGACCACCGCCACAACAAGAACTAGTTAATAACAACAACTATCACAAGATGAACTAGTTAATAGCATTAACCAAATTAAACCGCATGTTTTTTTTACGTTATACTCTTTCTGTTGGTCCTTGCGCCGCAGCCCACCCCACACCTCTGTAATGACCTGTAATGACCTCTGTAATGACCTCTAATGACTGATCCTCTCACCCAACATCAGTGTCTAACCTCAGAAATGCTCCGGCACACACACACACACACACACACACACACACACACACACAAACACACTCCAAACTCCTGCAGAGGGCCTGTAAGCTGCCATGTCCTCCCCGTGTCCACGTGGGTTTCCTCTGGATTCTCCGGTTTCCTCCCACAGTCTAAAAAACATGGATTCAAGGTTAATTGAATTCTCCAAATTGCCCCATATAGAGTTTGTCTGTGTGAGTGTGTGCCCAGCGATAGATTGCCCCCCTGTACTGGGTGTATCTGCCCAGCGCCCGAAACGTTCTCCCCTGGATGGGCATGGGGAACCCCCCCCCCGCGACCCTAGTACAGGATAAAGCAGAAGATAATGAATGGATTCATATATATATATATATATATATATATATATATATATATATATATATATATATAATTTTTTTTTTTTTTTTTTTTTTTGTAGCCCTGGTTCCATCTCTATGTTCGGTGAGATACATTTGCAATTTGTGCTCCTCTGGAACATGTGGCTCTCTGCGAGACCTCATCAGAGAGTCTGAAGTGAAGTATGACAGCTCATCCTCCACCGGCGCACGAACGCCGCCTCAGATCAGCCTGAATAGCGGTAACCCACACCACCATGTTTGGCCTCGGGGAGAGATACGCTTCTTTATCCGGCCGCCTTTATCCGCGGAAGCACCTGAAATTCATTTAGCGCACTAACAACCCGCTCTGCTGCGGGGAAGCTATTTTAATAAGTAGTAATAACGCCAATAGACGGCAGGAGTCCTTTTTTTAAGAGAGCGGCAGGACATTCAGCGTTATCAATGAAGGTAAGAGAAACATAATTAGCTGGATGGATTAGGATCAAAAGTAATTTGCGACAAAAAAAGGTGCGGGGCTAATTTTTGGTGGTTAAATGGAGAGCAGGGCTGAAGAAGCCGCGCTGGTGAAAGGGCCGAAGACAAAGAGGTGGAGATGCCGCCGTAATGGGTGGCCACATTAAACGTATTTATTCCACCGGCGGCGTCCAGATGCAAGCGCGTACAATTTAACCCTCTGCCGGACAAAAAAAACCAAAACAAAAAAAAAAAAAACGTAACTCGCCGATGAAACAAAAAGCATAAACACAGTGTCTTTTAAGATCTTATGATCATCAGAAATGATTTTGTTCGCTATTTTTGTTACAAAAATCAGGTTGGAATCCTAAAAAAAAATCAACCATAAATAACCACGTGCCTCTGCAACAGCTCGGTAACCACCTGTAATGTGCTGGCAACCGCCTGTCAACATTCCAGCAACCACCCAGAATGCTTCATCAAACGCTTATTGGCTTGGAAACTTTAGCAACCACTTAGAGACACCATAACAACCACCTACAGCCAATCGTCAACAACCTAGAAGGCCTTAGTGACCACTCATCAACACCTTCCCGAGTAACAAACAATACAGCAACCGCCTGAAACGCTTCGGCAATCACATAGTGACTTGGAAGATTTTTTAAATCTCCTACAGTCATCCTAGCAACCACCTAAAAGACCATAGCAACCATCTAAAGGACCATAGCAACCACCTAAAAGACCATAGCAACCACCTAAAATACCATAGCAACCACCTACAGTCATCCTAGCAACCACCTAAAAGACCAAAGCAACCACCTACAGTCATCCTAGCAACCACCTAAAATACCATAGCAACAACCTACAGTCATCCTAGCAACCACCTAAAAGACCATAGCAACCACCTAAAATACCATAGCAACCACCTACAGTCATCCTAGCAACCAGCAAAAAGATAATAGCAACCACCCAAAAGACCATAGCAACCACCTAAAAGACCATAGCAACCACCTACAGCCATCCTAGCAAAAGCTAAAAGACCATAGCAACCACTTACAGTCTAGCAGCAACCTGAACAGACTTGGTGACCACAATAACAGCACTGGCAACATCCTAGCAACCACCTGGAAAGTCTTAGTGTCCACCACCCAGAAAAATCTTAGAAACCCATGTACCTACACCCTAGCAACATACTGAAAGCCCATAGCAACCATATACAGTCATTATAACAGCAACCTGGAAGGTCTTCGTAACCACCAACCAACACTATAGCAACCACCTGGAAGCCGAAACTTGAAAATCAAAAAAAAAAAAAAAGGAACATCACAGAACCAACAATGACACTATGATGGTCCTCGCACACACACACACACACACACACACACACACACACACACACACACACACACACGGCGGTCAGCACTGCAGCTCTATGAGTCCATTAGGTTCTGCGGGCTTAAAGAGTTACCAGAACCAGTAATGTATGTATATATGTTTTATATATATATATATACAGTATATATATATATTAGTGGTTTAGCATGTTCTCCTCTCAGCACAAGGGATTCCCGGTTCGAATCCCAATCTGGGTGGAGTTTGCATGTTCTCCTAGGCGTGGGTTTCCTCCGGGTTCTCCGGTTTCCTCCCACAGTCCAAAAAACATGGATTCAAGGTCAAGTGAATTCTCCAAATTGCCCCATATAGAGTGTGTCTGTGTGAGTGAGTGTGTGCCCATTGATATATTGCCCCCCTGTCCTGGGTGTATCTGCCCAGCGTCCGAGACGTTCTCCCCTGGATGGGCATGGGGAACCACCCCCCCCCCCCCCACACACACACACACAGATAGTGTTATACATCTGTGTTTCATATTATATATTATAATCTTATTATTATTCTATACACGATGAAAACGTGTTGAATGTTTTTATGGATACATGTTCTTGTTTGTTGTCGGTCGTTAAAAGGTACCAATCAGAATTTGGTTGTATCGTGTACAATGTCAATAAAGCGTTCTATTGTACTGTACGGTACATGGCATGGTCACTCCGTGGTCAGGGGTTCAAATCCCAGAAGGATTTTAGTAATTAAGACAAACTAATGGTAAAAAAAAATACGTCTGGGTTAAGAAAGCCGCTGGCGAGGGTGCGAGCACCCCGATGGGCGTCCAGGAGCTGTATGGAACCGGACAGCGGCAGCTCCCAAAAACAGAGCCGGGATAAACGAGGGCGTGAAACCCGATGAAGCTGCCGCTCCAGCAAGGTGAACGCTTTTAGACTCAGATGTGACGCGTGCGAGTCGAGGTCCAGAGGTGATTAGTAAAATGATACAACGGGATTGTGTGTGTGTGTGTGTGTGTGTGTGTGTGTGTGTGTGTGTGTGTGTGTGTGTGCGGTATCGAATGAAAATGCATGGCATCCCGGCAGGCATCGGCCTCAGCCAAGGTCCTGTTGATACAGCGGCGCACGGCGAAAACCGTGTCTGCGCGCCGACCTTTAGGTCGACCCCGAATGTGAGGTCAGCACGCGGTTGCCATGGCTACTATCTGCCGGCTGCATTACCTCAGCCGCCTGGCATGAGCAGGGTCACGGCACATCCCCTGACCTCGCCATGGAGACCGAGCTAAACCTGAACGGAAACACGGGGCGGGCGCTCGCTCAGGAGCCGCCGAGACAAACGTCACCGAGACCCCGCCGCGTCGGGTCGGGGGAAAGAGTCCGGACCGGGAGGACCGAGCACCGCCACGCCGGCTCCGTCGCCGAGACCCCGCCGCGTCGGGTCGGGGGCACCGTCCGGACCGGGAGGCCCGCGGGGCGCCACGCCGGCTCCGTCGGGTCGGGGGCAGGAGTCCGGACCGGGAGGCCCGAGCACCGCCACGCCGGCTCCATCGCCGAGACCCAGTCGGGTCGGGTCGGGTCGGGTGCAGCCGTACGGACCAGGAGGATCGCGCGCCACCGCGCCGGCTCCTAGATGGCGAGGGAGCGGCGTACGGCGTGCCGGCCACCTCTTCGTGCGGGGAGGAGGGGGTTTCGCGGACTAATTCGGGCCTGCGCTAATTGCCACGGTAACGGGTGCGGGAGGGACGGCAGCATGGTGGCGCCGGCCTGCTCACACCACAGAGGTGTGAAAGAACGAGAGCGGCCAACGCATGGAGAGATGCCGCGTGCGGGGAGCCGCCGGCTGCTCGCTCTCCGACAGGCGCCGGCGCAAAAACGGCAAACACACAAAAAAGCCTTTTGTCTCGCGTCGAAGGGGATCGTCTGCCTTCAGTTATTTATTTATTAATTAATTTACTTCTCTGTCCGGCGTGCCGTCCTGCCTTTGTTTTGCTCCCGAACCGGGTCGTGATTGTGTAATTACTCCGGTCTGCTGCGGCGAGGCTCGTACCTCACACGCCACGGGACCGGACGGCCCATAACGAGCGGCGTCATTATTAAATAACACATACTGACCTGGCAACCCGTTTGCACTGATACGGCTTCGTGTCGTAGTTACTCTCCATCGGCGCCACCACCTTTAAAGATCTTAAAGGCTCTGTGGTTCTAGCGCTCCGTGGTGTAGTCCCTCTGATGAGCAGGACCACGGATGGAGCAGGGTGTCATTAGGGTGGTGGATGACGCTCGGTACTGCTGTCTCGCTGGCATGGTGGTGCAGGTACCACCATGGCAGCATCACGGCAGTACCGAGCATCATCCACCACCCTAATGCCGCCCGCTCCGTCCGCGGTCCTGATCATGACGTGGTGGTGCAGTAAGGTGAATGTGTCTCCATCGGAACAACACACATACACACCCGAACCACCACGTCATGATCAGGACCACGGACAGAGCGGGGGGCATTAGGGTGGATGGTGCTCGGACTGGTGTGTTGGTGTGTGTCGTGCTGCTGGAGAGAACTCCACCTCACTGCTCCACCTTGAGGATGTGGAATCAGAGACAGTACGTCCGTCGCAGCACACACACACACACGAACACACCTGCACCACCATGTCAGCGTCACTGCAGTACCGAGCATCATCCACCACCCTAATAACCCACTCTTTAAAAAAAAGCTTTCCTAATGTCTTTTCTTCACTTCCGTTGTCACAGGCGTGTAGAATTAATCATCCACTCCCCAATTCCCTGAATTCCGGACAATTCTATGCGACCAACCTAAAAAAAAAAAAAAAAACAGTTTGGGGAAGGCCCACCGCTTCAGCTGTAACGACTCAGAGTCCTGACTGTGTCCCACAGAGGTGCTCCAAAATCCTGCAGAAAGCCCTCTCAGGACCAGCGTAGCTTCAGAACGATGACCAACATGTGTGACGTCATGAGGTTCCTGCGGGTGTCATTAATACTAAGGTCTACGGTGTGTATAGAATTATTTTACGCGGTGATGACGTAACGATGTTTTTTTGACAGCTCGTGTACGGGGGGGGGGGGGGGGG
>JAFMOC010000495.1:170000-176803 GCA_019802505.1 Corydoras sp. C115
CCGCCCAATCCACACCCCCCTCCCGCCCCATTGCTCGTGTGCAAAGGTATTTGGACCCCCACGGGGGCTTTTCGTGGAATCCGACCACGGTTTCCGCAGAGTTTTGGAGTGCAGCGCTGTGATTTATTTCCATCACAGCGCCCCCTGGAGCGATGTGGGTTAAGGGTCTCGCTCAAGGAGCCACACTGGTAACTTCAGTGGACCTGGGATTTGAACCCACAACCTTCAGATTGACAGCCCAACGCCCTGACCACCTGTTTACATTAATTCATTCAGATGATCATTTCTCCGACTCTCTGTGGACCGGTCGGCTTCTTTTACACCGAATTCAACCAATCAGGGACCTCGATTTGTACTCTGGGAACAGAAAAACAAAAAAAGGCCTTCCCCAAACTGTTTACACAGCGATGGCACAATACAGCTGTTCATGCAGGGGGCATGTCTAAATATATACACCTGTCTGACCGGGACCCATCCATCCATTCATTATCTTCAGCTTTATCCTCTATTAGGGTCGCGGGGGCGGGTTCCCCATGTCCAATCCAGGGGAGAACGTTTCAGGCGCTGGGCAGATACACCCAGGACAGGACGCCAATCTATCGCTGGACACACACTCACTCACACACACACACTCTATATGGTGCAATTTGGAGAATTCACTTGACCTTGATCCATGTTTTTGGACTGTGGGAGAAAACCGGAGAACCCGGAGGAAACCCACACGGACACGGGAGAACATGCAAACTCCACCCAGATTGTGATTCGAACCGGGAGTCCCCAGCGCTGAGAGGAGAACATGCCAACCACTAAGCCACCGTGCCGCCCCAGTTAGGTAAATATCGGTAGAATGTTCACTTACCAGGGCGGCACGGTGGCTTAGTGGTTTAGCATGTTCTCCTCTCAGCGCTGGGGATTCCCGGTTTGAATCCCCAACTGGGTGGAGTTTCCATGTTCGCCCCGTGTTCCATATGGGTCTCCTTCGGGTTCTCCAGTTTCCTCCTACAGTCCAAAAACATGGATCAAGGTCAATTGAGTTCTCCAAATTGCCCCATATAGAGTGTGTGTGTGTGAGTGTGTGCCCTGTGATAGATTGCCCCCCTGTCCTGGGTGTATCTGCCCAGCGCCTGAAACATACTCCCCTGGATGCCCCCCCCCCCTTCGGGACATAAAGCGGGAGATAATGAATGAATGTTGACTTACCTCTGATTCATCAGAACGGTTCTGGTTCCGGTTTCGCCCCGTTGCCGTGTAGAGCCGAACGTCGTGCCGAGGTTGCTGGAACGTTTTCTAAAAGATAAATCGGAGAAGTGACGTGAATGAAAAGCGTCTGCTGGACGTGGGACGAGAACTCGGCAGGGGTGACGCGGGTTTGGTTCTCGTGGTGTAGAAAACAGTTCCAGGTTTGGGAACCGATCTGTTTGTGTCGTCAACCTCATGGTTCCATTGACGGCTGGATTTCTGGAGCTCTGATTCATCAGCTGATGGGGGGGGGGGGGGGGTTGTTCACATACCTCTTGGATGCCACCCGAAAGAGGTTCGTCATGGTTTGCCGGTCGCTTTCTGAACCTTTGAGACGGACCGCGGGGTGGACGTTGCCAGTGTTAGAGCACCTTGAGAAGGTTCTAACCTTCAGAAGGTCGATGCCCCCTTGTCCATGAGGTGGAGTCCCAGGCGGAATTCCATCCCGGAGGTCCGTTCTCTACAGGGAGTTTAGCATGTTCTCTTCTTGAGTGGCTTCGGTGGGATCTCACCACGTTCCAATGTTTACATTCAGGTCTGGTTCCACATGAAATCAGGAACACTGGCGCGTATCCTGGTACACGGTGTACCTCCAACCGTTTGGGGAATACTCCTTCCCGTCCTCAAGTTCACCAAAGCAAATTCTTTTTTGTGTAGAGTTGGTATGTTCTCCCACATCTGTGTAAGCTCTGGTTACTTCCCAGAGTCCAAAAACATGCTGGATCATCACTCACCTATTTATAAGCCTGTCAATCTTACCGATTAATTGTACAAAACCCCCCCCCCGACCCTCTCTATTAACCTTAATTTCAGGTAAGTGCGATAGGCCAAGGTGGAGCTGCCAGGTGGAGGTGTCATGTCAGTGGGTTGCTCTGCTTTTTTTTTTATTTATTTTATTTTTATTAACTTCACAGCAGGTTAGTGCGAATGCACCGGGAATAAACCTGTCCTTACGCGCTGTGAACACTAGAGGGCAGCGCTTTTTTTATTTGTTGCGGGTGTTTGAACGATGTTTGTGAATATTAAATGAGACGTTTTTTTTAATCTTTGTGTCGTCCCGATCGCATGTCCGGATCCTGCAGCGCGATTCAGTTTCACAGCAGGTGGCGCCACTGTGCAATATCTGCCATTCCTATAGTTTTTTCCCGGGTCGGTGTGATCGCCACGTCGGGTCAATCAATTTCAAAATCAGTGTTTTAGAACCGAATGATTCATTTTCTATCAATTAATCAAACGATTAATTATTTTTCAGTCGAATCTTAATATTTTGATGGGATTGTAAAGACATTTCAATTTAATACAATATTCCACCATCGTTCTAACGAGCTTTATATTAAACCTGAATCTCTTTGATCTTTGACGAAGCGGTTAATGATAAAGCATGTTTGTGTTTCATTAGAACCCTTCAGAACCCACTGTTTAATTAAAGACGGATTTCTAAATTTATTTTAGATTAATCGACTAATCGGGGAAAAAAAGAATCGTTTGATTAATCGATCGCAAATGAATCATTAGGTGCAGCTCTAATCGACGCTGGACGATGAATAAATGCACTATTAATAACAGAAACGCGTTAAACGTATTAAAATTAATAAAATAATATGCTAAGATTAGAAAAAAAAATGCGTAAACTGAAGCTACGTCGCTGTTTTGTTGCTGTGAGGATGTTTTGCGACGCAGACGTTTCGACGCTGATGTTTACGCTTTAAACGCTCGTGCGTTGCAGTTGTTCTGTCGTGAAAAGCCGTCATTACTTCGTAAGTATTTCTGTGTGCAGTACCGGATCTTTTCGGTAGGTGCCGCCATTTTGTTGACGACGTATTTTCATAATGGATTACGTCGACGTAACGGTTATAACATTGTATTAATGACAATTATTCAACTCGAATTGTAACAAACGTTCGAACACTCGCAGTGTGATACGTTAAATAAATAAGACCGTCGTCATGGCGACCGAGTCGAGGTTAGTTGGCGAACTAAAAAATCTCAACGCACGCCACAAAACGTTTTATCGCCGTGAACGACTGCGGTAACGACGATGATGTCACCGGCAGCCGAAAGATAGTATGAGGTGGTCACAGGTTCACGATCCTTAAATCTGATTGGCTGATCCGTTCATCTGGCGACGTTCAAATATGAATTTGCAGGTCGGCGTTGAAAGACTGGCTGTGTTGTGATGTCATAACATGCGGTTAAGGACTCGCTAAAAATACGTACACGTGCGATTTTGAATGAGTGCAAACAGTTTGGGGAAGGCCCCACATCAGTGTGCATCCTGACGCAACATTTCCCGCACACTCAGCATTCCTGAAGGGTGGGACCGGACGGCAGTCGGCGTCCCGATTCTCCCCTCCATAGTGTCAATGGATTTGGGACGAGGCCGGGGGCCGCTGCAGTGGTTCCGTACCGTTGTTAGAACCGGGGATCTCCTCGGAGTGGAGCGGGAGTGGGGGGGGTGGGGGGTGTAGGAGCGATGGAAGTCGTACGTCTTCTCCTCGTCCAATATCCAGCTTATCAACAGATAACTCTCGAGTGTCTCGGCGCAAACGACTCGCCGCTTACAGGTCGCGCTCCATCGCCTCGGGGCGCTCGGTTAACGCGGTCACTCCGCAGAACGTCAGGAGGAGTTAGAACCGTGCCACACGTACGCCAACACGGGGAGGGGGGGGGTAAATATACCCTCCACCACATGTGAAACCAGCCGACAGCAATTTTAAATCGACATCGAGGGTTTCCCACGCTGCCACAAGAGGGCAGCATTCTTCTAAAGACGGGGGACGCTGGTTACCGGGTTCCGCATGACCTCACCAGACGAGTCGTCGGCGTATCGTAGCGGGGTCATGACCCATAACAGATAACGAACAATAATTAAAAATCAGTGCTGCAATGTTTAACCAATTCATTCATTCATTATCTTCTGCTTTATCCTCTATTAGGGTCGCGGTGGGGTTCCCCATGCCCATCCAGGGGAGAACGTTCTCGGGCGCTGGGCAGATACACCCAGGACAGGACGCCAATCTATCACTGGACACATACTCACTCACACAGACACACTCTATATGGGGCAATTTGGAGAACTCAATTGAATTGATCCATGTTTTTGGACTGTGGGAGGAAACCGGAGAACCTGGAGGAAACCCACGCGGACACGGGGAGAACATGGAAACTCCACCCAGATGGGGATTCGAATTGGGAATCCCCAGCGCTGAGATGAGAACATGCTAAACCACTAAGCCACCGTGCCCCTTAACCATTCATTCATTCATTATCTTCCGCTTTATCCTCTATTAGGGTCGCGGTGGGGTTCCCCATGCCAATCCAGGGGAAAACGTCTCGTGCACCGGGCAGACAGACCCAGGACAGGATGCCAATCTATCACTGGGCACACACTCACTCACACACACACACTCTATATGGGGCAATTTGGAGAACTCCATTGACTTGATCCATGTTTTTGGACTGTGGGAGGAAACCGGAGAACCCGGAGGAAACCCACGCGGACACGGGGAGGACATGGAAACTCCACCCAGATGGGGATTCAAACCGGGAATCCCTAGGCGAACGTGCTAAACCACTAAGCCACCGTGCCGCCCCTTAACTAATTTAATTAAATTTAATTAAAAAACATATCATTGATTTATTCAACCTGAACGTTAACGGACTGCTCGTTAAGGCGGCGGATGCCACAAACGGGGTGGAGGGGGGATTTTCCGCGCTGCCACAAGAGGGCAGCACACCTCAGGTGAGGACGCCACGGCCGGCGGACTTTTCGGTGAAGTGTTACCAGGTTCCGCGTGACCTCGCCAGACGAGACGTCGGGCGTCTCGGGGTGATGGGTTCGGACAGCCTTTAACACGTCCAGCAGGGGGCAGCATAAATACAAAAACAGGAGGTGTGGAGGCGGAGAGGACGTGTCCTGTGTGGACAAAAAGTTTTAGGACACCTGCGCGTTCCACGTACAGGACCCTTACTCATTAAACTCGGACACCTTCGTGCTCCTAACAGTTTAGGGAAGGCCCATCGAACCTCGACCTGTTTAACGCCACCGAGACGAACCGGAACCACGACTGTGAGCCAGACGGCGTGCGGCCCGAGCGTGCGGTAACGCGCTTCCTCCGCGCCTGTGTGTAAGCGTGAGGCTGAACGCTCGCTGAACGCTGCGCGGCGTGTAGGAAGTGTGCGAGAGGGCGCCGCGGCCGAGGTGAGCCGAGGTCAGCCGAGGTCAGCCGACGCTCCTTCCTCCGTACCGCCCGGCAGTCGCGCGTCGTGGCTCCGGCCGGCTAAGGGGGCAGAACGGGGTGGGGGGGGGGTGGCGGTAACGGCGGGGTCCCCGTCGCCGGGGTCAGAGGCGAGCGAGGCGGCACCGCGTGGCCGGAGGACGAGGCGCGGCGGAGGTGAAGGCGTTCAGCGATTATCGAGTCGATCCGAGAAGCCAAACCACAGAGGTTGAGTAAGGTTACCGCCCCCCCCACCCCCCCCCACCCCGGGCTCTCTCTCCACTGTTCTTTGTCTCACTTGAAGGCCACCATTTTGTGGAAGCCCGTATCGCTCGCTCACCCTGACCTTTGCCATCAGCTAAAATGTCTCCCCGCGGGCGGCGCGCCGTGCCCGCCCCCCGCGGCGGTTTCGCCAACGGGGGAGCCTGGGCATTCCGCGGACCCCGTTACCGACCCCGGAGTGCACTCGCGTGGGGTGAGGGTGGGGTATCTCACAGTAACGTACCCCTCCACGTTGGGCCGATTGTAACGACCTTGGCCGGGACAGGCCTCAGAAAGATCGGACGGGGGGGGGGGGTGCTGGTGGGGAGTGGGAAATGAGGGGAGGTTTCCATTTCGCTCTTGGCACCCGACTCGCGGAGGATATCTGCCAGGAGCGCCCTCCTCCAACGCCGCCGCCGCCGCCGCCGCCGCGAGTAATGATACACAGGCTTTCGTTTAGAAAGGAATTAAAGGGCAAATGCGAAAAAGGGGGCGGTGGCGGAGGAGGAGGAGGAGGAGGAGGAGGAGGAGGAGGAGGAGGCGCTGGCGTGAACGCGGCAGCCCGCGCAGGGGAGAGGGCGGGAGGGCCGCGCACAGCCGACCAGAACGTTTAGATTAATCTGGCTCGCCGGACCGCCTGGCTTTCATCACGGGTCGGGGGCGCGAGGCTCGGCGAGGCTCGGACTCCTAATTAAAGGAGGAGGGGCGTGGAGGAGGAGGTGGTGCTGGTGGAGGTGGTGGTGATGGTGGAGGTGGTGGAGGAGGTGGTGATGGAAGAGGTAGTGGTGTAGGTGGAAGAGGTGGTAGAGGTTGTGGAGGAAGAGGTGGTGGAGGTGGCGAAGAGGAGGTGGTGGTGGTGGTGCCAGAGGATATGTTTGTGGTGGTGATAGAAGAGGTGGTGGAGGATGTGGTGGAGGAAGAGGAGGTGGTGGTAGAGGGTGGTGGTGATGGAGGAGTTGGAGATGGAAGGAGTGGAGGTGGTGATGGTGGAGGAGGTGGTGCTGATGGAGGAGGTGGTGGTGGAGGTAGTGGTGTAGGTGGAAGAGGTGGTGGTGATGGAGGAGGTGGTGGTGGAGGAGCAGGTGG
>JAFMOC010000496.1:0-25000 GCA_019802505.1 Corydoras sp. C115
GTAAAACAGTGAGAGGGTTTTTTCCCCCAAAAAGTACTGAGGAAAAACCGACAAAACCGGGTTTTCGGAAAGTCCTCAAACTTCTGCTTACAGAGGGGCAGGGGGCAAAAAAAGGGCACCGTTTTTGAGGCGTGAGTGGGGTTTGAAACCCGGGTTTAGAGGTTCAGAGCCCCTCAAAATTCCCCAAAGCCCCTCAGACAGCATTTGACCTGCTGCCCCCTTTCAGCCCGAAGGCAGCGGCGTTTTTATACCCACCCACGCCCACCCTGGGGGGCCCGACGGGGGCAAGGCTCCGCCCACTGCGGAGTGAAGTCTCCAAGCCCGCCCCCTCTATAAAATTTCCAGCATGTCGTAAGTTTTGGGTTAGAGCATTCATTCATTCATTCTTTCATTCATTCTTATCCCCCCCTTATCCTCTATTAGGGTCTCGGGGGGGTTTCCCCACCCAAAATCAAGGGGAAAAGTCTCGGGCGCGGGGCAATCCCCCCCAAAGGACAGGGGAGGAATTCAATTGGACTTGATCCATATGTTTTTGACTGTGGGAGGAAACCGGGAGAACCCGGGAGGAAACCCACGCAGACACAGGGAGAACTATGGGAAACTCCACCCAGATGGGTATTCAAACTGGGAAACTGGATGCTGAGAGGAGAACATGCTAACCACTAAGCCACAGTACCGTCCCCTAATACAGTCAATAAGCAAAAAAGGGCCTAATACAAAAGTTCTATATAGAGTATTAAGCATTTTAATGTTTTAAACAACAGATTATTTTTTAAAGTTTGCACGAAAAATGCTTAATAGCAAAATTTATATACGTTGTAAAAATATGTGAAAGATTTCAATGTTTGTAAATAAAACTGACATTAAACTTCATTCATTCATTCATTCATTATCTTCCACTTTGTCCTCTATTGCCCATCCAGGGGAGAACGTTTCGGGCGCTGGGCAGATACACCCAGGACAGGACGCCAATCTATCGCTGGGCACACACTCACTCACACAGACACACTCTATATGGGGCAATTTGGAGAATTCAATTGACTTGATCTATGTTTTTGGACTGTGGGAGGAAACCGAAGAACCCAGAGGAAACCCACGCAGACACGGGGAGAACATGGAAACTCCACCCAGATGGGGATTCGAACCGGGAATCCCTAGCGCTGAGAGGAGAACATGCTAACCACTAGGCCACCGTGCCGCCTGGGTTAGAGCAGTGCTTCTCAAATAGTTTGAATGTTAGTGAATGAATGTTGCTGATGAATTTGAATTTATTATTATTTATTGATTTTATTTCATTTCATTTTTCAGTATCAAATGCAGTCAGTTCAAAAATGTTTCTCGTTTAAATAAGGATTTCATTCGTTTCTGTTACAAACTAAAAAACAAAGTTAATCAAATGATTCTTTGTTCTAAGTTGATCTATATTTCTTTCTTTTTTGTTTTCTTTATTGTTAATGGCGGCACGGTGGCTTAGTGGTTAGCACGTTCGCCTCTCAGCACTAGGGATTCCCGGTTCGAATCCCCATCTGGGTGGAGTTTCCATGTTCTCCCTGTATCCGCGTGGGTTTCCTCCGGGTTCCCGGTTTCCTCCTACAGTCCAAAAACATGGATCAAGTCAATTGAGTTCTCCAAATTGCCCCATATAGAGTGTGTCTGTGTGAGTGAGTGTGTGTCCAGTGATAGAATGGCATCCTGTCCTGGGTGTATCTGCCCAACGCCCGAAACGTTCTCCCCTGGATGGGCATGGGGAACCCCCCCCCCGCGACCCTAATCGAGGATAAAGTGGAAGATAATGGATGGATGGATGGATTATATATGTATATCAGAATGGTCATTTTAAAGCTTTAAACCTTTAAACCTGCACTTTATTTATTTATTAATTATATTTTCTTAAATTAAAGGGGAAAAATAAAATCATATCCTTCATTTTTAAGGTTGGCACATATGGCATTAATAATTTATCCAAACTTGAGAACGTTAATTGTCCCTGCAGAACAGTACTGATGTCTCTAAAACGTTTTAAAATCTTTTTCTTGCAGTCTGTCGCCATCTGCTGGTCACCTGTTCAGTTTGCAGCACTTGCTTTTCACCAAAGAGAAGATGAGGTGGTGTCACCCAACACTGTCTACATATTTAAATAAACCTTATTTTTCATGTGCGATTCATTATCTCCATCTCAATCCTCTACTAGGGTCTGTCTGTCTATCTATCTATCTATCTATCTACTTACCTACCTACCTACCTACTTACCTACCTAACTATCTATCTACCTACCTACCTACTTATCTACCTACCTACCTACTTACCTACCTATCTACCTAGCTACCAACCTACCTACCTACTTACCTACCTATCTATCTACTTACCTACCTACCTAGCTACCTAGCTACCAACCTACTTACCTACCTATCTATCTACTTACCTACCTACCTATCTACCTAGCTACCAACCTACTTACCTACCTACCTACCTACCTACTTACCTACCTATCTATCTACTTACCTACCTACCTAGCTACCAACCTACTTACCTACCTATCTATCTACTTACCTACCTACCTATCTACCTACCTACCTACCTACCTACCTACCTACCTACCTACCTACCTACCTACTTACCTACCTATCTATCTACATACTTACCTACCTACCTACTTACCTACCTATCTATCTACCTACCTACCTACTTACCTACCTATCTATCTACATACTTACCTACCTACCTACTTACCTACCTATCTATCTACCTACCTACCTACTTACCTACCTATCTATCTACCTTACCGGAGAACCCGGAGGAAACCCACGCGGACACGGGGAGAACATGGAAACTCCACCCAGATGGGGATTCGAACCGGGAATCCCTAGTGCTGAGAGGAGAACATGCCAACCACTAAGCCACCGTTTAAATGGAAGCTTATTTCCATCAGTAAGAAGAAAAAATCTCTGAATCTTTATTAATAAAATAATACTCTAAGGTTCGACTGAAAGTGAAAATAATGACCTGCAGAGGGCGACACCTACACAATTAGATCATCACATATTGGATGTTCAGGATCCAGATGTTCTTCAATAAATGTTGAAATCAGTGTAGCTGATTGTATTGTCGACTAATCTAAACTAATCGCTTAGTTCATTACATTTTACAACAGTTCACCAAACACTGTCACCAAAAAGGAGATGATCAATGATCAATAAAACAAGAACGTGTGTGTGTGTGTGTGTGTGTGTGTGTGTGTGTGTGTGTGTGTGAGTGTGTGTGCATAAAGTTTTACAACGTTTTCCATGTTGAACCTGCAAATGAGTAAAACTAATGAAGCGATGTGTGTGTGTGTGTGTGTGTGAGTGTCTGTGTGTGCGTGTGTGTCTGTGTGTCTGTGTGTGTGTGTGTGTGTGTGAGAGAGAGAGTGTGTGTATGTGTGTGTGTGTGTGTGTGTGTGTGGGAGAGGTGTGTGTGTGTGTGTGTGAGTGTGTGTGAGAGAGTGTGTGTGTGTGTGTGTGTGTGTGTGTGTGTGTGAGTGTGTGAGTGTGTCTGTGTGTGAGAGTGTGTGTATGTGTGTGTGTGTGAGTGTGTGTGTGTGTGAGTGTGTCTGTGTGTGAGAGTGTGTGTATGTGTGTGTGTGTGTGTGTGTGTGTGTGTGTGTGTGAGAGTGTGAGAGTATGTGTATGTGTGTGTGTGTGTGTGTGCGTGTGTGAGGGTGAGAGTGTGTGTATGTGTGTGTGTGTGTGCTTCTAACACTATATTAAACCTTGATAACTCTTTAATTAGACCCAGTTCATCTGTAAATAATCTCGGGGTCATTATTGATTCAGATCTCTCCTTTACAGAGCACATTAGCTATATTACTAGAATTGCATTTTTTCACCTTCGTAACATTTCGAAGCTACGAAACATCCTCTCCCTCCAAGATGCAGAAAAACTAATTCATGCTTTTATTACCTCAAGGTTAGATTATTGTAATTCACTTCTGACAGGATGTTCTAATAAATCATTACATAAATTACAACTTGTGCAGAATGCTGCAGCTAGAGTTTTAACTAAAACCAGAAAGTTTGATCATATAACTCCTGTGTTATCAAACTTGCACTGGCTACCAGTTAAGTTTCGTATCGAGTACAAAATTTTATTAATAACATATAAAATTCTACATAATCAGGCTCCACAGTATCTGAGTGAGCTGATTCAATCATACAAGCCAACACGTGAGCTCCGATCTCAAGGTGCGGGTCTACTCTTAGCTCCTGGAATAAATAAAATTACTGCTGGTGGAAGAGCGTTCTCCCACAAGGCTCCTCAACTTTGGATTAGCCTTCCAGTTACTGTTCGTGATTCTGAATCACTATTAATCTTTAATCTTTAAATTAAAAACACATTTATTTAATCTGGCGTTTAATTAATCCCCTGTAGATAAAGATGTAGATCTCAGACTTGGCTGTGTTGGGGGGTAATCTCTGATCAGTGTATGCTGGCGTTTCACCTCTTCACCCACCTCATCATTAATGGGGGGGTGTGGTGCTGAAATGATGCTGTTCCGGGGCGCCCTCTCAACTATGTACCCTGCAGTATCTGCCTCTTTTAGTTCTGCTGCTCTAGTCAGTGATGCCGGAGTCACATGATGCACTGTGTCAATCAATTACTTATTAATTAAATGCCGTGCTTTATTAATAGCTCTAACTGCCTTCCTTTGTCTGTTTCTTTTGAGGTGTCCCCCGGCTTCCTGGAGATCTTCATCCATGGCTCTGCTGACGAATACTGTATGGATCCTGACAAGGCGGTCCTGCAGGACGCCCCCTAATGGACTCACATATAGTTTTCTAGTTGTTAGTTTTTCCATTTGTTTAGTATCTGGACATGACTGTTCTACACTGTTGTTGCTGCCCGGCCGCTCAAGGAGGATGAGTCCCCCACTGAGTCTTGGTCCTCACAAGGTTTCTTCCTTAAATAACAACATAACAGGGAGTTTTTTCTTGCCACTGTCGCTTCGGCTTGCTCTTTGGGGGTCTAAAGGCTTTTCATTCTGTAAAGCTACTTTGTGACAATGTACTGTTGTAAAAAGCGCGATATAAATAAATAACTTGACTTGATTTGACTTGTGTGTGTGTGTGTGTGTGTGTGAGTGTCTGTGTGTGTGTGAGTGTCTGTGTGTGTGTGTGTGTGTGTGTGAGAGTGTGTGTGTGTGTGTGTGTGTGTGTGTGTGTGTGTGAGAGAGAGAGTGTGTGTGTGTGTGAGTGTGTGTGTGTGTGTGTGTGTGAGAGTGTGTATGTGTGTGTGTGTGAGAGTGTGTGTGTGTGTGTGTGAGAGAGAGTGTGTGTGTGTGTGTGTGTGTGTGAGTGTGTGTGTGTGTGAGAGTGTGTGTGTGTGTGTATGTGTGAGTGTGTGTGTGTGAGTGTGTGTGTGTGTATGTGTGTGTGTGAGTATGTGTGTGTGTGTGTGTGTGTGTGTGTGTGTGTGTGTGTGTGTTTAACTATTTAATCCCTTTGCAAAAATACATTAAACCACTAGTAGGCACCATTCACAAGCTGATGGCTCTTGATTACTTTATGACGTCATCACGGCGCTGTCTTGCTGCTCTTTGAGTTCCCTGGCAGTTTTTAACTGATTACTATGAACAAGAACAACATACAGCTGGTTCCACAACAACGTTCTAGATTTCCTTTGGTAAATCTCGTCTCCGGTCCTCAGTAAATCCAGGTTTATTCATTAGTAGCTGTCCTACACTGTTGCTGCTGCCCGGCCGCTCAAGGAGGACGAGTCCCCCACTGAGTCTTGGTCCTCACAAGGTTTCTTCCTTAAATATCAACATAAAAAGGAGTTTTTTCTTGCCACTGTCTCTTCAGCTTGCTCTTTGGGGGTTTAAAGGCTTTTCATTCTGTAAAGCTGCTTTGTGACAATGTACTGTTGTAAAAAGCTCTCTATAAATAAATAACTTGAACTTGAACTGGCGGCTTAGTGGTCAGCACATTCGCCTCTCAGCACTAGGGATTCCCGGTTCGAATCCCAATCTGGGTGGAGTTTCCATGTTCTCCCCGTGTCTGTGTGGGTTTCCTCCGGGTTCTCTGGTTTCCTCCCACAGTCCAAAAACATGGATCAAGTCAATTGAATTCTTAAAATTGCCCCATATAGAGTGTGAGTGAGTGTGTGCCCAGCGATGGATTGGCGCCCTGTCCTGGGTCTATCTGCCCAGCGCCCGAGACGTTCTCCCCTGGATGGGCATGGGGAACCCCACCGCGACCCTAATAGAGGATAAAGCGGGAGATAATGAATGAATGAACTTGAACTTATGGCTGAACTGCCCTTGAGCAAGGCACCTAACCGCAATTCCTCCACAATTGCGCTGTCTACAGGGCTGTGTGTGCTCTGCACGGATGAGTGAAATGTGGAGGACATATTCCTCTGTGGGGAAGTTCCATCCATCCATCCATCCATCTTCCGCTTTATCCTCTATTATGGTCGCGGTGGGGTTCCCCATGCCCATCCAGGGGAGAACGTTTCGGGCGCTGGGCAGATACACCAAGGACAGGACGCCAATCTATCACTGGGCACACACTCACTCACACAGACACACTCTTATATGGGGCAATTTGGAGAACTCAATTGACTTGAGCCATGTTTTTGGACTGTTGGAGGAAACCGGAAAACCCGGAGGAAACCCACGCAGACACGGGGAGAACATGGAAACTCCACCCAGATTGGGATTCAATTATTAAATGAATCAATGATTTTGGACTGGAAATTTAAGAACCTGAAGAAAACCATCCATCCATTATCTTCCACTTTATCCTCTATTAGGGATGCGGGGGGAGGGGGTGTTCCCCATGCCCATCCAGGGGAGAGCGTCTCGGGCGCTGGGCAGATACACCCAGGACAGGGCACCAATCTATCACTGGGCACACACTCACTCACACAGACACACTCTATATGGGGCAATTGACCTTGATCCATGTTTTTGGACTGTGGGAGGACACCAGATAACCCTTGAGGAAACCCATTGAAAAGAACATTGAAATTCCACCGAGATCTGTATTCGAACCGGGAATCCCAAGCGCTGACAGGAGAACATGCTATACTATATAATATAAGAACATATAATACTATTATTATTGTGGGCGGCATGGTGGCTTAGTGGTTGGCATGTTCTCCTCTCAGCACTAGGGATCCCCGGTTTTAATCCCCATCTGGGTGGAGTTTCCATGTTCTCCCCGTGTCCGCGTGGGTTTCCTCCGGGTTCTCCGGTTTCCTCCCACAGTCCAAAAACATGGATCAAGTCAATTGAGTTCTCCAAATTGCCCCATATAGAGTGTGTCTGTGTGAGTGAGTGTGTGCCCAGCGATAGATTGGCACCCTGTCCTGGGTGTATCTGCCCAGCGCCCGAAACGTTCTCCCCTGGATAGGCATGGGGAACCCCACCGCGACCCTAATAGAGGATAAAGCAGAAGATAATGGATGGATTATTATTGTGTGTGTGACGATAGATTGCTGCACCGTCCTTTGTGTATCTTCCCAGTCCAAAATGTTCTCCCCCGGAGAGGCATGGGGATGCCCCCCCCCCCCCACCCCCCCACCGATCCTAGTGGAGGATAAATAGATGGACTAAGAGATACAATGCTGGGACATTGAAACATTCACAGTAACACAACAGTAACCACAGTGGCACCAGAGTCTGGTGGTATTCATCTTTTCATCTATTCAACCCCAAACTAATGTAAAAGCTCAGGGTTTTGTGTTTTTAGGCAGGATTTACATGTTTAATGTATTCCTCTGACCTTTTTTGCAAAGATCGGGGCTAGGCTCAACAAAGCTTGGATTTATGCAAATAAGTGCATCGGCTGTGTGCCATCCGACCAATCAGACGGGACTTGGGGAAAGGACTGATTTGCCATATTCAAAGTTACACAAACATCAGAGCAAAGGCCACAAGATGTAATTGCACAGGTGCACACTGTAAAAGGTTTAAAATCATTCCATATATATATATATATATATATATTCATTCATTCATTATCTCCCGCTTTATCCTCTATTATGGTCGCGGTGGGGTTCCCCATGCCCATCCAGGGGAGAACGTTTCGGGCGCTGGGCAGATACACCCAGGACAGGATGCCAATCCATCGCTGGACACACACTCACTCACACAGACAGACACAATCTATATGGGGCAATTTTTGAGAATTCAATTGACTTGATCCATGTTTTTGGACTGTGGGAGAAAACCGGAGAACCCGGAGGAAACCCACGCAGACACGGGGAGAACATGGAAACTCCACCCAGATGGGGATTCGAAGCAGGAATCCCTAGTGCTAAGAGGCGAACGTGCTAACCACTAAACCACCGTGCCGCCTATATATATATAGGCGCCCCCTCGTGTCTGCGTGGGTTTCCTCCTGGTTCTCCGGTTTCTTCCCACAGTCCAAAAACATGGATCAAGTCAATTGAATTCTCCAAATTGCCCCATATAGAGTGTGTCTTTGTGAGTGAGTGTGTGCCCAGGGATGGATTGGCGCCCTGTCCTGGGTCTATCTGCCCAGCGCCCGAGACGTTCTCCCCTGGATGGGCATGGGGAACCCCACTGCGACCCTAATAGAGGATAAAGCGGGAGATAATGAATGAATGAATAATATATATAATATATATAAGATTAAAGTAAGCCCAGCGATAGATTGGTGCCCTGTCCTGGGTCTATCTGCCCAGCGCCAAGACGTTCTCCCCTGGATGGGCATGGGGAACCCCCCCCCACAACCCTAATAGAGGATAAAGCGGGAGATAATGGATGGATGGAAGATTAAAGTGAATATGTGATTAATAATTCATCAGATAAAGCATGTTAACTAATACTGCCCATCAGCAGGCTGACTATCCATCCTTTATCTTCCACTTTATCCTCTATTAGGGTCGCGGTGGGGTTCCCCATGCCCATCCAGGGGAGAACGTTTTGGGCGCTGGGCAGCTACACCCAGGACAGGACGCTAATCTATCGCTGGGCAGACTGACTATACATTTCAACTTTATTTTCGAAACTTTACCGAGTTTGAAACCTGGTTTAAAAATCATTTTGCAGTCTTATACCGAGGTTTACATTCAAATAAATTAGGAATCGGATCGGATTGTTTGGCAGCAAGATAATCTAATCATTTATACACACACTGACCGGCCATTTTATTAGCTCCACCTCCTCAGTTCTACCCTCACTATGTGTGTGTTTTCAGCTCCACTGATCATATAGATGGACTTTGTAGTTCTACAATTCCATTCTGTAGTCCATCTGTTTCTCTACATACTTTGTTAGATCGCTTTAGTATGTTCTCTGATAATCACGCCCACCCAAAGAGGAGGTATTAGTGTGGTGGATGATTCTCAGTACTGCAGTACTGGTAATAGCACAGCAGCATTAGTATAAATATCCCATTCATTATATCATTCATTCATTCAATTATTATCTTCCGCTTTATCCTCTATTAGGGTCGCGGGGGGGGGGGGTTCCCCATGCCCATCCAGGGGAGAACGTTTCGGGCGCTGGACAGATACACCCAGGACAGGGCGCCAATTTATCACTGGGCACACACTCACTCACACAGATACACTCTATATGGGGCAATTTGGAGAATTCAATTGACTTGATCCATGTTTTTGGACTGTGGGAGGAAACCGGAGAACCCGAAGGAAACTCACGGGGAGAACATGGAAACTCCACCCAGATTGGGATTTGAACCGGGAATCCCTAATGCTGAGAGGAGAACATGCTAACCACTAATATATATATATATGCCCAGCGCCCAAAATTTCCCCTGGATGGGGAACCCCAACCCTATTAGAGGATTAAGCAGAAAATAATGAATGCTAACAAAGGGCTGCAAAGTGGTTAGAGTTTAGCATGTTTGAATCCTGGTGGAGTTTTCATGTTCTCTCCAAGTTCTTTCTCCAGGTTCTCTGGATTCCTCCCACAGTCCAAAAACATGGCTTCAAGGCGCGGTAGATCAGTGGTTAGGGCATTGGGCTTTCAATCTGAAGGTTGGAGGTTCAAATCCCAGGTCCACTGAAGTTACCAATGTGGGTTCTTGAGCAAGACCCTTAACCCTCATTGCTGCAGGGATGCTGTGATTAACCCTGTGCTCACCTTGTAAGTCGCTTTGGATAAAAGCGTCCAATAAATGACCAAATGGAAATGTAATTAGCTGCTCTAAATTGCCCCTATATAGTGTGTGTGAGTAAGTGTGTGCCCAGCGATAGATTGGCACCCTTTTAGTTTACAGGAGAGATGTCTGTGTTACATATCTAATCTTTACATATCTAATCTTTAGGGGTGTGGTAGTTCAGTGGTCAGGGTGTTGTGCTATCAATCTGAAGGTTGGGGGTTCAAATCCCAGGTCCACTGAAGTAACCAGTGTGGGTCCTTGAGCAAGACCCTTAACCCTCATTGCTGCAGGGATGTTGTGATGAACCCTGTGCTCACCTTGTAAGTCGCTTTGGATAAAAGCGTCCAATAAATGACCAAATTATTATTATTATTTAGGTACCATGTAAAAAATGTTTAAAAAAATCATTATAAAATTGTCCTGTTTATTGGACTCAACTTCATTGAGTTATTTCCTGTCGTCTCATCTTATCTCATTATCTTCCACTTTATCCTCTTCTGAGGTTGAGGGGCAGTTCTTCATGTCCATCCAGGGCTGGATGTTTTGGGTGTCAAACAGATACACCCAGGACAAGGCGTCATTCACTCACACAGACACACTATATAGGGGCAATTTAGATAGGGCCAATTTAGAGTAATTTATTTACCTTAAATCCATGTGTTTGGATGTTGGGTGGAAAACAAAGAACCTGGACAAAAACCCAGCAGACACGGGGGAAACATAGAAACTCCACCCAGATCAGGATTCAAACCTGGATCTAATGTGCTGAGAGGTGAACATGCTCACCATCTTCTGCTTAATCCTCTATTACGGTCACAGGGGGAAGGGGGGTTCCCCATGCCCATCTAGTGGAGAACGTTTTGGAGGCTCGGCAGATACACCCAGGACAGGGTGCCAATCAATATTAGACACACACTCACTCATTCTATATGGGGCAATTAAAATAGGGTTTACCTTGAATCCATGTTTTTGGACTGTGGGAGGAAACCAGAGAACCCGGAGAAACCCCACACAGACACAATGAGAACATGGGATCTCCACCCAGTTCGAGATTCAAACCTGGGAACCCTAACCACTGATCCCAACCTATTATCCTCTGCTTAATCCTCTGCTTAATCCTCTACAAGGGCGGAGAGGGGAGAACGTTTCGGACGCTGGGCAGATACATCCAGGACAGGGCGCCAATGTATCGCTGGGCACACACTCACTCACACAGACACACACAAACACACTATATAGGGGCAATTTAAATAAGGGCAATTATGAGCAGCCAGTTGACCTCAAATGCATGGTTTTGGACTTTGGGTGGAAACCCCCGCAGATACGGCGAGAACATGGAAACTTCACCCAGATTGGGATTTGAACCTACTGTATATACCCATCGCTGAGAGGCGGACCATACCCCCACTACTCCATCATACCATGGGGGGTTCCCCATGCCCATCCAGGGGAGAACGTCTTGGGTGCTGGGCAGATACACCCAGGACAGGGCGCCAATCTATCACTGGGCACACACTCACTCACACAGACACACTCTATATGGGGCAATTTGGAGAATTGGGTTGATCCATGTTTTTAGACTGTGGGAGGAAACCAGAGAACCCTTGGACAATAGGGAGAACATGGAAACTCCACCCAGCCCCACCCTATCTACTAATCTCAACCTATTATCTTCTGCTTTATCCTCTACAAGGGTGGAGGAGGGGGTTGGGTTCCCCATGCCCATCCAGGGGAGAACGTTTCGGACGCTGGGCAGATAGACCCAGGACAGGACGTCAATCTATCGCTGGACACACACTCACTCACACACACACACACACTATATAGGGGCAATTTAAATAAGGGCAATTAAGAGCAGCCAGTTGACCTCAAATGCATGTTTTGGACTGTGGCTGGAAACCCCTGCAGATATGGCAAGAACATGGAACCTCCACCCAGATCGGGATTTGAACCTACTGTAGATACCCATCGCTGGGAGGTGGACGTGCTAACCACGGAATTATATGATTCTGTACATAAATTAATGATTCTGGTTTGATTTTTAACAGCAATAACATGTACATATAGGCGGAACGGTGGCTTAGTGGTTGGCATGTTCTCCTCTCAGCACTAGGGATTCTCGGTTCGAATCCCAATCTGGGTGGAGTTTCCATGTCCTCCCCGTGTCCGTGTGGGTTTCCTCCGGGTTCTCCGGTTTCCTCCCACAGTCCAAAAACATGGATCAAGTCAATTGAATTCTCCAAATTGCCCCATATAGAGTGTGTGTGAGTGAGTGAGTGTGTGCCCAGCTATATATTGGCACCCTGTCCTGGGTGTATCTGCCCAGCACCCAAAACGTTCTCCCCTGGATGGGCATGGGGAACCCCACCGCGACCCTAATAGAGGATAAAGCGGAAGATAATGGATGGAACATGTACATATAACATATAACAATCATTCTGAAACCAAAATAGTCCATGTCGGCATGGTGGCTTAGTGGTTGGCATGTTCTCCTCTCAGCGCTAGGGATTCTCGGTTCGAATCCCCATTTGGGTGGAGTTTCCATGTTCTCCCCGTGTCCGCGTGGGTTTCCTCCGGGTTCTCCGGTTTCCTCCCACAGTCCAAAAAACATGGATCAAGTCAATTGAATTCTCCAAATTGCCCCATATAGAGTGTGTCTGTGTGAGTCAGTGTGTGCCCAGCGATAGATTGGGACCCTCTCCTGGGTGTATCTGCCCAGCACCCAAAACGTTCTCCCCTGAATGGGCATGGGGAACCCCACCGCAACCCTAATAGAGGATAAAGCGGAAGATAATGGATGGAACATGTACATATAACAATCATTCTGAAACAAAAATCGTCCATGTCGGCATGGTGGCTTAGTGGTTAACATGTTCTCCTCTCAGCACTAGGGATTCCCGGTTCGAATCCCAATGTGGGTGGAGTTTCCATGTTCTTCCCGTGTCCGCGTGGGTTTCCTCCGGGTTCTCCGGTTTCCTCCCACAGTCCAAAAACATGGATCAAGTCAATTGAATTCTCCAAATTGCCCCATATAGAGTGTGTCTGTGTGAGTGAGTGTGTGCCCAGTGATGGATTGGGACCCTCTCCTGGGTGTATCTGCCCAGCACCCGAAACGTTCTCCCCTGGATGAGCATGAGGAACCCCCCCACGACCCTAATAGAGGATAAAGCAGAAGATAATGAATGGATGGTTGAAAATACTCCATAAATTTGAAACTAGTGCAGATCGGAAACCCCATCTGAGTGGGAATAACAAACCAGGGGCATGTAAGGTCAGGAAACCGAGAACATAGGGGCTGTCGTGTTTAAATAACAAACTTCCTTTAACTGTTTTAACCATAAAGGCCTTGAGGGCAAAAATCCCTCGTTTTTCTGTCTCTGAAACGCAGGTGGGGCAACTTTGCAGATGTAGATGTTTTTTTGTAGATGTTGAACGTGTCTCGGGTCGCCAAACCTCACGATTGATAAACAGCCATGTTTATTTCTCATCCCATCAGCTCACACACACACACACACACACACACACACACACACACACACACACACACACACACACACACACACACACACACACACACACACACACACACACGTTTTTCCATCGTCCGACCCTGAGGAGAACATGATGAAACCAGCTGAGGGAGAAGTGTTTGCGCGGCCCAGAACCTGGCAACACAGTCAGAAACGGAATCCCACAGGCCAGATCTCCCCACAGGAAACACACCCCATCACACCCCCTCCCACCCCCTCCCACCCCCTCCCACCCCCCTGTTCCTCCCGCTCTGTACAAACGAGGTAAGCGATGCTAGAAGTGGTGACGGAGCTTGTTTTGTTTTTGCTCTGCTGCGCAGATCCCAGGTGGATGCTGTGATAGCCATTTGTTCCTCGTCTTCTCCCTCCCTCCCGCCACATGAAGCGACACCTGAGAGCTCATTAGTTGAGGAAGGTGAGGCGGTGAGCCGTCGCCATGGTTACCGTCCCGGGCAGGTCCCTGGGTAAAGTCCATTGAGCGGCGATGCAAAAAAAAAATATGATTCTGAAAAAAAATCTGACAACCTAATGAGCGAAACGATGTTAATTGTATGATGTACAAAGTGCATTCTGATTATGGGATATTATGTTCAAAGCCTTAGTGGTTGGCATGTTCTCCTCTCAGCACTAGGGTTTCCCGGTGCGAATCCCCATCTGGGTGGAGTTTCAATGTTCTCCCCGTGTCCGCGTGGGTTTCCTCCGGGTTCTTCGATTTACTCCCACAGTCCAAAAACATGGATCAAGTCAATTGACTCCAAATTGCCCCATATAGAGTGTGCCTGTGTGAGTGAGTGTGTGTCCAGTGATAGATTGGTGTCCTGTCCTGGGTGTATCTGCCCAGCGCCCGAAACGTTCTCCCCTGGATGGGCATGGGAACCCCCCCCCCCACGACCCTAATATAGGACAAAGCGGAAGATAATGGATGGATGGATGTTCCAAGCCGGCGGCACGGTAGTTTGGTGGTTAGCACGTTCGCCTCTCAGCGCTAGGGATTCCCGGTTCAAATCCCAATCTGGGTGGAGTTTTCATGTCCTCCCCGTGTCCGTGTGGCTTTCCTCCGGGTTCTCCGGTTTCCTCCCACAGTCCAAAAACATGGATCAAGGTCAATTGATTCTCCAAATTGCCCCATATAGAGTGTGTCTGTGTGAGTGAGTGTGTGCCCAGTGATAGATTGGTGCCCTGTCCTGGGTGTATCTGCCCAGTGCCTGAAACGTTCTACCCTGGATGGGCATGGGGAACCCCACCACGACCCTAGTAGAGGATAAAGTGGAAGATAATGGATGGATGTTCAAAGCCCATGATAAAGCTCTGCTAGATACTGCACACAATGTCACCAGATCCAACCATCCATTCATTATCTTCCGCTTTATCCTCTATTAGGGTCGCGCGGGGGGGGGGGTTCCCCATGCCAGGGGAGAACATCTCGGGCGCTGGGCAGACACACCCAGGACAGGACGCCAATCTATCACTGGACACACACTCACTCACACAGACACACTCTATATGGGGCAATTTGGAGAATTCAGTTGACCTTGATCCATGTTTTAGGACTGTGGGAGGAAACCGGAGAACCCGAAAAAAAACCCACGCGTACACGGGGAGAACATGGAAACTCCACACAGATTGGGATTCGAACCGGGAATCCCTAGTGCTGAGAGGAGAACATGCTAACCACTAAGCCACCATGCCGCCCCAGTTATGGAATCAGTTTCATAATTTTAGTTTAAACTAAACCTATAGACTCTAATAATGGTTAAATAGGACACATTCTGTATAAATATATGTGTATACATATATAATAATATATATGATAGGACACATACTGTATAAATATATGTGTATACATATATAATAAAGTATATAATAGGACACATACTGTATAAATATATGTGTATACATATATATAATAATATATATAATAGGACACATACTGTATAAATATATGTATTCTGACATAAGGGGCATAGCCCTGAGCTGCAATGGACCTTAAAACACAAGTGCATTATTGCCATCTGACTAAAGATGCAAATTCTGTCGGGTGGAACAGGCAAATATTCCCCCGTGTGCCTGTGCAAAGCTCGGAGAGGCAAATCCAGGCGGGATGCTCAGTGTCGTTAAAGTGAAAGGAGGCAAAGTATCAGTCGAGTTACCCATTACTATTTCAACCCAATAATCCGGGTTTGGGATTTCTCATTACTGTAGGCTTTTTAATCAGGGCTTAAAGGCAAACTGAGCTTTAAACAAATATTTATTGGGTATTGAATGAAATCAAGTACGTTCAAGTTGAAGTCATTTATTTATGTCGCGCTTTTACAACAGAACATTTTCACAAAGCAGCTTTACGGTTTTATAAACCTTTATTATCAGCTCTAACTGCGTTCCGTGTCTGTTCCTTTTGAGGTGTGACCGGCTTCCTGGAGATCTTCATCCATGGCTCTGCTGACGAATCCTGGATGGAACCTGAATATCAATTGGACTGGTGGTCCTGCAGGACGCCCCCTAATGGACTCACATATAGTTTTGCAGTTGTTAGTTTTTCCATTTATTAAATATCTGTACGGCGGCAGTGGTTAGCACGTTCGCCTCTCAGCGCTAGGGATTCCCGGTTCGAATCCTCATCTGGGTGGAGTTTCCATGTTCTCCCCGTGTCCACGTGGATTTCCTCCGGGTTCTCCGGTTTCCTCCCACAGTCCAAAAACATGGATCAAGGTCAATTGATTCTCCAAATTGCCCCATATAGAGTGTGTCTGTGTGAGTGAGTGTGTGCCCAGCGATGGATTGGCGCCCTGTCCTGGGTGTATCTGCCCAGCGCCCGAGACGTTCTCCCCTGGATGGGCATGGGGAACCCCACCGCGACCCTAATAGAGGATAAAGCGGGAGATAATGAATGAATGAAATATCTGTACATGGCTGTCCTACATTGTTGTTGCTGCCTGGCCGCTCAAGGAGGATGAGTCCCCCACTGAGTCTCGGTCCTCACAAGGTTTCTTCTTTAAATAACAACATAACAGGGAGTTTTTTCTTGCCACTGTCGCTTCAGCTTGCTCTTTGGGGGTTTAAAGGCTTTTCATTCTGTAAAGCTGCTTTGTGACAATGTACTGTTGTAAAAAGCGCGACATAAATAAATAACTTGAACTTGAACTTAAACCCCCCAAGAGCGACAGTGGCAAGAAAAAGCTCCCTGTTATGTTGATACTTTTAAGGAAGAAACCTTGTGAGGACCGAGACTCAGTGGGGGACTCATCCTCCTTGGGCGGCCGGGCAGCATCAACAGTGTAGAACAGCCATGTACAGATATTTCATTCATTCATTATCTCCCGCTTTATCCTCTATTAGGGTCGCGGTGGGGTTCCCCATGCCCATCCAGGGGAGAACGTCTCGGGCGCTGGGCAGATACACCCAGGACAGGGCGCCAATCCATCGCTGGGCACACACTCACTCACACAGACACACTCTATATGGGGCAATTTGGAGAATTCAATTGACTTGATCCATGTTTTTGGACTGTGGGAGGAAACCGGAGAACCCGGAGGAAACCCACGCGGACACGGGGAGAACATGGAAACTCCACCCAGATGGGGATTCGAACCGGGAATCCCTAGTGCTGAGAGGCAAGCGTGCTAACCACTAAGCCACCGTGCCGCCGTACAGATATTTAATAAATGGAAAAACTAACAACTGGAAAACTATATGTGAGTCCATTAGGGGGTGTGATGATCAGGTGACCCGTATTTAATAATCAAAAAACTATATGCAAGTCCATTGAGGGCGTCCTGCAGGACCACCAGTCCATCCAGTAATCGTCGTGGCCACAGTGCTTCAGCAGAACCATGAGTGAAGATCTAACGACACCTGGAAATTAGCAACACCTCAAAAGAAACAAGCAAGAAAAGCTGTTAGAGCTGATAAAGCACAGCATTTAATTAATAACCAGAGTTTTATTGACACAGTTAGCATGTTCTCCTCTCAGCTCTAGGGATTCCCGGTTGAAATCCCATCCTGGGTGGAGTTTCCATGTCCTCCCCGTGTCCGTGTGGGTTTCCTCCGGGTTCTCCGGTTTCCTCTCACAGTCCAAGAACATGGATCAAGTCAATTGAATTCTCCAAATTGCCCCATATAGAGTGTGTCTGTGTGAGTGAGTGTGTGCCCAGTGATAGATTGGCGTCCTGTCCTGGGTCTATCTGGCCAGCGCCCGAAATGTTCTCCCCTGGATGGACATGGGGAACCCCCTGCGACCCTAATAGAGGATAAAGCGGAAGATAATGGATGAATGGATGATTGACACAGTGCAGCATGTGACTCTGTAGTCACATGCTTAGTGGTTAGCATGTTCAACCAGGTTTGAATCCCAATCTGAATGGAGTTTTGCCACCGTGAATGTTCCCCCCGTGAGTTTGTTCGGGGTTCTCCGGTTTCCTCCCACAGTCCAAAAACATGGATACAAAATAAACTGAATGCTCTACAAATTGCCCCATTTCATGTGCATTTGTGTGAGTGAGTGTGTGCCCAGTGATAGATTGGCGTCCTGTCCTGGGTGTATCTGCCCAGCGCCCGAAACTTTCTCCCCTGGATGGGCATTGGGAACCCCCCCCGCGACCCTAATAGAGGATAATGCGGAACATAATGGATGGATGAAAAGTTGTAGTAGTTGTAGTTGAGTGGTAAAAACTAGAGACGTTGACATTTTGAATTGTAAACTTAATAATAATCAGATAATCGGCAAATAATAAATTGACTAATAGATACACACAGAGGAATTTTCCTCCACATTTAACCCATCCGGCGGCACGGTGGCTTAGTGGTTTGCATGTTCTCCTCTCAGCGCTAGGGATTCCCGGTTCGAATCCCAATCTGGGTGGAGTTTCCATGTTCTCCCCGTGTCCGCGTGGGTTTCCTCCGGGTTCTCCGGTTTCCTCCCACAGTCCAAAAACATGGATCAAGTCAATTGAGTTCACATAGAGTGTGTCTGTTTGAGTGAGTGTGTGCCCAGCGATGAATTGCCGTCCTGTCCTGGGTGTATCTGCCCAGCGCCTGAGACGTTCTCCCCTGGATGGGCATGTGGGACCCCCCGTGTACTTGGTACTTGGTGGGACAAGGAACTTGGTGGGACCAGGAATTGAACCGGAGACCTTCAGATCACAAGGCTGGTTCCTTAACCACAAGCCCATAACTGCCCCTAGCAACACTGCCCATAACAACAATAATATGATTATGTATGGTCATTTGGTCATTTATTGGATGGTTTTATCCAAAGCAACTTACAAGGTGAGCACAGGGTTCATCACAACATCCCTGCAGCAATGAGGGTTAAGGGTCTTGCTCAAGGACCCACATTGGTATCTTCAGTGGACCTGGGATTTGAACCCCCAACCTTCTGATTGAGAGCCCAACACCCTGACCACTGAGCTACCACTCCCTGTGTGCTAATGAAAAAAAATTACTTAAACCGCTGAAAATGCAATCTCAGCATATTATCCAGACAACATTCTGATTTATAAGTAAACTTCACTCTTCACATGCCCATTGTCTGGGTGGTTATCATAAGTTTGTTGGGCCAGTCATAGGCTTTAAGATCTATTTTAGGGCCCATGGTGGGATTTTGGGCCCGTCGTAGGTTTGTTGTGACAGTTGAAGGTTTGTTGGGCCAGTTAAAGGTTTCGTAGGCTTGTGAAGGAACATGCCTTGTTTCCCAAAGGTTCACTTGCCAAACCAACTGAGTATTATGGCTGAGGTCCCCTTGGCCAAGCCACCTAACCCTAAACACTCAGCTCCTTGGGCACCACATACAAGGCTGTTCACTGCTTTGGGCACATCCAGGTCTGGGAGATCCTCCTGGTTCTCCGGTTTCCTCCTACAGTCCAAAAACATGGATTCAAGATGAATCGAATGCTCTAAATTGTCCCTATGTAGTGTGTGTGTGTGTCTTCGTAAGTGAGTGTGTGCCCAGCTTTATGTAGCTGCCTCGCGCCCTAAATGTTCTCCATTGGATGGGCATGGGGACCCCCCCCCTGGTGACACAAGTATAGGATTAAGGAGAAGATATTGGATGGATAATTCATTCATTCATTATCTTCCGCTTTATCCAATATTAGGGTCGCGGTGGGTTCCCCATGCCCATCCAGGGGAGAACCTTTCGGGCGCTGGGCAGATACACCCAGGACAGGGCGCCAATCTATCACTGGACACACACTCACTCACACAGACACACACTATATGGGGCAATTTGGAGAACTCAATTGACTTGATCCATGTTTTTGGACTGTGGGAGGAAACCGGAGAACCCGGAGGAAACCCACGCAGACACGGGGAGAACATGGAAACTCCACCCAGATGGGGATTGGAACCGGGAATCCCTAGCGCTGAGAGGAGAACGTGCTAACCACTAAGACACCATGCCGCCCTGGATGGATAATGGTTTCCATAAACTCTAAATCAGTTCAATTTTCTTTATACATCGAAAACTAAATTCTTTCCTGTTACTCCGACTGTGATTTGAATTTCTTTAATTATTTAATAGTTTGTCAATATGAGCCGTTTCCTCAGTCGCAGGAGAAACCCGGATTCGTTGGAACCGTTCTGGCCCCGTGTTAAAATCCTGGTGCAGTCAGATATGTTTTACATGTTGAGCTTGATAGAGTGAGTAAGGGGTGTGGCTTCTCAAACGCTGACCTCATCCACCCTGGTGAACTTGTCTAGCAGCCCAGCCAATGAAAAGCCACTAAGCACACCTGTGCGTGCATGGAACCCAGCCATTGGTCCGCCGGCGAAAACGACACCTGGGCAGGGCTCCAAGGTGTACCTGAAGACGCAGATCTTTTTGTGGGGGCAGTTTCTTTGCTTCGGGAGCTTAAGGAGATTAGGTTTCTTCCAGCGCTTGAGACTCCGCTCCGGCATTGTGCCGATCCGATGCCCCCAGCACACCGGCCACCGACCACCGGCTCGAACTGCCCCAGGAGCCTTCATACAATATGGAAGAAGCAGGAAGTGAAGTCCTTCAGCTAAAGAAGAGCAGCGAGGCGACACAATGGCATGGCTTGTTCGGGGCTGGTTTCCTGAAAAAGCGGCGCAAGACGAAGACGGGTAACCAAAATACGGTATGGTTTCTTCTCCGATGTAATTTCTTATTTATTTAATGGAAAACTAACCGAAGAGATTAGATGATAAACGCACCGCGAGACAGATGCTCGCTTGATAAGTATATCCTCCGTGACCTGCCCAACCTGTTGGGTCTGTTCAAAACAAATAGAAAAAAAAAATGAGAAGCTTTTTGTTTGGATACTAAACAGACAGAATGAGCGGAACCCTGAACCAGCACTTTCGCAGTGTTGGAATACCACTAGAACCCGTACGTACCATCCCTAATATCCTATATTATAATGTTCTTATTCTTCCCAACCCAGACATTTATTCCAAAAAAAAAAAAAATCAACGCCTTGAGCGAACCTTGAGGAGATGCAGGAGATGCAGTCTATAAATATATTAGCAGAATTTTTTTTTATTGCGGAAATAAAAGCAGATCCTTTTTGAATAGGCTTCGTAACCACAAACAGGTGTAATGTGAACTGAATGAGCTTCCATTGTGAATCCGCCGGGTTTGTGCGTAATACAGGTGAGAGGTGAGTCAGGTGCAGGCGCAGGTGTGGGTGACCCGGGTGCCATTTTAATAGGCGTGCCTAACCGCTTTCGGCGGCTCGCCTGCTGGTTTGCATGCGGCAGACGCTGATTTGTTTTGATCAAGCTCATTCCCCTGAGCCCACGACGTCCTGGCTGATCCCAGCGGGACTGCTGCCACAGAGGAGCTGCTAATTAGCTTTGGGTAAAGTCAGGCAAGAACCTGGTGGGGTGTCAGTTGTACTACAAGGTATGGCAAATACGGTGAAGGGGCCATTGGGAGGCTTTTATATGAGGATTATACGATAGTGAAGGGATGTGTGATCGATTCTTGATTCGATTTAGGATAGTCATCCTCATCTTACGAGGCAGTTTTGGATGTTATCAAAATCTCTAATACTGCCTGGTAATGATGCAGATGGCTCTCCACGAACATCACGGAGTCCTTTCTTCGCCCGAAACCCCGACGACTGGCCATTTCAACCACCTTTTCCAGGAGCCGAAGCCAGTAGGTCGCTTCCATTCTGCTCTTAGAGCACATCTTACCCGACAGTGCTGGGCTGATCACTAGAATTCTAACACTGTCTGGTAATGATGTACACTGGGAGCAGGAAGACATGGAATGACATGGCAACTAACTTTAAATATCTATTTTCATGATCTCCAGCTTGTACAGAGAAAGTGACCCAACAGCAAGAACCTGTTGGAAGAGTTTATAAAATGTGTATTGTCCCCAGGTTTGATTATGTCCTGTTTGGAAAAGCTACAATGGCTTTGACATGCAAAGCAAACTCCTCCTGATGCAAATATCAACAAAAAAAAACAAACAAAAAAAAAAAGGAAACTGTCATTTCAAAAGATGAGACGGGCCGAGCACACACCCCTCCCTTAATTCGACTTTTGTCATGGGATTTCAAGTTCATTCTGCCTTTTGACCCCACCCAATAACATGATCGTTATACTAGGGGCAGGTTAGCCCCCTCCTCCTCCCCCAAACAGGCCCCCCTTCCTCCCACATTCCCATACTAATATCCTGCTCAGTCAGCTTGTGATTGGTACCCCCCACATCCCTCATTATATTAGTGACATATGAGATGTGTGTGAATTAAAGGACCTTTTATGAATGAAATACGGAAAGCTGTGACTGGGCATTTCGGCTTTCAATGGTGAAACCGGCGACAGCGACGACGCTTTCCAACCCCCCCATTAAACCCGTGCATGGATATTAAACTCTCATAAGTTTAGAATGATCCAACATGAAGAGGCTTTTAACAACCATGTCATGTTCAAGGTAATGTTTGCCAAGGGCCTGCTCTTAAAGTGTAGTGTAACCAAACCTTTCTTTACTTTACCCCAACCCCCACCAGTGGCAGCATTTATTCTGTTTCATTCATGTGTATAAAGGTCCCATGAAACTCTTCTATCACTCATTGTCATCCCGCCGCCTTTATATGGTTTGCCTTTTAAAACATTTCAAAGCTCACATCTCATTCTCATTTTCTGTCTTCGCAGTTTCTCCTCACCTCCGAGTCCTGAACTCCACCTGGGCCCCCTGAAATCCACTGATTTGCGTCTTACCAGGCATGTATAGATGTTATAACCGTCTCTAATACTGCCTGGTAATGCTGCCAATCAGATGGAACATCACCAGCGCTCTCCTGGCCAAGACACCCAATGCAATGTTGAATTTTAAATACAATGAAATGTACAATAAAATGTATTTATTCACGTGTTACCTGTTCTGTGATTTGTAAGGACAACATGGCACATGTGCATAAAAAATGAAGATAAGGGCATCATTTACTAACATCATCTCTGTAAGCCATGCTTCCAATTCCTTAAGAACTTCCAGGATCATATAAAAACACCATCCATCCATCCATTATCTTACGCTTTATCCTCTATTAGGGTCGTGGGGGGTTCCCCATGCCCATCCAGATGAGAACGTCTAGGGCGCTGGGCAGATACACCCAGGCAGATACACTCTTTCGCTGGGTACACTCACTCACACAGACACACTCTATATGGGGCAATTTGGTGAATATAATTGACCTTGATCCATGTTTTAGGACTGTGGGAGGAAACCGGAGAACCCGGAGGAAACCCACGCGGACACGGGGAGAACATGGAAACTCCACCCAGATTGGGATTCGAACCGGTAATCCCTAGAGCTGAGAGGAGAACATGCTAACCACTAAGCCACCCTTTATCCATTAAAACAACTATTGCTTAAAATAATACATTTTATTTATATAGCGTTTTAGGGACCTCAAAGACCCTTTACAAAAATAAATAAAGCAGTATATCATTAAAACACGGGGCGGCACGGTGGCTTAGTGGTTAGCATGTTCTCCTCTCAGCACTAGGAATTCCCGGTTCGAATCCCCATCTGGGTGGAGTTTCCATGTTCTCCCCGTGTCTGCGTGGGTTTCCTCCGGGTTCTCCGGTTTCCTCCGACAGTCCAAAAACATGGATCAAGTCAATTGAATTCTCCAAATTGCCCCATATAGAGTGTGTCTGTGTGAGTGAGTGTGTGCCCAGCGATGGATTGGCGTCCTGTCCTGGGTCTATCTGCCCAGCGCCTGAAACGTTCTCCCTAATAGAGGATAAAGCGGAAGATAATGAATGAATGAATGAATGAATGAATGAATGAATGAATCATTAAAACACATAAGACATATTAATCATTAAGGCAGTTATAAAATATGAAAAGCAAAATTAAAAAGCAGAAACTGAAATAAAATATCAAATTAAATTAAGTTAGAGGTTAAAAGCGATCCGAAACAGATGGGTTTTGAGAAGTGATTTAAAAGTAGGCAGGTCGGAGGGGTCACGTAAAGTTTTAGGAAGAGCGTTCCATAATGAGGGGGCAGCAACAGAAAAGGCTCTATCACCCCAGGTTCCCTGCTTGGTTCTGATGCTAAGTGACAGAAGAAGACTATTTCCTAAAATAATCAAATAATTCATAAGCTAAAATAACGTCCCAAAACTAATAACGTCCCTCTGTACCAAATTCAGAGAAGCAATTTAATGTCCATCCTTCCATCCATCATCTTCTGCTTTATCCTTGGGGCGGGTTAGCTCAGTGGTCAGGGTGTTGGGCTATCAATCTGAAGGTTGGGGGTTCAAATCCCAGGTCCACTGAAGTTACCAATGTGGGTTCTTGAGCAAGACCCTTAACCCTCATTGCTGCAGGGATGTTGTGATTAACCCTGTGCTCACCTTGTAAGTCGCTTTGGATAAAAGCGTCTGCAAAATGACCCAATTACAACCCTATATTAGGGTTGTGGGGGGGGGGGGGTTCCCCATGCCTTTCCAGGGGAAAACGTTTCTTGCGCTGGGCAGACACACCCAGGACAGGGCGCCAATCTATTACTGGGCACACACTCACTCACACAGACACACTCTATATGGGGCAATTGACCTTGATCCATGTTTTTGGACTGTGGGAGGAAACCGGAGAACCCAGAGGAAACCCACGCTGATACTGGGAGAACATGGAAACTCCACCCAGATTGGGATTCGAACCGGGAATCCCTAATGTTGAGAGGAGAACATGCTAACCACATAACCTCTGTGCCACCTTCGATTTAATGTCCATCCATCCATTATCTTCCATTTTATCCTCTATTAGGGTCACGGGGGTTCCCCATGCCCATCCAGGGGAGAACGTTTCGGGCGCTGGGCAGATACACCCAGGACAGGGCGCCAATCTTTCGCTGGGTACAC
>JAFMOC010000496.1:30000-277500 GCA_019802505.1 Corydoras sp. C115
GAGGAAACCCACGCAGACACATGGGGAGAACATGGAAACTCCACCCAGATGGGGATTCGAACCGGGAATCCCTAGAGTTGAGAGGCGAACGTGCTAACCACTAAGCCACCGTGCTGCCTATATATATATATATATATATATATATATATTAAATGTAACTGAGGCGGTAAAATGTCAGGAAAGTCATGTGATCAGTTAAATGCAGACTATTGGCTTCCTTCTTTTTAAAATGGTCGTTTTATCGTGCATGATTTTTTTATGATAAAAATTAATCTGTTAGCTCGAAGTAACTCCATGCAATAGAGGGTATAGAACAAACCATTTCTTATCACCTTGGAATTTCTGTTTGTCAGTATGGGAACGCTCGTGTTGGAGTTGTATTGGAATCATGCACCGATCACCTGTAAGAACTTCGCAGAGCTCTCCAGAAGAGGCTACTACAACAGCACCAAGTTTCACCGAATCATTAAAGACTTCATGGTGCAGGGTGGAGACCCCACTGCGACCGGTAAGTCAAACAAAGGACACATTATACACATTGTCCATGAGTTACATTCACAATGATCCTCTATAATAATTCCATCTTAACTGTGATCTGCAGTACCAGTTAAACATTTTGGACACGCCCCCTTTTTTGCTCTCCTTGTTCTCAGTTCCACTGCCTGTAAAGATGGGCTTTGTAGTTCTACAATTCCAGACTGTAGCCTATGGGGTAAATAACAACATAAAGGGAGTTTTTTCTTGCCACTGTCTCTTCGGCTTGCTCTTTGGGGGTTTAAAGGCTTTTCATTCTGTAAAGCTGCTTTGTGACGATGCACTGTTGTAAAAAGCGCTATATTACGGAGCCCCTAAAGGGACATGAGCAAAAAAAACTTTCGAGAGGAACATGAGTAAAAAAAAAAAAAAAAAAATTTTAACTTATGTCGTGCGCACCACTTAGTAAGCCGTGCTCACGAGATATTAAGTGGTGCGCATGAGATATTAAGTGGTGCGTGGGTTTCCTCCGGGTTCTCCGGTTTCCTCCCACAGTCCAAAAACATGGATCAAGTCAATTGAATTCTCAAAATTGCCCCATATAGAGTGTGTCTGTGTGAGTGAGTGTTTGCCCAGCGATGGATTGGCGTCCTGTCCTGGGTGTATCTGCCCAGCGCCCGAAACGTTCTCCCCTGGATGGGCATGGGGAACCCCACCGCGACCCTAATAGAGGATAAAGTGGGAGATAATGAATGAATGAATGTTTCTTTGTGTTTGTGTCAAATATAAGCTGTTTTATAGGCAGGGGAGGGTCTTTATTAGTATTAATATTATTAGTAGTATTATTATAAGTTGTGTATTATTGTGAAGAAATCACTGGAAATGTGTCTTAACTGTGTCGGGACTAACAATACCTCTTGCCTGTGATGTGTTTACAATTATGCATCTTGTTCCTTAGTATTTTATTATTTTGCCAGTTGGAATTAATGCTGTTATGTAATAAACATTCAAAATAGAATTTGACTGTTCTGTCCTGTCAGGTCGTGGAGGTGCATCCATTTATGGAAAGCAGTTTGAAGATGAACTTCACCCTGAATTGAAATTTACAGGTAGGAAACTTAATTATGTATTTATTAATATCTGCAGGGGCAGCATGGTGGTGTAGTGGTTGGCACGTTCGCCTCTCAGCGCTAGGGATTCCCGGTTCAAATCCCCATCTGGGTGGAGTTTCCATGTTCTCCCCGTGTCTGCGTGGGTTTCCTCCGGGTTCTCCGGTTTCCTCCCACAGTCCAAAAACATGGATCAAGTCAATTGAGTTTTCCAAATTGCCCCATATAGAGTGTGTCTGTGTGAGTGAGTGTGTGTAACAGTGATAGATTGGCGCCCTGTCCTGGGTCTATCTGCCCAGCACCCGAGACGTTCTCCCCTGGATGGGCATGGGGAACCCCACCGCGACCCTAATAGAGGATAAAGCGGGAGATAATGAATGAATAATATCTGCAGGTGGCACGGTGGTGTAGTGGTTGGCACGTTCACCTCTCAGTGCCAGGGATGTAGATTCAAATCCCAATATGTGTGGAGTTTGCATGTTCTCTATGTTTGTACCTGTTGTAGAAAAAAGGGGGGGGGCACAGCATCATATAACAATCAGGTTTGATGAATTTTCAGTGTAGCTGGTTTTCTTCATAACTTCTGACTTGTAATGTTCTCATTTGTAAGTCGCTTTGGATAAAAGCGTCTGCTAAATGTAAAATTGTAAATGTTGTGTGGGTGTTTTCCTGGTTCTCTGGTTTCTGTGGTCTCCCACAGTCCAAAAACGTGGATTCAAGGTGAATTGAATGCTTTAAATGACCTCATATGGAGTGTGTTTGTGTGTGTACCCAGTGATGGATTGGCGCCCTGTCCTGGGTGTATCTGCCCAGCGCTCAAAACGTTCTCCCCTGGATGGGCATGGGGAACCCCATAACACCCTAGTACAGAATTAAGTGGAAGATGATGAATGAATGAATGATGTAATGAAATAAACTATATGCAAATGCTTTTGCATAATAACATTTCTTCATTATTAAAACACCGGTGGCTTAGTGGTTAGTATGTTCTCCTCTCAAAGTTAGGGATTCCCTGTTCGAATCCCAATCTGGGTGGAGTTTCCATTTTCTCCCTGTGTCCACATGGGCAGATACACCCAGGACAGGGTGCCAATCTATCACTGGGCACACACTCTATATGGGGCAATTTGGAGAACTCAATTGGGTTCTCTTTGGTCCATGTTTTTGGACTGTGGGAGGAGACTGGAGAACCCAGAGGAAACCCATGCGGACATGGGGATAACATAGGAACTCCACCCGTATTGGGATTCGAACCGGGAATCCCTTGCACTCAGAGGAGAACATGCTAACCACTAAGCCACCATATATTAACCTTACATGAGTGCCTTCAGTGGCTTCTCCAGTTTACTCTCACAGTTTAAAAACATAGAGTCAAAATGGACTGGCTGCTCTAGATTGCCCCTATATTGCTCCTATAGTGTGTTAGTGATTGTATGCCTAGTGATGGATTGGAGCCCTGTCCTGGGGGTATCTGCCCAACACCCAAAATGTTGCCCTTTAGATGGTGATAGGGCCCTCCTAAGACCCTAGTAGAGGAATGTGAATTGAGTAAATCATGTTAGTTTTCAGGGTGGCACGGTCGCTTAGTGGTTGGCATGTTCTCCTCTCAGCACTAGGGATTCTCGGTTCGAATCCCCATCTGGGTGGAGTTTCCATGTTCTCCCCGTGTCCGTGTGGGTTTCCTCCGGGTTCTCCGGTTTCCTCCCACAGTCCAAAAACATGGATCAAGGTCAATTGAATTCTCCAAATTGCCCCATATAGAGTGTGTCTGTGTGAGTGAGTGAGTGGCAAGCAATAGATTGGCGTCCTGTCCTGGGTGTATCTGCCCAGCGCCCGAAACTTTCTTCCCTGGATGGGCATGGGGAACCCCCCCCCCCCCCCAGGACCCTAGTACAGGATAAAGATGAAGATAATGGATGGTCTAGTAAAACACATTTTCTTTTTTGTGCAGGTGCTGGAATCCTGGCGATGGCGAATGCTGGTCCAGATACAAATGGCAGTCAGTTCTTTTTGACTCTGGCCCCAACGCAGTGGCTCGACGGTAAACACACCATCTTCGGGCGAGTGTGTCAGGGCATGGGGGTTCTCAATCGAATGGGCATGGTGGAGACCAACAGTCAAGATCGGCCGTTCGACGAGATAACGATACTCAGAATGACTCTGCCCAACTGACGTGACTCGTGTATGGTTTTGTACAGTCATTTTACTAAATAAATGCTTTTTTTTTTTTTTTTTAAACATTTGTCATTTCGGTATCAAGCTTTCTCAGTTTCACATTTTGCCATTTTTATTCAGTATAATGTAAGTCAGACGGCACGGTGACTTATTGGTTATCATCAGTTGCCTCTCAGCACTGGGGATTCAGAGTCAGATCCCAATCTGGGTGGAGTTTCCATGTTCTCCCCGTGTCCATGTGGGTTTCCTCCGGGTTCTCCGGTTTCCTCCCACAGTCCAAAAACATGGATCAAGTCAATTGAATTCTCCAAATTGCCCCATATAGAGTGTGTGTGAGTGAGTGTGTGCCCAGTGATAGATTGGCATCCTGTCCTGGGTCTATCTGCCCAGCCCCCGAAACGTTCTCCCCTGGATGGGCATGGGGAACCCCCCCCCCCCCCCGACACTAGTAGAGGAAAAAGTGGAAGATAGGGCCAGTCAGTAGGGCTGAGCTGCAATATTCGACGATTCGATTCGGAGAACCGTAGTCGACTATGAACCTCGTAGTCGAATGTACCATTTTGACCACATGGGGGTGCTCATGCCTGCTGCTAAGCATTAGTTTTTACATGAAATGTCTTTGTTTTCGTTATATATATATAGCCTTTTGTCAAATAATCATCCTAATTTCTAGAAGAAAAAAAAAAGGTTTTCTTTTGTTAGATATAAAATATAAATGTTAGATGTAAAATATGAAAAAATTCTTTTTTAAAAACCACGCTTATAGCGCCATCTTGTGGCGTAATTTTAACTGATTCGACTATCAGTCGACTATAGGGAAAATCTGACAAATCAGATTCGACTATGAAAATCCTTAGTTGAAGACACCCCTACCAGTCAGATGGCTTGGTGGCTTAGTGGTTAGCACATTTGCATCTCAGCACTGGGAATTTTGGGATTACCAAGCTCAAAAGTCAGTATTTTGAACGTCTCGGGTGCTGGGCAGATAAACCCAGGACAGGGTGCCAATCCATCGCTGGGCACACAGACACACTCTATATGGGGCAATTTGGAGAATTCAATTGACCTTGATCAATGTTTTTGGACTGTAGGAGGAAACCAGAGAACCCGGAGGAAACACACACGGACAAGGGGAGAACATGGAAACTCATGGAACATGGAAATTCCTATTGCTGAGAGGAGAACATGCTGACCCCTAAGCCACCATGCCGCCTGTATTTTGATTCTCATGCATTATTGTTTCTTAATTATTAATAAGTGAGGTGTTTGGTTCTCTGCTGTGAAGTAAGTGCATTAGGTCTGAAGTTCTCAGCAGCCTGTGGTTCAACTACAAAACACCATCCACTCAGAACGTACTGTGAGTGATGCTGACCAGGGTTCAGTATTCCTCCTGCAAAGGTTATTCAATATTTCATTCATTCATCCATTATCTCCCGCTTTATCCTCTATTAGGGTCGCGGGGGGGTTCCCCATGCCCATCCAGGGGAGAACGTTTCAGGCGCTGGGCAGATACACCCAGGACAGGGCGCCAATCCATCACTGGGCACACACTCACTCACACACACACTCTATATGGGGCAATTTGGAGAACTCAATCGACTTGATCCATGTTTTTGGACTGTGGGAGGAAACCGGAGAACCCGGAGGAAACCCACGCAGACACGGGGAGACCATGGAAACTCCACCCAGATGGGGATTCGAACCGGGAATCCCTACTGCTGAGAGGAGAACATGCCAACCACTAAGCCACCGTGCCGCCCTTATTCAATAATAATACATATAATAATAAATTTTGTGGCACGGTGGCTTAGTGGTTTGCATGTTCTCCTCTCAGCACTAGGGATTCCTGGTTCAAATCCCCATCTGGGTGGAGTTTCCATGTTCTCCCCATGTCCGCGTGGGTTTCCTCCGGGTTCTCCGGTTTCCTCCCACAGTCCAAAAACATGGATCAAGTCAATTGAGTTCTCCAAATTGCCCCATATAGAGTGTGTCTGTGTGAGTGAGTGTGTGTCCAGTGATAGATTGGCGTCCTGTCCTGGGTGTATCTGGCCAGCCTCCAAAAACGTTCTCCCCTGGATGGGCATGGGGAACCATAATAGAGGATAAAGCGGAAGATAATGGATGGATGGATAATAAAGTTTAAAAACTATACCCGCCACCATTGTGTTAGGTACAGCTCATGGTTTCTGCACTTGAATGGACTTTGTAGTTCTGCAGTTCCATTCTGTAGTCCATCTGTTCCTCCACATACTCCATTAGTGCCCTTTACTCTGTTCTCTGATGATCAGGACCCCCACAGAGCAGGTATTATTAGGGTAGTGGCTGATGGTACGAGTGGATCATACCCCTGTATGTTCTGATTGGTGGACTGTTCTCTGTCCAGCAGCACTGCTGTGTCTGATCCACTCACACCAGCACAACACACTCACACACCTGCACCACCATGTCTGTATCACTGCAGCACTGAGAATCATCCACCACCCTAATACCTCCTCTATGATGGTTCTGATCATCAGAGAACATGCTGATATGATCATTCATTATCTCCCGCTTTATCCTCTATTAGGGTCGCGGTGGGGTTCCCCATGCCCATCCAGGGGAGAACATCTTGGGCGCTGGGTAGATAGACCCAGGACAGGGCGCCAGTCCATCGCTGGGCACACACTCACTCACACAGACACACTCTATATGGGGCAATTTGGAGAATTCAATTGACTTGATCGTGGCGGCACGGTGGCTTAGTGGTTATCACGTTCGCCTCTCAGCACTAGGGATTCCCGGTTCGAATCCCCATCTGGGTGGAGTTTCCATGTTCTCCCCGTGTCCGTGTGGGTTTCCTCCGGGTTCTCCGGTTTCCTCCCACAGTCCAAAAACATGGATCAAGTTAATTGAATTCTCTAAATTGCCCCATATAGAGTGTGTTTGAGTGTGTGAGTGTCTGCCCAGCGATGGATTGGCGCCCTGTCCTGGGTCTATCTGCCCAGCGCCCGAGACGTTCTCCCCTGGATGGGCATGGGGAACCCCACCGCGACCCTAATAGAGGATAAAGCGGAAGATAATGAATGAATGAATTGACTTGATCCATGTTTTTGGACTGTGGGAGGAAACCGGAGAACCCGGAGGAAACCCACGCAGACACGGGGAGAACATGGAAACTCCACCCAGATGGGGATTCGAACCGGGAATCCCTAGCGCTGAGAGGCGAAAATAATGAATTGAATAATTCTATTAATCCTAGTTTTCTTTAAATCTCTTTCTAAGGACTAAATACCTTTCGGGAATCCCTAGCGCTGAGAGGAGAACATGCTAACCACTAAGCCACCGTGCCGCCCCTGATATGATCAGCGGAACTGAAAACACACCCAGTGAGTGCAGAACCGAGGTGGAAATGATTTCGGACGAGCGTCAGTTTTTCAGATCCAGTTTTAATATTGACGTTACATTAAGTCACATTCATTTTTATTGTACAAGCCTTTTCCCTTCAAAGGTTTATACGACTGAAAGTAACATTCAGTATGGAGCATGCCTGCTTCGCATTGTCAGGAGAAGGAACCGGGGGCAGGACTGCAAACACAACAGACTACTGAAGACCTCATCTCTTTGGCCCGAGATGACGACGCCTCGTCCACCTAGTGAAACGGTTTCCTATGCACCGGCTGTTCTCCATACAGTTCACCAGCTGTGGCAAAAGTAATGTGCTGAGCGCCACCGCGTGCCCATATATATACTGTATATATACACAGGTATATATATGTTATGTACACACAGAGAAATACATACGAGAAAATGTAAATACTGTATACAAAGAAACCAACCGGGGAGAGGAACGGAATCTCAAGACAAAACAGCAACGAGAATAGAAACATCAAGTGGAAATCGCTTTTAAGGGTCCGTCCCGTGTTCCCGTTCACACACGGGAAGAGTGAGGCCTGTCAAAGGGTTCCGAGGCCAGCTAGCCCTCCCCATGAGTCCGCACACACGCCGCTCTCCATCACCGGGGACACATTTTGGCACTGATTGACACGGATGTGCGGTACGTCGCGAGTGAATGAGCTCTGCCTAAGCCTAACCGCGCCGAAAGTATAAAGCCAGACCACCCGGCGTTGGTTTTCTCATTGGGTTGCGTTTCCGATTTCCATTCAGACCGATGGAAACGGAATCGTCCGACTCAAATGCCGTAGCATCGAAGCAGAGGTACATAGTTGTATAAAAAACAAACAAGGTTACAAAGTAAAAAAGATTGCAATGAGTAAATGCTAAGTGACGATGCAAAAAAATAACTTCAGTATTCAATGACGCTGCTAGTGGGACAATCTTTAGGAATCGGGACCATCGGCGGGGTCCCGGGTTCATTTTCAGTGCAACAAGCCTGGGTCTGGGAAAAACTCGAACCCAATACATAGAAGATTCACAGCAACGAGCTACTTTTTTTGTTGGTTTCACCCTGATAATGGAATCGAATGCAAAGATGGAAAACCCTGAAAAAAGAAATCACAATGCAAACAGGTCTCGCGGAATCCTCAGAAACACCATATGACATTGTTTTGGCAAGAAATCCCAAGTATGGCACGATCAGCTCACCTCCAATCCCGTATATATATCTCTCAGTTATTCCACACGTGACCAGACCTCCACCCTGCTTGGCTGTAGGCGCATCGGGCCTGAGAAAGCCTGGCGAGCGCGTGCGAACGGAGACTTCTTCAGAAGGTAAGGAAACTCGGACTATAAACACGTCCAGCCCGGCGGCTGACCTGACTCTGACGAACACTAACGTGATCCTATTGGTTGTTATTGCAAAATGTCTTCACACGATAATTCCAAAAATATACATGTTCAAACTAGACTGTCTCTCTCAAGTGTTCAAAAGTGTCTAAATAGTTCATCGCCATTCTTTGAGAGCACATCGCATGCGCTGCGGTGTCCTCACGTTGAGGGTATGGTAGGTGGGATTTATTTAACAGCCATTTTTCTTAAAACGCCCTTAACAGCCAAACTACTAAACTACGAAGCTCCACGGAATGTAAACCCTCAGACCGGACAATCGATCGAAATGGGGATTTCGTTTAAGAAATAAAACCAGAGATGGATTCACAAAACGGGTGTTCTCCTCTCAGCGCTAGGGATTCCCGGTTCGAATCCCAATCTGGGTGGAGTTTCCATGTTCTCCCCGTGTCTGCGTGGGTGTCCTCTGTGTTCTCCGGTTTCCTCCCACAGTCTAAAAACATGGATCAAGTCAATTGAGTTCTCCAAATTTCCCCATATAGAGTGTGTGTGTGAGTGAGTGTGTCCAGCGATAGATTGGCGTCCTCTCCTGGGTGTATCTGCCCAGTGCCCGAGACGTTCTTCCGTGGATGGGCATGGGGAACCCCCCCCCGCGACCCTAATAGAGGATAAAGCGGAAGATAATGGATGAAAGGTCAATTGAATTCTCCAAGTTGCCCCATATAGTGTGTGTGTGTGAGTGAGTGTGTGCCCAGCGATAGATTGGCGTCCTGTCCTGGGTCTATCTGCCCAGCGCCTGAGACGTTCTCCCCTGGATGGGCATGGGGAACCCCCACCGTGACCCTAGTAGAGCATAAAGTGGAAGATAATGGATGGATGGATGGATGGATGGACATTATTGATAGGTCGGCACGGTGGCTTAGTGGTTAGCATGTTCTCCTCTCAGCGCTAGGGATTCCCGATTCGAATCCCAATCTGGGTGGAGTTTCCATGTTCTCCCCGTGTCCGCGTGGGTTTCCGCCGGGTTCTCTGGTTTCCTCCCACAGTCCAAAAACATGGATCAAGGTCAATTGAGTTCTTCTATATACTGCCCCATATAGAGTGTGTTTGTGTGAGTGAGTGTGTGCCCAGTGATAGATTGGCGTCCTGTCCTGGGTGTATCTGCCCAGCGCTCGAAACGTTCTCCCCTGGATGAGCATGGGGAACCCCACCGCGACCCTAGTACAGCATAATGACATATGATGATTTTTTTTTGTTTGGGTAAAAATAATATACCTTTAGATCTTAAACAGTATTAGAAATGTATTCATTTTTGCATTATCTTATATTTGGGTCACAGGAGGATGATCCATCGCTGGAAACACACTCACTCACACAGACACACATCCTATATAGGGGCAATTTAAATTGTGGCAATTTAGAGTGGTTAATTCACCTTTTATCCATGTTTTTTGGACTGTGGGAGGAAACCGGAGAATCCTGAGGAAACCCACATGGACACGGGGAGAACATGGAAACTCCACCCAGATTGGGATTCGAACCTGGATGCCCAGCGCTGAGAGGAGAACATGCAAACCACTACACCACCGCCTTGCCCCGGTTTAACATTATTAGGGTCTAAAGTTTTGGGGTTTCTCCATGTCAATCCAAGAGAGGACGTTTTGTGCACTGGGCAGATACACCCAGGCCAGGGTTCCAATCCATTACTGAGCACACACTCACTGACACAGACACATGCTATATAGGGGCAATTTAGATAGGCAATTTAGCGCAGCCAATTCATCTTGAATCCATGTTTTTGCAATTTAGAGCAGCCAATTTACCCTACATCTAGATCAGGATTCAAACCTAGATCTCAGCGCTGAGAGACATGTGTTAACCACGACGCCACCACCCTGAATTAAAAGTTATAAAATTACTGATCATTATATTTCAACAGGAAAACTAAAAAACTGCCTAATCATTCATTCATTCATTCATTCATTCATTCATTATGTTCCACTTTATCCTATATTAGGGTCGTGGGGGGGGTTCCCCATGCCCATCCAGGGGAGAACGTTTCGAGCGCTGGGCAGATACACCCAGGACAGGGCGCCAATCTATCGCTGGGCACACACTCACTCACACAGACACGCACGTATACACACTCTACATGGGGCAATTTGGAGAACTCAATTGACCTTGATCCATGTTTTTGGACTGTGGGAGGAAACCGGAGAACCCGGAAGAAACCCACGCAGACATGGGGAGAACATGGAAATTCGAACCAGGAATCCCTAGTGCTGAGAGGAGAACATGCCAACCACTAAGCCACCCTGCTGCCTGCCTTATTACATATTAAAATTTGAAAATACCAGGGGTGGCTTAGTGGTTAGCATGTTCTCCTCTCAGCACTAGGGATTCCTGGTTCGAATCCCCATCTGTGTGGAGTTTCCATGTTCTCCCCGTGTCTGCGTGGGTTTCCTCCGGGTTCTCCGGTTTCCTCCCACAGTCCAAAAACATGGAACAAGTCAATTGAGTTCTCTAAATTGCCCCATATAGAGTGTGTTTGAGTGAGTGAGGGTGTGCCCAGCGATGGATTGGCGCCCTGTCCTGCGCCCGAGACGTTCTCCCCTGGATGGGCATGGGGAACCCCACCGTTACCCTAATAGAGGATAAAGCGGGTGATGAATGAATGAATGAATGAATGAATGAAATACCAGGTGGAATGTCATCAGTAAACATGTTTTCTTAAACCTAATCCCATTTCCGCTTCGACTCTGTCCAGGCTTCATTGTTCTGCAGTAATCCTTACGGAACCATACGCCCTGGGTTTAAAATACAGCACGCGAGACACTCTCTATATTAGTCCTCTCACAATATAGTTCTCACAATGTAACTCACAGCAGACAGAAGGCCTCAGCCTCATACGAACGCCGTGACGGCGAAACATCCCGGTTAATGTCATGATGATGCGCGGAAAACAAAAATACCTCTCGATTCCAGATGTGTAGAAACGACACGAGATGCCTACATCATCAGTGGAGCCCTGGATAGAGTACAGCTGTGTTTTATTTCCAGCTGCTGCTCAAAGTTAGCCCTCAATGTCCTTATTTAGCATTGGCTCGATTCGGAGTTGTATTGAACTGTTTGGCACATGACGTCACGAGAACAGAATTATTCAACACAAAAGACCTTTCTCCAAGAGAAGAACGACGAGGAGCTGGCATCACGGGCTTCCGTACAAGCCGCTAGGCGAACCTAATTCAATCGACACAGATTATTACTCTCGGAAATAAGAGTTAAATAAGGAACGTCGACAAATCCGTAAAACGCATAAAAAATCGAGAACCCGATGAAAGAACACACGTGGATCGATACCTCCGCCCATTCGGTGATTATGGAATGGCATCTGCACTTTCGATATAAAAAAATAATGAATGTCATTTCCTCTGCATATGTATGTTTAGGATGCTTTGCACAGTTTGTCTCGCTCACGAAAAACGATTTTTAGAAACGCACACTCTTAAATCTTCATCCGTACCCCGACGGGAAGCCACTTTCGTAGCAAGAAACGCAGTCGGACCGTAGTCCTCGGTCGGGCCGCAAAATCTTTTCGTGTTTTTCAAACTGGATGAAGCGAATAATACGAAATTATTATTAAAATATGAATTCTAATTATTGATTTAAAAATAATGGAAATAAATCACAATCTTAATAGTTATTATATTTAATGTATGTTACCTGATGCTGGGATTTGTATACCACACTGAGCAGAGACTTTATTAGATACACCTTCTGTTCCACCTGTTTCTACATTCATTCTTTATTTTATCAGTTTCATTTATCATAGAGGTGAACTTTGTAGTTCTGCAACTGCAGACCTATATAGTGATCTATTTTGCCCACACACACACACACACACACACACACACACACTAAGTACTGACTGAAGTGAACACACATGCTCAGAGCAGTGGGCAGCCCGGTATACGGCACCCAGGGAGCAATTGGGGGGCCCAAGGGTACTTCCGTCATAGTACTTGGTGGGACAGGGAATCAAACCAGGGACCTTCAGGTCACATGGTTTCTTTGTTATTTCACAGTAAAGGTGTGGTAGCTCAGTGGTCAGGGTGTTGGGTTATCAATCTGAAGGTTGGCGGTTCAAATCCCAGGTCCACTGAAGTTACCAATGTGGGTTCTTGAGCAAGACCCTTAACCCTCATTGCTCCAGAGATGTTGTGATTAACCCTGTGCTCACCTTGTAAGTCGCTTTGGATAAAAACATCTGTTAAATGACCAAATGCGTTTTGCCCCATTTGTTTTTTCTGTACTCAATAATTCAACTTTAATTTGCTCTCTTATAATCAGGACAGGCATGTTCTCCCCGTGTCTGCGTGGGATTCTTCCGGGTTCTCCAGTTTCCTCCCACAGTCCGAAAAGTTCTCCAAATTGCCCCATATAGAGTGTGTCTGTGTGAGTGAGTGTGTGCCCAGCGATGGATTGGCGTCCTGTTCTGGGTGTATCTGCCCAGCGCCCGAGACGTTCTCCCCTGGGTGGGCATGGGGAACCCCACCGCGACCCTAATAGAGGATAAAGGATAAATCGGGAGATAATGAATGAATAATGAATGAATGAGTTCTCCAAATTGCCCCATATAGAGTGTGTCTGTGTGAGTGAGTGTGTGCCCAGCGATGGATTGGCGTCCTGTTCTGGGTGTATCTGCCCAGCGCCCGAGACGTTCTCCCCTGGATGGGCATGGGGAACCCCACCGCGACCCTAATAGAGGATAAAGCGGAAGATAATGAATGAATAATGAATGAATGAGTTCTCCAAATTGCCCCATATAGAGTGTGTCTGTGTGAGTGAGTGTGTGCCCAGCGATGGATTGGCGTCCTGTTCTGGGTGTATCTGCCCAGCGCCCGAAACGTTCTCCCCAGGATGGGCATGGGGAATGAATGAATGAATAATCAGGACAGGGTGGCATGGTGGGGTAGTGATTAGCACCCATTATATTTTCTTCCTCTGTCCCACAGTGCAAAAACATAGATTCAAGGTGAATTGGCGGCTTTAAATTGCCCCCATAGTGTGTAAGTGTGAGTGAGTGTGTCCAGGGTGTATCTGCCCAGAGCCTGAAACGTTCTTTCCTAAATGATCTTGGAGGACCCCTCCGCGACCCTAGTAGAGGGGTCTTTAAGCAAAAGTGGTCTCATCTTATTATCTTCTGCTTAATGCTCTACTAGGGTCGTATGGGGGTTCCCCATGCCCATCAAGAGGAGCACATTTTGGGCACTGTACAAACTGTTGCTGGACACACACACTCACTTACATAAAGACACAAACACAACATGGGAGAAATTTGAGTTATTGGCAATTTTGAGCAGCCAATTCACCTTGAATCCATGTTTTTGGACTGTGGAAGGAATGACACCCAGATTAAAGGAACTTACACATAGAAACATAGAAACAGACTATAGTCTGAAATTGTAAAATACTACATACACCCATCCATCCATTATCTTCCACTTTGTCCTCTATTAGGGTCGCGGGGGGGTTCCCCATGCCCATTCAGGGGAGAAAGTCTTGGGCGCTGGGCAAATAGACCCAGGACAGGACGCCAATCTATCACTGGACACACACTCACTCACACAAACACACTCTATATGGGGCAATTTGGAGAACTCAATTGACCTTAATCAATGTTTTTGGACTGTGGGAGGAAAACGGAGAACCCCTTTGGAAACCCACGTGGACACGGGGAGAACATGGAATCTCCACCCTGATTGGGATTCGAACCAGGAATCCCTAGAGCTGAGAGGAGAACATACTAACCACTAAGCCACCCATACTACATACACATTTTGGCAAAAGTAATAAAACCATCAAAGGGTGTGGTAGCTCAGTGGTTAGGGTGTTGGGTTATCAATCTGAAGGTTGGGGGTTGAAATCCCAGGTCCACTGAAGTTACCAGTGTGGGTTCTTGAGCAAGACCCTTAACCCTCATTGCTGCAGGGGGGCTGTATCATGGCTGATCCTGTGTTCTGACCCCAACCAACAAGTGGGGATACTTGTACCTCGCTTTGGATAAAAGCATCTGCTAAATGACGAGATGTAGAAACGAGTCGGTGTAGCTAATAAAGGCTCAGTGAGTATAAACAGACAAAAGTACTGGGACATTCCTTATTATCATTGAATTCAATGAAGTTTCAATGTCACACTGCAACATGCAAATAAAATAAAAGCCTAATCCATATTTTTGAACAACTGTAGGTTTCCAACATTATGGCAACAGTTTGGGGAAGGCCCTATTCTCTCCATTGACTGTGTTCACAAAGCAAAGGCTATAATAATTTTAGGGATGAGACAATGAATCGATTTTGCAATTAATCGCAATTTTAAACATTACAATTAATTATCGTATGAGCGCCTCGACATCGTCATGGCGACATTTGTCAGAAAAATACCTTGTCAGTAGCCAGAACTTTAGACCAATTTGGAAAAAATAAATATGAAGTTACACTTGCACTAGCACACTTCTCTGTTTAATTTGTTCTTAAAGTAAAAAACTAGTTTTCTTTTCAATGGATATGAATATGGACTTTAAGAGACACTGAGTTCGTCCCTTTTTCTTTACTTTTCTAATATTTTGTGTGATTATTTTGTACATATTTTGTGTCCTTCGTTGTACTTTTTTCGATAGCAAAATGATATTTTGTGTTTGTGCGTTAAATACTTAACAAACTCCATTGTTCTTGTAATTTCTGGCACTTTTTGTTAATTATTGCATAAAATATATATAACCATGATCAGAAAACGGGTTGATCCAGTTCTTAAATCTGATTGGCTGATCTGATTTGTCCAGCAGAGACATATTGACAATAATGCACACCTCTGAGCACTTCACATTCGCATCAATGTGTGATATACAATATATTATTAACTGTGTTCTGTAATTTGGCCACTAGATGGAAGTATTTGTTTGATTGAGAAACAGGTATCCCGTTACTCAGCGTTCCCTGGACTAGATTACATTGCAGAGGTACAGTTTATTAACGATTTTGCTTTCAATAAATACATTTTTTATATAAAAATACTGTTTTATAAAAGCAATGAGACTCTTGAGGTTGTGCAATATTGTGAATAAATCACAGGGAAGAGGTGGAACTGAAATAACACCTCTTTCCCCGCGATTTAGTCACGATAAAGCAATACCCTCTTGCAGCGAATTGCTTTATTATTTCTGAGAAGATAATTATACCATTAAATCTGTAACAGTCTCATCCGTCTCACATTTGAATCATTTGTACGTAATACCTGTCTGCTGCTTAATCAGATACCGTATTTGTAATATGTTTTTCATTTTATTCCACTATTGTATGACTGTAAATAACTGACAATTTTAAAATTAGAATTTTATTGTGTGTATATATATAGATTTTTAGATTTCTAATTCTATTTAATTATTTAATAATTCATTCATTCATTCATTATCTCCCGCTTTATCCTCTATTAGGGTCGCGGTGGGGTTCCCCATGCCCATCCAGGGGAGAACGTCTCGGGCGCTGGGCAGATACACCCAGGACAGGGCGCCAATCCATCGCTGGGCACACACTCACTCACACAGACACACTCTATATGGGGCAATTTGGAGAACTCAATTGACTTGATCCATGTTTTTGGACTGTGGGAGGAAACCGGAGAACCCGGAGGAAACCCACGCAGACACGGGGAGAACATGGAAACTCCACCCAGATGGGGATTCGAACCGGGAATCCCTAGCGCTGAGAGGCGAAAATAATTCATTCATTCATTCATTATCTCCCGCTTTGTCCTCTATTAGGGTCGCGGTGGGGTTCCCCATGCCCATCCAGGGGAGAACGTCTCGGGCGCTGGGCAGATACACCCAGGACAGGGCGCCAATCCATCGCTGGGCACACTCACACACACAGACACACTCCATATGGGGCAATTTTTGAGAATTCAATTGACTTGATCCATGTTTTTGAATTGTGGGAGGAAACCGGAGAACCCGGAGGAAACCCACGCTGACACAGGGAGAACATGGAAGCTCCACCCAGATGGGGATTCGAACCGGGAATCCCTAGCGCTGAGAGGCGAAAATAATTAATTGAATAATTCGATTAATCCTAGTTTTTTAAATCTCTTTCTAAGGACTAAATACCTTTCTCACCTTTCTTCTAATGTACCTGCTGCTGAGAATGTGAATGTCCCAATTGTGGGACAAATAAAGGTCTATCTTATCTTATCTTATCTTATCTTATCTCATCCCTAAATGACATATTTTGGTGAGTTTGATGTGTAAAAACCTGAGTGGACCACACAAAGCCCCGAGCCCCGAGCTCAACCCCACTGAACACAGGCCGTCATGCAACATCACTATGTGACATCACAATGGCTCTTTTGGAAGAAGGGGCAAAACTTCCCACACAGGTTAAAAGCTAATAGAAAGCCTTTCCGGAAGAATGGAAGCTGCTACAGCTGCAAACGGGACCGGGTTAGGATAGAATCATAAAATCTTGTGTGTAATGTGCTGGTGTCCCAGTACTTTTGTCCATATAGTGATAAAATATATAGTGTTTTTAAAAACGATAGACATGGTTAAGAGCCGATTGGCCCGAGGATAATGAAGAAATTCTAAAAACCTGCTTCCCAAAACCTGCTGGAGATGCAAGAATCCGCATCATTTAAAAAGGGTCTTGGTTAGAATTCGATAAATCTTGAAATTGAAGGAAATTTCTGTCTGGTATTAAATCTACTCTAAAATCTCGCTTTATCTAGAAGAGCTGGTTGGCATGTGGGACGATGGGCTGAAATGGAGTATGTGGATGGAGACCTCCCACGTGATGTTGCGAGGATAGTACCATCACAGGAACTCCGAGCGTTCCAGCCTCCATCTCTGCTCTTACCCACAGCTTGCTTTTCGTTTCTCCGTCCGTCTGTCTGTCTGTCTGTCTGTCTGTCTGTCTGTCTGTCTGTCTGTCACAGTTTGTCTCACAGAGGCAGGTCGGTGCTATTGTGTCGGGTTTTCCGTGACGTGCCGTCATCACGGGGCAGGGCTTTCTGAAGGTTGGACATGGCAGCGGTCTTCTGAAGGTCGATCACAGCGTAACACTCACCACGCCGAGGCGGGGGGAGGACTGTGGCAGCAGGCATGCCACGCTTCATTGGAGGTGGTCTCTGTGGCACTTGAGGCCCGCCCCCTCCGTGTCCCGGGCAGCTCGAGGCTCCGGCCTCTAACTCCACCTGGATGTAATTGAGCTGGCAAGACGACGTAGGCGGCAGGTGGCGGCCATGCTGCTTGCAGGCAGCACTGCCAACTGTGCCACGGCCTCCCCGCTGCCGGCGGAAATCAAAATTGAAAACTCGGCCACCCCTTTCAGAGGGCTCGGGATGAGGCGGGCATGCGTGATGGAGATGAGGCTGGAGCTGTCAGGGAGCAGAGAGACAATTTTAGACAATGTGGTCGGAGTACATAAAATGATATACTGTGCATATACTTAAAAAAAAAAAATATATATATATATATATATATATATTCATTCATTCATTCATTCATTCATTCATTCATTCATTATCTCCGGCTTTATCCTCTATTAGGGTCGCGGTGGGGTTCCCCATGCCCATCCAGGGGAGAACGTTTCGGGTGCTGGGCAGACAGACACACTCTATATGGGGCAATTTGGAGAATTCAGTTGACTTGATCCATGTTTTTGGACTGTGGGAGGAAACCGGAGAACCCGGAGGAAACCCACGCAGACACGGGTGGGGACCAGATGGGGATTCGAACCGGGAATCCCTAGCGCTGAGAGGCGAACGTGCTAACCACTAAGCCACCGTGCCGCCTATATATATTCATCCATTATCTTCTGCTTTATTCTCTATTAGGGTCAAGGGGGGGTTCCCCATGCCAATCCAGGGAAGAACGTTTCGGGCGCTGGGCAGATACACCCAGGACAGGACGCCTATCTATCACTGGGCAAACAGACACACACACAAACACACTCTATATGGCGCAATTTGGAGAACTCAATTGACTTGATCCATGTTTTGGACTGTGGGAGGAAATCGGAGAACCTGGAGGAAACCCATGCGGACACGGGGAGAACATGGAAACTCAAAATAGATTGGGATTTTAACCAGGAATCCCTAGCGCTGAGAGGCAAACACGCTAACCACTAAAACACGTGACGCCCCCCACATATATTCCATCTTCCGCTTTATCCTCTATTAGGGTTGCGGGGGGGGTTCCCCATGCCCATCCAGGGGAGAACGTTTCAGGCGCTGGGCAGATACACCCAGGACAGGACGCCAATCTATCGCTGGGCACACACTCACTCACACAGACACACTCTATATGGGGCAATTTGGAGAATTCAACTGATTCAATTGATCCATGTTTTTTGGACTGTGGGAGGAAACCGGAGAACCCGGAGGAAACCCACGCGGACACGGGGAGATCATGGAAACTCCACCCAGATTGGGATTCGAACCGGGAATCCCTAGTGCTGAGAGGAGAACATGCTAACCACTAAGCCACCGTGCTCGCTATAGATTGCCTGAATAGGGCCCTTAAGTTTTTTTACCTCACAACCACAAATATGTAGTTTTTTGGGATTTAAGGTAAATTATTGTGTAAGGGGCAAAATCAGGAACCCGCTGGTGGATGTGAGTGTGATCCCCACCTGTTCTGTGTTGACGTAGTTCTGCAGAGCATCGCGATGGATGCCCCCACTTTCCTGATGATACCCATTTGGCGTCGGAGGCCCCTCTGAATATTCATACTCATCATAGTCCTCCTCCTCTTCCTCCTCATAGTCGTCGTCCTCCTCGTCCTCATCCTGCTCCTCATCCTCATCCCGCTGAAGTGCACGATACTCCCAAACTGGTGGCAGCGAAGGCAGGTTCTCGTAGTTGAGCAGCGCGGACCTTCGGTGACCACCTCCGTAGCCCTGCGGAGGCAGTGAGGAGGTGTGTGTGTGCGAGAGGGGTAGAGAGTGTGGGTGCGGGTGGCTGTCTCCGGTCGTGCTGCTGCTGCTACTGGAGCCGACTGACTGCGACTGCGAGGCGCTGCTGGGGCTCAGCCTCTGCCTGCGCGGCCCTCGCAGTCCGTTAATGTTCTCGTAGGTCAGCTGGCTACCCGGGCAAGGCTCCATGCTGGGGTGTCTGTGCATATGATGGTGGTAGTGGTGGTAGGACAGAGGGTTACACAGGTGAAGGGGCGGCGCTTCGTCGCCTTCGGTTTCCGAGCTGCCATTGGGTGGTCGGTGTGGGTGCGCGCCATGCCGCTCTCTGTCTCGCTCCATGAGGTGGCGCTGCGCAGGTGTCGGCCCCAGCATGAACTTCACTTCCTGAGCTCCAGGCTGGAGGAAGAGCTGTGGGTCCTTATGGGATTCGTCCATGCCGCAGCAGCGCATGCTTGGTTGCCCTGATGTGGCGGAGGCCTCGGTGAAAGCCGGCGGTCGGACCTCCGGCAGCGGACGAACGCAGTGGCGGCTGGAAAGCTCGCTGTCCATACTCACCGTGTTCACATAAGTGTGTGTCTGTGGACATTAAAGAGCCAGTTAATGTAGATGGACCAAAGGGGGCTGTAAATCGAATAAATATTATAAAACAGCTAGAGCTGGTCCTTAAATCTGATTGGCTGAGGTGTTTGTCCAGCTGTGACATTATTTACAATAACACACACCTCTGAACACTTCACATTATTTACAATAACACACATTATTTACAATAACACACACCTCTGAGCACTTCACATTCGTATTAATGCGTGATATACAACACATTTATATCACAAAATACATATATATATATATATATATATATATATATATATATATATATATATATATATATATATATATATATATATATAAATGGCAAACCAATTCCCAGTGAGCACTTAGCCTAATTATAAAGTTTCCTAATTATTTAGTCACAATAATACACATTGTTTTTTATAAAATGGATAGTCTCGGTCCTTAAATCTGATTGGCTGAGCTGTTTGTCCAGCCGTGACATTATTTACAATAACACACACCTCTGACTACTTCACGTTCGTATTAATGTGTGATATACAACACACTATTTTATATCACAAAATACATATTTATATAAACGGCAAAATGATTCCCAGTAGGGGTGAGCTGCAATATTCGCTGATTCGACGATTCGATTCGGAGAACCGTAGTTGACTATGAACCTCATAGTCGAATGTACCATTTTGACCACATGCGGGTGCCTATGGCTGCTGCTAAGCATTAGTTTTTACATGAAATGTCTTTGTTTTCGTTATATATATAGCCTTTTGTCAAATAAAACTCATTGATATGAGTGTTTTAGGTTTTTCCTTTGAAGTGGAAAAAATTCCAGAACGGGGATCCCATTTATGGTGCTCTAGAAAAACAAGTAAAATATTTTTAAAAATCTTTTTTAAAAACCACGCTTATAGCGCCATCTTGTGGTGAAATTTTAACTGATTCGACTATCAGTCGACTATAGGAAAATTCTGACGAATCAGATTCGACTATGAAAATCCTTAGTTGAAGACACCCCTAATTCCCAGTGAGCACTTAGCCTTTTGCGGCTGTTTTTTTATAAACTGTTTTCTTTTATTTGGCCACTAGATGGCATTTTTTGATTGCTATAAAAACTGGTATCCTATTACTCAGCGAACAGTGTTCACTTTAAAAACAGGACATTGCAAAAAATGTTATTAAGGATTTCAATTAACGTATTTATTATTCAAAGCTTGTTTGTTTTATTATTATGTGTTCGTAACCATTTTATAAGAAGTAATAAAACACTTATTACTAAAGGTTGTATATTATTGTGAATAAATTACGGAAAAGAAACTTTACTCCGCTATGCGGCGGGCCTAATAACGCCTCAGTGATTTAGTCACAATAATACACAAGCTCAAGGTCCTTATTGGTTTGTATAAAATGGATAGTCTCGGTCCTTAAATCTGATTGGCTGCGCCGTTTGTCCAGCCATGACAATATTGACAACAACACCTCTGAGTGCTTCACATTTGTATGAACATGTGAGATACAATACGTTAACTTCCCAATGTTTTTGATAAACTGCATTCTGTAATTTGGCCACTTGATGGCAGTATTTTATTGTTATAAAAAATGAAATCAGCCATCAGCGTTTACTTTTAAAACCAGACATGATTACTAGATTATGACCAGTTTATCAATTTTGCTTTTAATTTATGCCTTTATGAATCAAACCTTGTTTTTTTAATACAGTGCGTTTGTAAGCATGTTATGAAAGTAATAAGACATTCAAGGTTGAGGGCAAGTTAGCTCAGTGGTTAGGGTGTTGGGCTATCAATTTGAAGGTTGGGGGTTCAAATCTCGGGACCACTGAAGTTACCAATGTGGGTCCTTGAGCAAGACCCTTAACCCTCATTGCTACAGGGATGTTGTGATTAGGGGTGAGCTGCAATATTCGACGATTCGATTCGGAGAACCGTAGTCGACTATGAACCTCATAGTCGAATGTACCATTTTGACCACATGGGGGTGCCCATGGCTTTTGCTAAGCATTAGTTTTTACATGAAATGTCTTTGTTTTCGTTATATATATAGCCTTTTGTCAAATAAAATCATCCTCATTTCTGTTAATATTTTTTTTAATGATGTGTGCGCTTTAACAATAGGCTACACATTAATAAAGCTCCCCCTGCAGTTAGTTGCACATTCCAAATGAGCAGAGCTGAACACGCTACAGGGCCGTTAGCATCTACCGCTGTATTTTTCCATGATGGCTATGGCTACTAAAAAAGCTTCTAAAGGATGGGAGTTTTTTGAAAAAGATAAAAACGAACCCAAGAAAGTAAAGTGCAAGTTATGTCATCTAATTCTTGCATATCACACCACAACAACCAACATCAGTGCAAAAGTCCAGAACGGGGATCCCATTTACGGTGCTCTAGAAAAACAAGTAAAATATTTAAAAAAATCTTTTTTAAAAACACGCTTATAGTGCCATCTTGTGGTGAAATTTTAACTGATTCGACGATCAGTCGACTATAGGGAAAATCTGAAGAATCAGATTCGACTATGAAAATCCTTAGTTGAAGACACCCCTAGTTGTGATTAACCCTGTGCTCACCTTGTAAGTCACTTTGGATAAAAGCGTCCAATAAATGACCAAATGTAAATGTAATGTAAATGTAAGGTTGTGTATTATTGTGAATAAATCACAGGAAAGAGGTGTAACTGTACAACTCCTCTTTCTCGTGACTTATTCACAATAATGGCATGTCTTTTATGCCCATGTTTACATGTCCATGACATATAGACCACTAGGAAGACTATACGTGTGATGGGTGTATTACCTGGTCATCCATTCCCATCAGGCTGTGTCTGTGTTCATCAGAGAGAGAGGGCTGGGATGAGTCTGCACTTATGGGATACCCAGGGTATCCATTAGGAAAACCTTGTACGGGGAAGCCAGGCGCTGAACACAGACGTGCAGTAAAGATCAGTTGCTTATAGATTACAGTGTTCAAATGAAAAGCATGAATCAGATCCTGTGATGTTTCATGACGTCCTCTAATGCATTCACACTACAGCTCTCACACTCTCAATCGATTATAAAGCAATCATGATCTCTGAGTCTTTCATAACAACAATGCATAGAACAAACTATTCACAAAGGCTTTGTGTATGTCAGAGCTAACACCTTCACCGGCCATTTTATTAGCTCCACCTCCTCAGTTCTACACTCACTGTGTGTGTTTTCAGCTCCGCTGATCATACAGATGGACGTTGTAGTTCTACAATTACATTCTGTAGTCCATCTGTTTACATACTTTGTTCCAGGGGCGTTTTTAGGGTTTAGATACATCAGGGGCTTTAGCCCAGATCCCTTATCCCCCCTCTCTGTCCTCTTTAAAAATTGCCCTTTCATGAGGGCATTTATCCATTTTTCAAACTGTTGTTACATTCATTTTGTTTGATCATTTATTATTTATTTATATTGGATAAATAACATATGAAATGGGGAGGCACGGTGGCTTAGTGGTTAGCATGTTCTCCTCTCAGCACTAGTGATTCCCGGTTGGAATCCCCATCTGGGTGGAGTTTCCATGTTCTCCCCGTGTCCGCGTGGGTTTCCTCCGGGTTCTCCAGTTTCCTCCCACAGTCCAAAAACATGGATCAAGTCAATTGAATTCTCCAAATTGCCCCATATAGAGTGTGTCTGTGTGAGTGAGTGTGTGCCCAGCGATGGATTGGCGCCCTGTCCTGGGTCTATCTGCCCAGCGCCCGAGACGTTCTCCCCTGGATGGGCATGGGGAACCCCACCGCGACCCTAATAGAGGATAAAGCGGAAGATAAAAAATAACATATGAAATAGGGCGGCACGGTGGCTTAGTGGTTAGCATGTTCTCCTCTCAGCACTAGTGATTCCTGGTTCGAATCCCCATCTGGGTGGAGTTTCCATGTTCTCCCCGTGTCCGCGTGGGTATCCTCCGGGTTCTCCGGTTTCCTCCCACAGTCCAAAAACATGGATCGAGTTCTCCAAATTGCCCCATATAGAGTGTGTCTGTGTGAGTGAGTGTGAGCCCAGCGATGGATTGGCGCCCTGTCCTGGGTGTATCTGCCCAGCGCCCGAGACATTCTCCCCTGGATGGGCATGGGGAACCCCCCCGCGACCCTAATAGTGAATAAAGTGGAAGTTAATGGATGGATGGATGAAATGTGTCTGTCAGCAGTGGAGAGCACATTCAGTTTTAATAAATGATGCTTTTGGCTGAAACATTTTGAATAAATGAACCTGAGCTTCAGCAGAAAAGCATGAATCTGTTTTACGAGTCTGTCGCAGATGAGACTTTTAACAAGGTTTTGATTTGAAATACCGTAACGTTGAGACAGTTTGCGCCTTCAGAAAAATGCTGACGGTTTGTGAAAGCTGAGAAGCTGCACTTTACAGCCAACATACAGTTATTACGGTAACTTTACTCCTGATACTGGTGAAAGAAATCTGTCTCCCTCACACACACACACACACACACACACACACACACACACACACAGACACACAGACACACAGACACACAGACACACAGGTGCTTGGAACCACAAACAGCTGACGGTGACTCCGTACAGTCCCGCACCTTGAGGCTGCAGAGAAAGCTGCTCTCAGTTGATCCTACTGGCTACTGACAAACCATCCGGGGCAATAGACACGAAAGCCCAGATCTAACGATGCCCCTGGTTTATATACTTTGTTCCAGGGGCGTTTTCAGGGTTTAGAAACATCAGGGGCTTTAGCCCAGATCCCTAATTCCCCCTCTGTCCTCTTTAAAAATTGCCCTTTCATGAGTGTTTTTATCCATTTTTCAAACTGTTGTTACATTCATTTTGTTTAATCATTCATTATTTATATTGGATAAAATTAAATAACATATGAAATCTGTCTGTCAGCAGTGGAGAGCACATTCAGTTCTAATAAATGATGGTTTTGGATGAAAACATTTTGAATAAACGAACCTGATCTTCGGCAGAAAAGCATGAATCTGTTTTACGAGTCGGTCGCAGATGAGACTTTTAACAAGGTTTTGATTTAAATACCGTAACTCTGAGACAGTTTGCGCCTTCAGACAAATGCTAACGGTTTCTGAAAGCTGAGAAGCTGCTCTTTACAGCCAACATACAGTTATTACGGTAACTTTACTCCTCACACACACACACACACACACACAAACAGAGCCTGGAAGCACAAACAGCTGACGGTGACTCCATCGTTGGGTCCCGCTGCTGGAGGAGAGGCTGCACAGAAAGCTGCTCTCATTTGATCCGGGGCTACTGACCAAACACCCGACCAAAAGCCCAGATCTAACGACGCACCTGATTTGTTCCCATCACCAGCAGCATTCTCATATTCACTCGCACCTCCATCCGAACCAGCAGAACCCTCTAAACCCGAGGAACACCTTTTGATAATTCGCCTTTAATAAAAGTGTTATATCAGTCCATAAAGAATGCCTTTCCCATTTGTGTTCACAATTTTGCAATTAGTATTATTTTTACATAAATATACACACACTCACCGGCTATTTTATGAGGTCCAACTAATATATAGGTGTGTTTTCAGTTCCACTGATCATATAGATGGACTTTGTAGTTCCACAATTACCTTCTGTAGTCCCTCTGTTTAAATAGTTTGTAGTCCACTTTACTTCTCCAATGTTCAGGACCCTCACAGAGGAGGTATTAGGGTGGTGGATGATTCTTAGTACTGCAGGTGTGCAAGTGTGTGTTGTGCTGGTATGAGTGGATCAGACACAGCAGTGCTGCTGGACAGAGAACAGTCCACCAATCAGAACATACAGGGGTATGATCCACTCGTTCCGTCATTCACCACCCTAATAATACCTGCTCTGTGGGGGGTCCTGATCAGAGAACATACTAAAGCAGACTAAGAGTATGTAGAGGAACAGATGGACTACAGAATAGAACTATAGAACCACAATGTCCATCTATATGGTAAGTTAAGGAACAATAAAATGGAAGGTGAGAGTATGTTATTGTTAACATAGTTAACAAAAAAAAAATAAATAAATAAATAAATAAATATATATATATATATATATATATATATATATATATATTCATTCATTCATTCATTCATTATCTCCCGCTTTATCCTCCACTAGGGTCGCGGTGGGGTTCCCCATGCCCATCCAGGGGAGAACGTCTCGGGCGCTGGGCAGATTGACCCAGGACAGGGCGCCAATCCATCGCTGGGCACACACTCACTCACTCACACACTCTATATGGGGCAATTTTAAGAATTCAATTGACTTGATCCATGTTTTTAGACTGTGGGAGGAAACTGGAGAACCCGGAGGAAACCCACGCAGACACGGGAGAACATGGAAACTCCACCCAGATGGGGATTCAAACCGGGAATCCCTAGCGCTGAGAGGCGAACGTGCCAACCACTAATCCACCGTGTCCCCAGTTCTAACCATAATTTACAAATTAAAAAATCCTTAAGATGTTAGTGATGTTAAATACAAAAGTAAGTTTTAGCTGTCATACTAAACAGGACCCTTTCAAGGCATTTGGAGGCCCTACTCAAAATGCAACACCGACCAAATATTTATTCATTCATTCATTCATTATCTCCCACTTTAGCCTCTATTAGGGTGAGGTTCCCCATGCCCATCCAGGGGAGAACATCTCGGGCGCTGGGCAGATAGACCCAGGACAGGGCGCCAACCTATCGCTGGGCACGCACTCACTCACACAGACACACTCTATATGGGGCAATTTTGAGAATTCAATTGACTTGATCCATGTTTTTGGACTGTGGGAGGAAACCGGAGAACCCGGAGGAAACCCACGCAGACACGGGGAGAACATGGAAACTCCACCCAGATGGGGATTCGAACCGGGAATCCCTAGTGCTGAGAGGCGAACGTGCTAACCACTAAGCCACCGTGCCGCCCTATATATATATATACATATGTGTATGTATATATATATATATATATATATGTGTGTGTATATATATATAATATAATAATGTTGAAATGTACACAATAATTCTATTTTGTGGGTTTTGTAGCTCAGTGTTGGGAGGTCAATCTGAAGGTTGAAGCCAGTGTGGGATTTGAGCAAGACCCTTAACCCTCATTGCTGCAGGGCTCTGTATGTGGAACCCTGTGTTCTGACCCCAAACAACAAGTTGGGATACTTGGATAAAAGTGTGTTCTATATTGACCTGATGTAATGTAATGTGTATTGGCCAAAATTACTTCAGCAGAGGAAATATATTATGCTTTTCATGTCAATTTCTAATGTAAGGATACTTTTAACCGTATATATTTTTTTAAATGTGACTCAACTTAAAGAACAATGTCTGCAAATGCAGGTGACAGTAAATGTCTCTCACTATTTGGTGTTTGTGGGGTTCGAGGCAGCTCCATCTCAGATGCGTGTCCGGGTCGGGTCATGATCATGGGCTCCTCCACTACGTTAATGCTGTTGCACTGCATCAGCTCCTGCAGCAGGTTAAAGATCTCTTCTGCACGAGAGCACTTAAATGCAAAGATCCCTGCAGGAGCACAAAGCATAGCACTGAGAACAGAAGCTGGTTTATAAAACATTAGCAGCTTAAACATTATAGAATATATGAAGAGAAGTTCTGTGTGTGTGTGTGGATTCCATTGAAAATTAACATCCATCCATTCACCATCTTCTGCGGAAGACAATGAATGAATGAATGAAATATACTATTATCAATAACAAATCCCACGTAATAAAAACAATTATATAAAGTATATTCATTCATTCATTCATTCATTATCTCCCGCTTTATCCTCTATTAGGGTCGCGGTGGGGTTCCCCATGCCCATCCAGGGGAGAACATCTCGGGCGCTGGGCAGATACACCCAGGACAGGGCGCCAACCCATCGCTGGGCACACACTCACTCACACAGACACACTCTATATGGGGCAATTTTGAGAATTCAATTGACTTGATCCATGTTTTTGGACTGTGGGAGGAAACCGGAGAACCCGGAGGAAACCCACGCAGACACGGGGAGAACATGGAAACTCCACCCAGATGGGGATTCGAACCGGGAATCCCTAGCGCTGAGAGGAGAACGTGCTAACCACTAAGCCACCGTGCCGCCCATTATATAAAGTATATTATTTTCTATTATTATTATTAGTATTTACTCATGTTTGAAGGTTTCGTCACATGTGCGTTTATTAAATATAAGATTTTTGAGTTTGGTTCATTGAACTGTACTGGCTTAACTTTTGTTTCATTGTTAACGCCACTAGAGGGCAGTGGAGGCACACATGCAGCCTTGACGTTCAGACAACCACCGTCCTCCTCACAGAGCTCAACTTACACAACGAGGAGTAATTAGTAATGTAACATCGTGTAATTAATTCTCATCATGTAGCTTTTATCTTATAGTAACAGTTAATAATAGTAGTTATAGGGCTTTCGTCAAACACAGTGCTAATTAGCTTATTAGTAAGAGCTCTAAAAATGATTCAAACAAGGCTAATCAGTTCTAACCATTCATTCATTCATTCATTCATTATCTTCCGCTTTATCCTCTATTAGGGTCGCGGTGGGGTTCCCCATGTCCATCCAGGGGAGAACGTCTCGGGCGCTGGGCAGATAGACCCAGGACAGGGCGCCAATCCATCGCTGGGCACACACTCACTCACTCACACACTCTATATGGGGCAATTTTAAGAATTCAATTGACTTGATCCATGTTTTTAGACTGTGGGAGGAAACTGGAGAACCCGGAGGAAACCCACGCAGACACGGGAGAACATGGAAACTCCACCCAGATGGGGATTCAAACCGGGAATCCCTAGCGCTGAGAGGCGAACGTGCCAACCACTAATCCACCGTGTCCCCAGTTCTAACCATAATTTACAAATTAAAAAATCCTTAAGATGTTAGTGATGTTAAATACAAAAGTAAGTTTTAGCTGTCATACTAAACAGGACCCTTTCAAGGCATTTGGAGGCCCTACTCAAAATGCAACACCGACCAAATATTTATTCATTCATTCATTCATTATCTCCCACTTTATCCTCTATTAGGGTCGCGGTGGGGTTCCCCATGCCCATCCAGGGGAGAACGTTTCGGGCGCTGGGCAGATACACCCAGGACAGGGCGCCAATCCATCGCTGGGCACACACTCACTCACACAGACACACTCTATATGGGGCAATTTGGAGAATTCAATTGACTTGATCCATATTTTCGGACTGTGGGAGGAAACCCACGCGGACACGGGGAGAACATGGAAACTCCACCCAGATGGGGATTCGAACCGGGAATCCCTAGTGCTGAGAGGCGAACGTGCTAACCACTAAAACACCGTGCTGCCCATGCAAATATTTATTTATTCATTATTTTCTGTTTTTTCCTCTACTAGGCGGCACGGTGGCTTAGTGGTTAGGATGTTCTCCTCTCAGCGCTAGGGATTCCCGGTTCGAATCCCCATCTGGGTGGAGTTTCCATGTTCTCCCCGTGTCTGCATGGGTTTCCTCCGGGTTCTCCGGTTTCCTCCCACAGTCCAAAAACATGGATCAAGTCAATTTAATTCTCCAAATTGCCCCATATAGAGTGTGTCTGTGTGAGTGAGTGTGTGCCCAGCGATAGGTTGGCGTCCTGTCCTGGGTCTATCTGCCCAGCGCCCGAAACGTTCTCCCCTGGATGGGCATGGGGAACCCCCCGCGACCCTAATAGAGGATAAAAGCGGGAGATAATGAATGAATGAATGACTATATCTGACTGTTCTCGCTTTGTTGTCGCTTTGGATGAAAGCGTCTGCTAAATGACTAAATGTAAATCTAATATATAAAAGCACAAGAAGACTTAGTCCTCTATTAGTGTCATACATTGAATTCCCCATGCCCATCCAGGGGACAATTTCGGGCACTGGGTAGATACACTCAGGACAGGGCACCAATCCATCACTGGGCACAAACTCACTTACTCACTTAGGGCAATTAAGAGAAGCAAATTCATCTTGAGGGGTGGCACGGTGGCTTAGGGTTAGCATGTTCTCCTCTCGGTGCTAGGGATTCCCATTTCGAATCCCAATCTGGGTGGAGTTTCCATGTTCTCCACGTGGCCCCATGGGTTTCCTCCAGGTTCTCCGGTTTTAGCCCATAGTCCAAAAACATGGATCGAGGTCAATTGAGTTCTCCAAATTGCCCCATATAGAGTGTGTTTGTGTGAGTGAGTGTGTGCCCAGCGATAAATTGGCACCCTGTCATGGGTCTATCTGCCCAGCGCGCGAGATGTTCTCCCCTGGATGGGCATGGGGAACCCCCCGCGACCCTAATAGAGGATAAAGCTGAAGATAATGAATGAATTAATTAATTAATACTCAAATACACTCTCCTGTGGTAACAAGCTTCTTGGATCCATTTTCACATGAAGTAACTTGTGAGAATGAAAACAGGCAGCTACTGTGGTTTGGAGTGGACTCGGGTAAAGAACCCTAACAAAGCAGATAGATCAGAGGTGCTCTTGGTCAGGCATCACACTTACCCTGCCCTGTCTGACAGCGGCGGCCACTTTCGAAGGAGAAAAGGTTGGAGTCGTATCCATAGCGGCGCAGGCAGAGGTACGGCCACCGGATGGCATCCCGTTTGCGTGTGTGTAGAATAAGCTCCGTTTGGGTGAGCTCCATCGTACCTGATCCCAACTCATTTCCTTCATCATCCACATTGGTCACCTGCAGGTGGTTCACACATCACTGTCATGGTGCACGTTGCGTTTATAGTGCAAACAGTTGGATGTTTGTACCTTGAATTTGGTGGGGTGGTTGTCTTGGATGGCGTCTCTGTATAGACAACTCCAACAGCTCCCCATAGCTTCAGCAGATGAGCTGAAACCTTTAAAACCCACAAATCAATGACCAGCATTTTCTGTAATAAACATGAATCAAACCTATGGATGGTCCCTGGATGGTCTTGTGACCCCCCCCCCCCCACAATACTTGTAGAGGATTAAACAAAAGCTAAACGCTTTTTTTCTTATATGTATTATTCATTTTTGTTTGCTTTATTGTTGTGATTGATTAAAATATATACAAATAATAATAATCCTTAAGAATAAACAATAAATATACTATAGGCGGCACGGTGGCTTAGTGATTAGCACGTTCGCCTCTCAGCGCTAGGGATTCCCGGTTCGAATCCCCATCTGGGTGGAGTTTCCATGTTCTCCCCGTGTCTGCGTGGGTTTCCTCCGGGTTCTCCGGTTTCTTCCCACAGTCCAAAAACATGGATCAAGTCAATTGAATTCTCAAAAATTGCCCCATATAGAGTGTGTCTGTGTGAGTGAGTGTGTGCCCAGCGATGGATTGGCGCCCTGTCCTGGGTCTATCTGCCCAGCGCCCGAGACGTTCTCCCCTGGATGGGCATGGGGAACCCCACCGCGACCCTAATAGAGGATAAAGCGGGAGATAATGAATGAATGAATAAATATACTATATTTATATATATATATATATATAACAAATACCACGTAATAAAAACAATTATATAAAGTATTCATTCATTTATTATTTCCCGCTTTATCCTCTATTAGGGTCGCGGTGGGGTTCCCCATGCCCATCCAGAGGAGAACGTCCCGGGCGCTGGGCAGATACACCCAGGACAGGGCGCCAATCCATCGCTGGGCACACACTCACTCACACAGACACACTCTATATGGAGCAATTTTTTGAGAATTCAATTGACTTGATCCATGTTTTTGGACTGTGGGAGGAAACCGGAGAACCCGGGGGAAACCCACGCAGACACGGGGAGAACATGGAAACTCCATCCAGATGGGGATTCGAACCGGGAATCCCTAGTGCTGAGAGGCGAACGTGCTAAACCACTAAGCCACCGTGCCGCCTATATAAAGTATATTATATTCTATTATTATTAGTAGTAACTATAACTACTTTTATAACTATTTACTCATGTTTTAAGGTTTCGTCACGTGCGTTTATTAAATATAAGATTGACTCAGTTTGGTTCATTGAGTGAACTTAACTTAAGTTATAGGCTTAACTTTTGTTTCACTGAACATGAATCAAACCTAACCATCACAGGTTTTTAAGCTTGAACATCTTATACGTTTTAATATTAATAATTTTGTCAGCAAATTCTTGACGAAGACGGAAAGGGACGGTGTGATAACCACCAAATTGTCACTAGCCAAAATGTTTCATTGTGTTCTGTGTAATCCTATACTAGTGTCGTGGAGGGGGGGTGGGGTGTTGTCCCCATGCCCTTCCCAGGAGAATGTTTCGCTCACTGGGCAGATACACCTAGGACAGAGCGCCAATTTATCATGGGAACATACTCACTTACACATACACACACTATATAGGGGCAATTTGGAAAGGGCAAAAAATAGTAATTCACCTTGAATCCTTGTTTTTTGTTGGTGGGAGGAAACCTGGAGAACCCAGATCAGGATTCAAACCTGGACCCCAGCATTGAGAGGTGGATGTGATAACCACCACACTACCTCGCCTCCCTTAGAACAATAGTTTTTACTGAAACTAATTATTTACCTTAATTATTCATTAATATATTAACTATCTCCCGCTTTTATCCTCTATTAGGGTCGCGGTGGGGTTCTCCATGCCCATCCAGGGGAGAACATCTCGGGCGCTGGGCAGATACACCAGGATACACCAGGCAGGACAAGGCGCCAATCCATCGCTGGGCACACACTCACACACTCAAACACACTCATATGGGGCAATTTGGAGAACTCAATTAACTTGATCCATGTTTTTGGACTGTGGGAGGAAACCAGAGAACCCGGAGGAAACCCACGCGGACACGAGGAAAACATGGAAACTCCACCCAGATGGGGATTCGAACCGGGAATCCCTAGCGCTGAGAGGCGAACGTGCTAACCACTAAGCCACCGTGCCGCCCTTACCTTAATTAGTTAATGAATATTATAAAAAGGGGCTTAAATCTGATTGGCTAAGGCGTTTGTCTTGTCTTAACCTTATTATCAATAACACAACTCTGAGCGCTTTACATTCGTATCAATGTGCAATATACAATACATTATTTTCCAGATGTTTTTTAGAAACTGCGTTCTGTAGCTTGTCCACTAGTTGGCAGTATTTGATTGTTAGAGAAACCGGAATCCTAGAATGACTAATTATGTTGTAGAAGACCAGATTATTAACAATTATGATTTCAATAAACGCATTTATGAATTAAACCTTGTTTTTTTTCATTATAGTGTCTTTGTAAACGCTTTATAAAAGCAATAAGACACTTGATGTTGTGTATGATTGTAAATAAAACACTCATAAATCACTCAAATCAGGCATAAAAACACATTTACACCTCTTTCCCCCGATTTATTCACAATAATTTCATGCCCTCTCGTACCTTATTGCTTCATAAAAGCTGTCCACATACATACACACATACAATCTATAAAATTCAATGTCGAAAATGTATATTAAAAAGCACTAACTTGCTCCAGGCCATCAGTGGGAGTGACGGTAATGTCAATCCCAGAATCCTCGGCTGGGGGTCATGGCAGAAGAGGGGTTTGCTGATAAGAGCAGCAGGTTCCAGGACACAAATAATTCATAATTCCTTGAAAAAGAAGCAGAAGAAAAGATTTACCCCTGAGAACGCTGTCCTCTTTTTACGAGCTTTGTGTGCGCTGTGATTAAGAAAGAGAGATTGAAGCCCATCTGCACTGCGTCCCCAGAGTCTAACTAAAGTTTAATTACTTTTTATAACATTTCGCTCGCTGTGGTGCCATTGAAATTTCATACTTTTCCATTTACACAATCTTACGACCAACATCCTTTCATCCATTATCTTCCGCTTCATCCTATATTAGGGAGGTTCCCCATGCCCATCCAGGGGAGAACGTTTCGCGTGCCAATCTATCGCTGGACACACACTCACTCACTATGCTGGTCCTGACCATCAGAAAACAGTGAAAAGAACCTCCAAAGTATGCAGAGAAACATAACTTTACAAACTACGTCATGTTTGACGTAAAAATAGTAACTATAGACTCTTTGTAAAATGTTTTTAAAGTTAAGTAACGACAGTGGTGGGCAGTCAGGACCTTCAAAGTCTTCTCTGAATTTCTAAAATATCTGAACAACAGACCCATCCATCCATCCATCCATTATGTTCCGCTTTATCCTCTACTTGGGTTGCAGGGGGGTCTCCATGCCCATCCAGGGGAGAACATTTCAGGCGCTGGGCAGATACACCCAGGACAGGGCGCCAATCTATCGCTGTGCACACACTCACAAACGCACCCTATATGGGGCAATTGGGAGCATTCAATTGACTTGATCCATGTTTTTAGACTGTGGGATAAAACCCACACAGACATGATGAGAACATGGAAACTCGTACCTCGTACCAAGAATCCCTAGCTCTGAGAGGAGAACATGTTAACCACTAAGCCACCGTGCCGACCTTACGACCAACAATTCCTTCAATTCCTAAAATAATGTCACATTAAAAGTCGCGGGCCTAACAGAATAAACATTTATTAAACCCACTAAAAGTAAATGTTTTCTGAACATAAATAGGGATAAAAAAGGACAGGAATATTATTCCACAGTAAATAAACTTAAACTTAAAAAAACTTTCAACATTATTAAAGTTACAACTATAAACATGCTGCAAAAAAACATGAAAATTCCATCCATCCATTATCTTCCGGTTTATCCTCTAATATGGTGGAGGAGAAAGTTTTGGGGGCTGGGCAGATACACTCAGGACAGGATGCCAATCTATCACTGGGCACACATTCACTCACACAGACACACTCTATATGGGGCAATTTGGAGAATTCAATTGACTTGATCCATGTTTTTGGACTGTGGGAGGAATCCGGAGAACCCAGAGAAAACCTACGCAGACACGGGGAGAACATGGAAACTCCACCCAGTTTGGGGATTCGAACCGGGAATCCCTAGTGCTGAGAGGAGAACGTGCTAACCACTAAGCCACCGTGCCGCCCTAACATGAATTTTTAAAAATTAAATTAAGCTTTTTCACGAAAAATTCAAAATAACAAATCAAAACATCATTTTTTTGCTTTATATTAGGTGGCTTGGGTTCTCCAGTTTCCTCGCACAGTCCAAAAACATGGATTTAAGGTGAATTGGCTGCTTTAAATGGCCCCTATCTAAATTGCCCTTATATAGTGTGTGTCTGTGTGAGTGAGTGTACCCGGTAATAGACTGGCACATCTGCCCAGCACCCTGAAACCCTCTTCCTGGATGGACATAGGGAATCCCCCTGCTACAGTAAAGGATTAGTGTACCACAGCTGAAATAAATGTTAGCTGGTCCACCGTCTCCTGTGGCATTATGTCTAGATGTCTTTAAAAAGATTTAGTATTGTGATGGATATAAATTAAGTCATTCAAACCTTTTCTTTCTTTGATTGCATAAGAGTATATACATCCATCCATCCATCCATCATCTTACGCTTTATCCTATGTTAGGGTCGCGGGGGCGGGGGGGGGTTCCCCATGCCCATCCAGGGGAGAACGTTTCGGGCGCTGGGCAGATACACCCAGGACAGGACGCCAATATATAAATGTTATTAAGTCCATCCAACCATTATCTTCCGCTTTATCCTTTATTAAGGTCGCGAGGGGGGGGGTCACCATGCCCATCCAGGGGAGAATGTTTCGGGTGCTGGGCAGATACATCCAGGACAGGACGCAAATCTATCACTGGGCTTTGTTCTTGGGTCATTTTAGAAAATAAACTTAAACTTTAAATATCCTTTAAACTTTAAAAAGTTCCTGTCAAGATCATACAAAAATTAAAAATATAAGCACGGCCCAAAAAGCCAAAGATCATTGTTAAATCATCTAGCGGGCTGGATATAATTGTATTACGGGCCGGATATGGCCTGCGGGCCTTGAGTTTGACACCTATGGTCTACATGGGTTAGCAGGAAAGGTGAGGCCGGACGGGGCAGGGGGGTGTAATAAAATCGATAGAGTGTGGACATGTTAAAGCACTGTGGCAGCACCGTTGTAGCTGATCCACTCTTGTGACCACTAAACCTCCAATAACACTAATAAATACTACTATTAAACTAATAAATAACACTAGTAAACACTAATACCTCCAATATGTCATCATCACCTGCTGTTCCTGACCATCAGAAAACAGACTGAAAAGAACCTCCAAAGTATGCAGCGAAGCATCCATCCATCCAATATCTAGGGTCGGGGGGGGGGGGGGGGGGGTTCCACATACCCATCCAGGGGAGAACGTCTCAGGCACTGGGCAGATAGACCCAGGACAGGAAGCCAATCTATCGCTGGGCACACACTCACTCACACACACACTCTATATGGGGCAATTTGGAGAATTCAGTTGACCTTGCTGCATGTTTTTGGACTGTGGGAGGAAACCTGAGAGCCCGGAGGAAACCCACACGGACACGGGAGAACATGGAAACTCCACCCAGATTGGGATTCGGACCGGGAATCCCGAGTGCTGAGAGGAGAACATGCCAACCACTAAGCCACCGCGCCGCCCGCAGAGAAACATAACTTTACAAATTATGTCATGTTTGGAAAATAGTACAGACTCTTTGTAAAATGTTTTTGAAATTCATTCATTATCTCCCGCTTTATCCTCTATTAGGGTCGCGGTGGGGTTCCCCATGCCCATCCAGGGGAGAACATCTCAGGCGCTGGGCAGATACACCCAGGACAGGGCGCCAATCCATCGCTGGGCACACACTCACTCACACAGACACACTCTATATGGGGCAATTTGAGAATTCAATTGACTTGATCCATGTTTTTGGACTGTGGGAGGAAACCGGAGAAACCGGAGGAAACCCACACGGACACGGGGAGAACATGGAAACTCCACCCAGATGGGGATTCGAACCGGGAATCCCTAGTGCTGAGAGGAGAACGTGCTAACCACTAAGCCACCGTGCCGCTTGTTTTTAAAATTGTTTTTAATTTTGTGGTGGGCAGTCAGGACCTTCAAAGCCTTCTCTGAATTTCTAAAATATCTGAACAACAAACCCATCCATCCATCATCCATTATCTTCCGATTTATCCTCTATTAGGGTCGCGGGGGGGGGGGGGGGGGTCCCCATGCCCATCCAGGGGAGAACGTTTTGGGCGCTGGGCAGATACACCCAGGACAGGGCGCCAATCTATCACTGGACACACCCTCTCTCACACACACAAACACACTCTATATGGGGCAATTTGGTGAATTCAATTGACCTAGATCCATGTTTTGGACTGTGCCACCGTGCCGCCCGCAGAGAAACATAACTTTACAAATTATGTCATGTTTGAAAAATAGTACAGACTCTTTGTAAAATGTTTTTAAAGTTAGGTAACGACAGTGGCGGGCAGTCAGGACCTTCAAAGTCTTCTATGAATTTCTAAAATATCTGAACAACAGACCGATGATTATAATATTATGTACATGAAAAAATTCCAAATGCTCCGTCCTCTTTATCACGTTTTCCCTGATGAGCCGCTTCCAGCTCTGTATTTTCTTATTAAAGCATTAAACCTGTTACATTTCAGCCTTATTGGTTACCAGGTTTGAATTTTTTCTGCCTAGGCCTTCAAAACGAATTTCACAAAAGTTGCACATTTTTCATTCATATTTTATTTTATTGGGCGGCACGGTGAATTAATGGTTAGCATGTTCTCCTCTCAGCGCTAGGGATTCCCGGTTCGAATCCCAATCTGGGTGGAGTTTCCATGTTCTCCCGTGTCCACATGGGTTTCCTTCGGGTTCTCCGGTGAGCCTCTTCCACAGTCTGTAAAACATGGATCATTCAATTGAGTTCTCCAAATTTTGGCCCCATATAGAGTGTGTCTGCCTTCAAAACGAATTTGAGTAAGTGTGTGTCCAGCGATAGATTGGCGTCCTGTCCTGGGTGTATCTGCCCAGCGCCCGAAACGTTCTCCTCTGGATGGGCATGGGGAACCCCACCGCGACCCTAATATAGGATAACGCGGGAGATAATGAATGAATGGATGAATATACTTTTGTATAACTATTTTGTAAATCTAACTTTTTTTCTTACTGTAAATCCAAATTTTGAACTTTCACATTTACATACATTTACATTTGGTCATTTATTGGACGCTTTAATCCAAAGCGTCTTACAAGGTGAGCACAGGGTTAATCACAACATCCCTGAAGCAATGAGGGTTAAGGGTCTTGCTCAAGGACCCACATTGGTAACTTCAGTGGACCTGGGATTTGAACCCCCAACCTTCAGATTGATAGACCAACACCCTGACCACTGATCTACCGTGCCCACTTTCTGTGGAGATGTCTGAAAAGAATTTCTCTGCTGGCTGTACCGTGTATAACTACACATCTGACTAATAAACCTGATTTGATTTGATTTTGATTTGATTTGATTTTCAGTACATTCTCATGTAAACATGTCGTGTAAAGTACACCCCGTGTTGCTGTTCAGCTAAATGCGTTGGTGACGGCAACAAAACCCCCTCTCCCCCGTTACACTGACTTCTAGAGAAATTAGAATGAAGAGGGGCTTAAATACCTTTGCAGGTCACTTCTGTCCCGTATAAAATTTTAAACCTGAATCCCCAGCGCTTAGAGGAGAACATGCTAACCACTATGCCACTGTGGCATCATTATTAATTCATTTTACTTTTTAAGATATATACTGGGTGGCACGGTGGTTTAGTGGTTAGCATGTTCGCCTCTCAGCACTAGGGATTCTCGGTTCGAATCCCCATCTGGGTGGCAATACAATGTTCTCCCCGTGTCTGCGTGGGTTTCCTCCGGGTTCTCTGGTTTCCTCCCACAGTCCAAAAACATGGATCAAGTCAATTGAATTCTCCAAATTGCCCCATATAGAGTGTGTCTGTGTGAGTAAGTGTGTGCCCAGTGATATATTGGCGTCCTGTCCTGGGTGTATCTGCCCAGCGCCCAAAACGTTCTCCCCTGGATGGGCATGGGGAACCCACCCCCCCCCCCCCCCCCCTGCGCGACCCTAATAGAGGATAAAGCGTAAGATGATGGATGGATGGATGTAAATACTCTTATGCAATCAAAGAAAGAAAAGGTTTGAATGACTTAATTTATATTCCATCACAATACTAAATCTATTTAAAGACATCTAGACATAATGCCACAGGAGACGGTGGACCAGCTAACATTTATTTCAGCTGTGGTACACTAATCCTTTACTGTAGCAGGGGGATTCCCTATGTCCATCCAGGAAAGAGGGTTTTGGGTGCTGGGCAGATGTGCCAGTCTATCACTGGGTACACTCACTCACACACACACACTATATATATATATTCATTCATTCATTATCTCCCGCTTTATCCTCTATTAGGGTCGCGGTGGGGTTCCCCATGCCCATCCAGGGGAGAGCGTCTCGGGCGCTGGGCAGATAGACCCAGGACAGGGCGCCAATCCATCGCTGGGTACACACTCACTCACACAGACACACTCTATATGGGGCAATTTAGAGAACTTAATTAACTTGATCCATGTTTTTGGATTGTGGGAGGAAACCGGAGAACCCGGAGGAAACCCACGCGGACACGGGGAGAACATGGAAACTCCACCCAGATGGGGATTCGAACCGGGAATCCCTAGAGCTGAGAGGAGAACGTGCTAACCACTAAGCTACCGTGCCGCCCTATATATATATATATATATATATAAGGGCAATTAAGATAGGGACCATTTAAAGCAGCCAATTCACCTTAAATCCATGTTTTTGGACTGTGCGGGGAAACCGGAGAACCCAAGCCACCTAATATAAAGTTTTTTTCATTCATTATCTCCCGCTTTATCCTCTATTAGCGTCGCGGTGGGGTTCCCCATGCCCATCCAGGGGAGAACGTCTCGGGCACTGGGCAGATAGACCCAGGACAGGGCGCCAATCCATCACTGGGCACCTAATATAAAGTAAAAAATCTATTTAATCAAGGGCAGCGTGGTGACGTTGCGGTTAGCACATCCGCCTCTCAGCGCTGAGGATCCAGGTTCGGATCCCGATCTGTTTCCATGTTCCCCATGGATTTAAGTTAAAGTGGCTGCTCTAAATTGCCCCTAAGTTCAAAGGATAATAAGATGAGCTCAGATGAGAGTTCTAGTCAAGGAATTTCAGAACATGATTTCATGTTAAGGGCGGCATGGTGGCTTAGTTTATATTCAGCATGTTCTCCTCTCAGCGCTAGGGATTCCCGGTTCGAATCCCAATCTGGGTTTCCATGTTCTCCCCGTGTCCGCGGGGGTTTTCTCCGGGTTCTCCGGTTTCCTCCCACAGTCCAAAAACATGGATCAAGTCAATTGAGTTCTCCAAATTGCCCCATATAGAGTGTGTTTGTGTGAGTGAGTGAGTGAGTGAGTGTGTGCCCAGTGATAGATTGGCACCCTGTCCCGAAACGTTCTCCCCTGGATGGGCATGGGGAACCCCCCCCCCCCCCCCACCTCCCGCGCGACCCTAATATAGGATAAAGCGGAAGATAATGGATGGATGGATGGATTTCATGTTAACAATCACAAAACATGTAGCTTTCATCATCACACCATCTCAATCGCTCAGAACTATCAAAGAGCTGCAAGCTGCATTTTTTTATCGTTAAGATTGAGGTTTCGGAAGCCATCAGTCTGACACCCGGCTCCGTCCCCCCTGTAAGACCACCGAGCAGGCCTACTATCAGCACTGCCTGAGAGGCAGCGTGGGAAAGCGTGCAAACAACTACTCATAGTAGCAGGTGACCCGTTTCATTTCCAGACATGAGGTTTGGGATTCCAGCTCCTGAATCCAGATGGAGCTGCTGCTTTCCAGCATCCCTCACTGCACCGGTGACCAGATGAGAACACAGGCATGCTTGATGGATCTGATTATGTCTGTTGACATACGGTATGGAGATGCTACAGTGTAATGCATGCTACTACACACACGGTTCACGAGCACGGACTCACGGGCGACATCAGTCCAGTGGTTCGGAGGAAGGTAGAGGAGGAAGAGGAGGAAGAGGAGGAAGATCCGAGCTCAAGGTTACGCGTTAAATGAGCTATTAATGAGAGCTGTCGCGCCTCACGAGGGGCTCTGGCACCGAAAATGGCTCAAACGGAAAAAATCAAACACACACACACACACACACACACACACACACACACACACACACGCATGCAGACCGTGGGGTGTTGGGATGAATTAAGGAAAACAGAAAGGATGCTGGTGCAGGCTGTAAAGTGGGTCGCAGGTTGGAGAGGAGCGCGTTCCAGCTGGATGCTGCTGACAGGCGCCAGCGAAACATTGCGGCTTTCGAACCCGCACACACACACACACACACACACACACACACACACACGCCAGCGGCTCGAAGGCTGGGGGCACCGGAGGCGAGCGTCCCGGGGTTCGGTGCGAGGACTGCTGTGGGCAGCGCGGCGGCTCCGGTACTCACATGTCTGGCTGGGAAAGCGATGGCGGTGCTGATGCTGATGCTGATGCTGAGGCTGATGCTGAGGCTGATGCTGAGGATGATGCTGAGGATGAAGCGGCGCTTCCGAGCGGATGAAGCCGAGCCGGGAGCCGTCCTCCAGCAGCAGAGCGCCGGGCTCAGCGGGCGTTGATTTCCACGAGCGTCTGAAAGGATCCACGCGTAATGGCAATCGGCTCTCCCTCTACGCCCCCTTGCTGCGGCACGGGCCTCGCGTTGACATTTGCCGAGCGTCGGGGTGAGAGTTCAAGCAGCCAACGAGGCATGATGGAGCGCCAAGAAGGTAGAGCAGGCTGGAGGACCAGCTGAGGAGGAAGCGCACATGATGACGCGCTGCTGCCAACCCGCTTCTGCAGCGCGTCCACGCTCTCCATAGCTAATGGGGAGGACCAAAAAAAAGAGCAATTCACGCCTAAAGTACACTGGAAACAACATCAGCTATTCGGGGAAATTGGAACTGGGCCACATACACCTTGATTAAGAAATTGTTGGCTTCAGAGATTTAGAATTAACGTGGAATTAAAGGTAGCATAGCATGCGCTTGAATTATTATTATTATTATTATTATTATTATTATTTTTTTTTTTTTATTATTATTGTTATTATTATTATTGTTGTTGTTGTTGTTGTTTTTTTTATTATTATTATTATTATTATTATTATTATTGTTATTATTATTATTATTGTTGTTGTTGTTGTTGTTTTTGTTGTTATTATTATTATTATTATTATTATTATTATTATTATTATTGTTGTTGTTATTATAAGAATCCCACTAAAAAAGGGAAAAAGTCAAATAAAATAAAGGGAAAGCAGCAGCACTATCATCCATCCATTCATTATCTCCCGCTTTATCCTCTATTAGGGTCGCGGTGGGGTTCCCCATGCCCATCCAGGGGAGAACGTCTCGGGCACTGGGCAGATACACCCAGGACAGGGTGCCAATCCATCGCTGGGCACACACTCACTCACACAGACACACTCTACATGGGGCAATTTTGAGAATTCAATTGACTTGATCCATGTTTTTGGACTGTGGGAGGAAACCGGAGAACCCGGAGGAAACCCACGCAGACACGGGAAGAACATGGAAACTCCACCCAGATGGGGATTCGAACCGGGAATCCCTAGCGCTGAGAGGCGAACGCAGCACTATCATAATTTCCATTAATGTGATACAAGAAGGGCGGCACGGTGGCTTAGTGGTTAACATGTTCGCCTCTCAGCGCTAGGGATTCCCGGTTCAAATCCCCATCTGGGTGGAGTTTCCATGTTCTCCCCGTGTCCGCGTGGGTTTCCTCCGGGTTCTCCGGTTTCCTCCCACAGTCCAAAAACATGGATCAAGTTAATTGAGTTCTCCAAATTGCCCCATATAGAGTGTGTTTGAGTGTGTGAGTGTGTACCCAGCGATGGATTGGCGCCCTGTCCTGGGTGTATCTGCCCAGCGCCCGAGACGTTCTCTCCTGGATGGGCATGGGGAAACCCTAATGCGACCCCATGGCGAGCCTAATAGAGGATAAAGCGGGAGATAATGAATGAATGAATGAATGTGATACATGAAGCTTTATTAGGAAAAGTACAGGAGGCTAAAATATCACTTTGGTCTAAAGGTATCTATCTATTCATCTATTATATTCAGGTTTATCCTCTATTAGGGTCCCATGCCCATCCAGGGGAGAACATTTCGGGCGCTGGGCAGATACACCCAGAACAGGGCGCCAATCTATCGCTGGGCACACACTCACTCACACAGACACACTCTATATGGGGCAGTTTTGAGAATTCAGTTGACTTGATCCATGTTTTTGGACTGTGGGAGGAAACCGGAGAACCCGGAGGAAACCCACGCAGACACGGGAAGAACATGGAAACTCCACCCAGATGGGGATTCGAACCGGGAATCCCTAGCGCTGAGAGGCGAACGCAGCACTATCATAATTTCCATTAATGTGATACAAGAAGGGCGGCACGGTGGCTTAGTGGTTAACATGTTCGCCTCTCAGCGCTAGGGATTCCTGGTTCGAATCCCCATCTGGGTGGAGTTTCCATGTTCTCCCCGTGTCCGCGTGGGTTTCCTCCGGGTTCTCCGGTTTCCTCCCACAGTCCAAAAACATGGATCAAGTTAATTGAGTTCTCCAAATTGCCCCATATAGAGTGTGTTTGAGTGTGTGAGTGTGTACCCAGCGATGAATTGGCGCCCTGTCCTGGGTGTATCTGCCCAGCGCACGAGACGTTCTCTCCTGGATGGGCATGGGGAACCCCTAATGCGACCCCATGGCGAGCCTAATAGAGGATAAAGCGGGAGATAATGAATGAATGAATGAATGTGATACATGAAGCTTTATTAGGAAAAGTACAGGAGGCTAAAATATCACTTTGGTCTAAAGGTATCTATCTATTCATCTATTATATTCAGGTTTATCCTCTATTAGGGTCCCATGCCCATCCAGGGGAGAACATTTCGGGCGCTGGGCAGATACACCCAGAACAGGGCGCCAATCTATCGCTGGGCACACACTCACTCACACAGACACACTCTATATGGGGCAATTTGGAGAATTCAATTGACTTGATCCATGTTTTTGGATTGTGGGAGGAAACCGGAGAACCCGGAGGAAACCAACGCGGAGACGGGGAGAACATGGAAACTCCACCCAGATTGGGATTCGAACCGGAGGGGAATGTGCTAACCACTAAGCCACCGTGCCTCCGCAGCATGATCCTACTTTTTATTAATGTGGTACAAAAAGCTTTATTAGGAAAAGTACAGGAGGCTAAAATGATTACTTTGGTCTAAAGGCATTTTAATCGAATTTTGATTTGTCCCACAACTGTTAATCTGAGAGGAAAAGGTGGATTAAAGATAAAGGCATTTATTACTAAAGCAATAAGGTACATGAGGGTGTGCATTATTGGGAATAAATCACATTAAAGAGTTATTGTAAGGCCCGCAGCAGAGCGGAATATGCTGTTACACCTTTTTCCTGTGATTTATTTACAATAATCTCGAGAGCGTCATAAATGTATTTATTCAAAACTAAATTATTAATAAATTCCTCCATGAGGTAATCTAGTGTACTTTTAATGTGAATGTTAATGGCTGAGTAACAGGATTCTGGTTTTGTGCTCGTTAGGAAATGACTCTCTGTTTACATTAATCTGTATATTTTCCATTAATCTTACATATTGTAAAATAATGTTCTACCACGTTCTCATGTTTCTTTGCTGGTGAGCGGAAGCAGTTTGGTTTTGGAGCATTTTTGTCATTCAGCGCTTGCAAGAATGTTGCCGCAGCATCATCTCAGCAAGATCACACAAGCTTGATACCAAACACCTCAACCTCTGAGACCCCAGGGAGAAGCACAAGTCAAGATGGGTTAATGTAATAAAGCATTAGTTCAGAAAAGCTAAGTGATCTGAGTCGCAAAGTAAGGACTGCAGATACAAATAGTAAAAAAAATGACTGAAGGCCATGCGCAAGAAAGAAGCCAAGGTCCCCAACCAACGCAGAGGCCCATGAACCTGTCAGAAACCAGGTCCTGGATCTCAGGGGGATTAGATCCAAAGTCTAAATCTTTATGTATTAATTATCAGTTTAAACTCCTTTTGCACTAACTTTCTAAATATAACATCACAAATATAGATAACGTCATGTTTTAATTAATATTCATTATTTTCCACTAAATTTTCTACTGGGTTCGTGGTGGTGGTGGTGGGGGGGGGGGTTGTTTCTGATGCCCAGGAATATGTTTTGTGTGCTGGGCAGATACAGGTGTACAATCTATTTCTTGGCACACATTGGTGGCACGATGTCATGGTTAGGGCATCCTCCTCTCAATGCTAGGGGTCCAGGTTCGATTACCGATCTGGGTGAAGTTCTTTGGGTTCTCCAGATTGCTGCCACAGTACAAAAACATGGATTCAAGGTGAATTGGCTACCCCAAATCGCCTCTTTATATATTGCCTCTATATAGAGTGTGTCTGTGTGAGTGAATGGTGTGTCCAGCGAAGGATTGGCGCATTGTCCTGGGTGTATCTGCCCAGGGCCCGAGACATTCCCTTTAAATCATCATGGGGAACACCCTTCCCTCCCACCCCAAGCCTAGCAGATAATTAAAAGTAGTACAGTAATAGTAATTATTTTATTTTAGACTGTATGCAGGGCAAGGGCGGCACGGTGGCTTAGTGGTTTAGCACGTTCGCCTCTCAGCGGTAGGGATTCCCGGTTCGAATCCCCATCTGGGTGGAGTTTCCATGTTCTCCCCGTGTCTGCGTGGGTTTCCTCCGGGTTCCTCCCACAGTCCAAAAACATGGATCAAGTCAATTGAATTCTCAAAATTGCCCCATATAGAGTGTGTCTGTGTGAGTGAGTGTGTGCCCAGCGATGGATTGGGGAACCCCCCCCACGACCCTAATAGAGGATAAAGCGGGAGATAATGAATGAATGAAAGAATGTATGCAGGGCAGCACGGTGGCTTAGTGGTTGGCATGTTCTCCTCTCAGCACTAGGGATTCCCGTTTCGAATCCCCATCTGGGTGGAGTTTCCATGTTTTCCCCGTGTCCTCCCCAGTCCAAAAACATGGATCAAGTCAATTGAGTTCTCCAAATTGCCCCATATAGAGTGTGTCTGTGTGAGTGAGTGTGTGCCCAGCGATGGATTGGCATCCTGTCCTGGGTGTATCTGCCCAGCGCCCGAAACGTTCTCCCCTGGATGGGCATGGGGAACCCCACTGCGACCCTAATAGAGGATAAAGCGGGAGATAATGAATGGATGGACTGTAAGCAACAATAGAAATGTCTGATCCCAGCCAACTAACTTAAAATCCGATTCTTTGCCACATAATGACGTAACTGTAAAGATTTCAGAGCCATATTTTGCACCTGCACCTTTTTTGCACCTGCACATGGGCGCAATTAGGCAAAGATTTGGGAATCGATTCCTCCGAAAAGAGTCGGTTCACGATTCAACGATTCGGCTTTTCATAATAGACCTGAGTGAAATCTGACACCGAAATGCTTTTCTAACGTCTGCATCAATTTTACCGAGTCGCAAATCCAATAATATTGCTTTAGGTTAATCCCAAAACGCACACATCATGTTTTAAACCGGTAGGTTCGATAAAAAGCATTAATATCGACGTGACTTTAGGGTGTTATGAAAGTCAGTGGGCGTGGCCTGTTGTTTCGTAAGCTCTCTCACGTTAACGTTTCAGAGCTGCTTCGAACTCACAGCGCGAGACGTCTCACACTTACCTCAGGTAACATTTTACAAAATTACAACTTTAACTCTGTTTATAAGTCATAAACTACTCTGTAGAGCTTAAACAATTAAAATCTTACGGTTCTGTACAAAAAGTGTTTAAATTACTCAAATAAATAAAGCACTTTATCATCATACTGTTGGTGAAGGAACACGCTAACACGCTTTACATTGTTTATTTCTAAAGCAATATATATATATATATATATATATATATATATATATATATATATATATATATATATATTTGATGTACATTAAACTTCGACACGTTCATTGGTTAATGATTTGTATTTATCGGGGGTTTGAGTTTTATTTTGGCAAAAAATACACAATTTTCAGTTTTTTATTTTATTTTAGTACCAATAAGATTCCGTATAATTGTCATTTACGCTTTTGTGAGACTATTAGTGAAACTATTCACGTATAACTTCATGTTGTGTAATGAGTATACGTCAGCGTACCGCCTCAGTATCATATATATATGTACACATTAAAGATGATAAATAAGGATTTGAGCTGCAGCAAATGTCTGTTTTCATATTTAATTATGTAAGTTAAGATATTTAAACGATCAAACCAACGGCTGATGATAATCTGCAGGTTTTTAATACATGGGTTGGAACTTGATCCAAAGTTAAAGCTTCAGCAGCACTGCCCCCTTCTGGACATCGGGTGTTATTAAATGAGTTTTTTCCTCCATGGTCACAAAAACTTAATTTAAGGCCAGTTTAAGTAAGGGTTTAATATACTAAGGCTTAACGTCTCGATGTCCTGTTTCACTTGCCATCGTAATAATTGTCAAGTATTTTTTTTGCAGTCCACAATTTCAAGTTACCACAACCCTGATATTTAGCTTTGCTCATATTCTATACTCAGCAGGTTTGTTTTCTACTGTCATAGTAACAAAAATATTATTATTATTTATAAACTACTATTATTTTTTATATTATCTTTAGCTTAATTCTCTTCTACTAGGGATGCGGTGGGGGTTCCCCCGATCTTGGATAGAGCGTATCAGGCGCTGGACAGATTCACTCAGGACAGAATGCAAATGTGTAGCTGGGAACGCTCACACACACACACACACACACACACACACACACACACACACACACACACACTATATGGGGCAATTTAAATGGGGCAATTCATTCATTCATTATCTCCCGCTTTATCCTCTATTAGGGTCGCGGTGGGGTTCCCCATGCCCATCCAGGGGAGAACGTCCCGGGCGCCGGGCAGACAGACCCAGGACAGGGCGCCAATCCATCGCTTGGCACACACTCACTCACACAGACACACTCTATATGGGGCAATTTTGAGAATTCAATTGACTTGATCCATGTTTTTGGACTGTGGGAGGAAACCGGAGAATGCGGAGGAAACCCACGCAGACACGGGGAGAACATGGAAACTCCACCCAGATGGGGATTCGACCGGGAATCCCTAGTGCTGAGAGGAGAACATGCTAACCACTAAGCCACCGTGTCGCTTGGGGCAATTCACATTGATTTAATGTTTTTGGACTGTTGGAGGAAACCAGAGGAAAATCACGCAGAGAGAGAGAGAACAGGGAAACCCAGATCAGGATTTGAACCTGGACATGTGGAAAACAAAATATTTCACTTTATCAATTTTAGAGAAAGTTACTTACCTGCCACGGAGTTGGGGTCTGGTTAGAAGTTTTTGTAATTTGTTAGGGTTTTTTTTAACTAAAATTAATATGATAAAATAACTAGTTTTGTTAAATCTGCTTTGTGATGCAGAAATACATTTACACTTTAACTTTGAATAATTACATTGTTTGTGTGAGCCTTTTAATTTTAACTTTAATTACAATGGCATGGTAATCAAGATGCAAATGTTTGTGTTTGTGTCTGTACACACAGTGGTCATCATATAACCTTTAGGATTCACTTTAACACAGTGATGATGTTCTTCTGTGTCTGTAGCCATGTCGCTGGCCATGTTGGGTCTGACTGCCCTTCCACATGTTGGAGGCTTCTTTGGGGGCATGATCACAAAATCACAGGTAAAGACTTGGTACGTGCACCTGAAAAAGCCATCGTGGAAGCCTCCCAACTACGCGTTTGGAATTGTTTGGACAACTCTCTATACTGGAATGGGGTGAGAATGTCAATGTGATCATTTAGCAGATGCTTTTATCCAAAGTGTCTTACAAATATCCCAACTTAGTTTGGATCAGAGCACAGGGTTGGTACAGCACCCCTGGAGCAATGAGGGTTAAGGGTCTTGCTCAAATATCCACTTTGGTAACTACAGTAGACCTGGGATTTAAACCCACAACCTTCTGCTTGATAGCCCAACACCCTAACCACTGAACTACCACACGCTGTAGTGTGTCCACCACTATAGCACTGAAACAATACAGCACACTTACTTACCCTGAAACTAACTTCAAATTTAATACAAACTCATTGTGCAATGTTTATATCAATACTTATATTAAACAGAAATGTGCAGCCTGATGACATCAAAATAATCTGGTAATTTTTAAATTTTATATACATGTTTTTAATTTGCACCAATTTGAGTGATTTGAAGTATTTTGTGTGTAAATCCTAGAAAACTAGCCGTTATAAAACATGACAAATCAGCCCCCCTCATCCCACCTTGATCCCCGCTACAGACAATAACATCTGAAACAAACACAAAAGTTTTAGAACACCCCAATTTTTATTATATTATGTACAGCATTCTGCAGAACCATGCAGTACCCACTGGTATGAACCTAGTGGGTCAGGGGTTCATCCTACAACAAGATCATGATCCAAAACATGAGTCCAAGCTCCGCCAGAACCACCTCAGTAACCAAAGAACAAGATGGTAAGCTGGAGAACATGGAATGGAACACAGGCTCAAGATTACTACAGATTAAAGCTCATGGAGCAGGTTTGGGGTGAACTGGACAGAAGAGTGAAAGCAAAGTGACCTTCAAGTGGTACACAGTTATGTAACTCAGGGGTGCCCACACTTTTCTGATCTACTTTTCCATTGGACAGGTCATCGAGATCTACCAGGGTTAATCTCTTCTTAGGCTTTTATATTGAAACCTGTTTACACACATCATGTTAGTATTGTCGACTCAGCATAGAAAAGATGGCTTCAGATCTTCACTCTTTTGTTAAACACATTCCAGCGAATAGCATGAGAACTTGGTTTTAGTACGACCAAACAGAATGGAAGTGCAATGGCTACTTGGCAATTCAAGCAAATACATTTTAAATTTGACATTGCAAAAAAAAAAATTCATCCCCCCCCCACTCTAAATGAAAGTGGTATTTAATTCTTTTGGAGCAAAATCCTTCACTCGTCTTGTCAGTCAAATAAATTGCAAAAACACAAATAGAAACTGTTTAATGTAGATTAATTCGCGAGGCAGTGCTTTGGATTCAGGCGAGGAGGCGTGACACGTGCCGGTTTTGGGAACAGCAAGAGAGACGGGGGGGGGGGGGGGGGGCAGACTGCTCGCTTGCACAGCGATAGAGATCGCGATTCACATTGAATCACATTGTGTGTGTGTGTGTGTGTATAAAAGTGCTTCCGATACTCATTCATTCATTAACTCCCGCTTTATCCTCTATTAGGGTTGCGGTGGGGTTCCCCATGCCCATTCAGGGGAGAACGTTTCAGACGCTGGGCAGATACACCCAGGACAGGGCGCCAATCCATCGCTGGGTACACACTCACTCACACAGACACACTCTATATGGGGCAATTTTGAGAATTCAATCAACTTGATCCACGTTTTTGGACTGTGGGAGAAAAAACAGAGAACCCGGAGGAAACCCACGCAGACACGGGGAGAACATGGAAACTCCACCCAGATGGGGATTCGAACCGGGAATCCCTAGCGCTGAGAGGAGAACATGTTAACCACTAAGCCACCGTGCCGCCCGCTTACCGATACTGTGCTGTAAAAAAAAAAAAAAAGCGCTGATACGTGATGAACGTTTTTTTTTTTTTTTTTTTTTTTTTCAAACCTCCATCCCTGACACCCAGATCGTCGTATTGGGCACCCCTGATGTAACTTCTGCCCCGGATTTCAGAAGAACATTCTGAAGGTTATTTGATTTCTGTTGTAGAAAGAACGGCATGACTGTGTTCAGCTGTTATATCTGTGAAGGTGGAGACTTTGAGAAGTCAAAAGTTAAGACGATATTTTGGTGTAACAGTTCCTTGAGTTGCTTTTTTCTACCAAACTTTTATTTCAGAGTGCAATGAGACCTTAAACTTTCCTCAAACTGGAAAATTGGGGTGTTCTAAAACTGTTGTCTGTAGCACACATGTAAAGCATAATTGGATAACTGGAGCATTATATAAATGAATATGTATAAATGTGTTAAAGTGCCTCAGACTTTAGAATAACTCTGTGTTCTGCATGAAGGTATCTAACTGATGGAGTAAAAAACTAAGTACAGAACCATGTTCTATTTTCTGATACCTTTTTTTTGGTTTTGTTTCTCTTTAATAAGATATGCCTCGTACCTGGTTTGGAAAGAGTTGGGAGGCTTTAAAGAAGAAGCCCTGGTTCCGCTGGGACTTTATGGGGTGCAGCTGGCACTAAACTGGGCCTGGACCCCAATCTTTTTTGGGGCTCACAAGATCAAATTGGTAAGATTTTGTTATGCTGAGTGAGTCTTCACGTTAATAATATTTCAATAAGACGTTAATAATCTTTAAGACATCAGAAAGAGAGTCAGTAATGCAGTGAGAAGCACAGGTCTCATGGTTGATTTTAGGGGGGGGGCACGGTGTGGTTAGCATGTTCTCCTCTCAGCACTAGGGATTCCCAGTTCGAATCCCAATCTGGGTGGAGTTTCCATGTTCTGTGTTCGTGGGTTTCCCGCGACCCTAATAGATTGGATAAAGCTGTGGGAGTGAGTGTGTGCCCAGCAATAGATTGGCACCCTGTTCTGGGTGTATCTGCCCAGCACCCGAGACGTTCTCCCCTGGATGGGCATGGGGAACCCCCCCGCGACCCTAATATAGGATAAAGTGGAAGATAATGGATGGATGAATTCTCCAAATTGCCCCATATAGAGTGTGTGTGTGTGTGAGTGAGTGTGTGTCCAGTGATCGATTGGCCTCCTGTCCTGGGTCTATCCTGGGTCTAGCGCCCGAAACGTTCTCTGCTTAATGGGCATGGGGAACCCCCCCCCCCCCCCGACCCTAATATAGGATAAAGCGGAACAGATCTTTCTTGTATTCCTTCTGTGTGAGGGTTGTATGTTCTCTGTGTGTCAGTTTGGGTGTCGTCGCAGAGCTTTGGGTTCCACCCGTTGTTAAAAGATATGATGGTCAGTTGGATTGAGATAAACTTCCACATCAGTGAGGCCTGGAATAGGCCACACCCTCATGACCCTAATTAAAACAACTGTCTTTTACTGTGAATTACTGTTTTAACTCCCTCATTATATATATTTATATATATTTATATAATTGTCAGATTCCCGGTTCGAATCCCCATCTGGGTGGGAGTTTTCCATGTTCCTCCGGGTTCCCGTTTCCTTCTGTGATCAAGTCGGTTTTCCTGCCCCTAGAGGTGTCTGCCCAGCGATGGATTGGCGCCCTTCCTGGGTCTATCTGCCCAGCCCACAGACCCTAATAGAGGAAAACATGGATCAAGTCAATTAGAGAATTCTGGGCGGCACCAAATTGAATCCCCATATAGTGTGGGTGTCCGGTCTATGTGTGTGAGTTCTGTGTGCCCCAGCGATGGATTGGCGCCCTGTCCTGGGTCTATCTGCCCAGCGCCCTGAAACGTTCTCCCCTGGATGGGCATGGGGAACCCCACCGCGACCCTAATAGAGAATAAAGTGGAAGATAATGAATGAATGAATGATTGACCTTGATCCATGTTTTTGGACTGTGAGAAGAAACCGGAGAACCCGGAGGAAACCCACGCAGACACGGGGAGAACATGGAAACTCCACCCAGATTGGGATTCGAACCGGGAATCCCTAGTGATTATATTTCAGCACGTAATTATTAATAAAATAAGGAACTTTATAAATGAGTGAATGCTCGTACCGTCTTGTCTCTCGTACCGCAGGCTCTTATTGAGCTGGTCGTGCTGAACGGCGCCGTCGCCGCCACCATGGTGTCCTGGTATCCAGTGAGCCGCACAGCAACGCTCCTCATGACGCCGTACATGGCGTGGCTTTGCTTGGCTACCTGCCTTAACTACTGTATCTGGAGAGACAACCCTGAGACGAAAGAGGACTAAAGAGGACGAACCAGCACGCAATCATCTCATTATTACGTATGAAGTTAATCATCTTTACCTCTAATATGCCTTATTTTAATTCACATCTGATTATGATGACTAATAATAAATATAATATAATAAGGTTTTAATGCTGATTTTATAAAAAGAAATGTTTAAAATGAAAACTTTGTTTTTGATAGATGCTTTTTTTTAAAACTGCTCGTGTTTAGGTGACATTACTGAATCATGATCGTTTCTTATATTGTACCTTTTACATTAATGAAAAAAAAAATAAATAAGTTTATTAAAATAAGCTAGATTTGTATCTTGAGTCATTGTTTTTTCTTTAGTTCTCCAGTTAGTTTTCCGGTTGTTAGAGTTTTTCCTTTTGTTAAATATATGTAGGGCGGCACGGTGGCTTAAGTGTTTGGCATGTTCTCCTCTCAGCACTAGGGATTCCCAGTTCGAATCCCCAATCTGGGTGGAGTTTCCATGTTCTCCCCGTGTCCTGCGTGGGTTTCGTCCGGGTTCTCCGGTTTCCTCCCACAGCCAAAAACATGGATCAAGTCAATTGAGTTCCCAAATGCCCATCCAGTGGTCTGTGTGAGAACATAGATTGGCGTCCTGTCCTGGGTATCTGCCCAGCACCCGAAACGTTCTACCCTGGATGGGCATGGGGACCCCCCTCACCTGACATAGAGCTGCCTAATGAGTATGCACACCTTAAAACCGGGAACATCAAAAACCACAGAAGAGAGAAGAGAGACACAACTCACGATGGGTGCAATTTGAGAATCCATCCATTACTGTATCTTCCGCAATCCTTATTAGGGTTGCGGGGGTGGGGAAGGGGTTTTTTCTGGACTGTTTCGGGCGCTGGGCAGAACACCCAGGACGGAGCCAACCCACTGGACACACACTCACTCACACCACACTATATGGGGCAATTTGGAGACTCACTTGATCCATGGGACTGTGGGAGGAACCCGGAGGAAACCCAACATGGCAAGAACATGGAAACTCCACCCAGATGAGGATTCGAACCGGGAATCCTTAGTGCTGAGAGGAGAACATGCTAAACACTAAGCCTCCGTGCTGCCCGGCAGTATATATATATATATATATATATATATATGACCTAATTTGCATTGTTTGTGTTGGTGGGCGCGCCCGATTGGTTGACATTCAAACAGCCCGCCTCTCCCCCGATAACAGACAACACAGCCGTCCAATGGCAGATTATAAAACACGCTTAAAAACCGGAGTCTGACTTTCAATAAAAATGCGGGACATCGTCTCAATTTGCGGGACGAGTGAAAAGTAACGAAATTGCGGGACTGTCCCACACAAAGCGGAACATCTGGTCACCCTAAACACCACTGAGCTACTGCATTTACTTTGATCAAGAATGTTGTTTTCAGATTTGAGTGATATCCATCCATCATCTTCCGCTTTATCCTCTACTAGGGTCGTGGGGGGGTTCTCCATGCCCATCCAGGGGAGAACGTTTTGGACGCTGGGCAGATTACACCTGCCAGGGCGCCAATCACTCACACAAACACACTCTATATGGGGCAATTTTGAGAATTCAATTGACTTTGATCCATGTTTTTGGACTGTGGAGAAAACCAGAGAACCCAGAGGAATCCCACGCAGACTCGGGGAGAACATGGAAACTCCACCCAGATGGGGATTTGAACCGGGAATCCCTAAAGCTGAGAGGAGAACATGCTAACCACTAAGCCACCGTGCCGCTGTGCTTGAGATTAATTCTGTAAAATGCTGATGTTTTTCAGATGTACAGTCATATGTCAGATGTCAGTAATAAATCTGTTCATTGGTTTGAAATCCTGACTCATTCCCTCCGTTACAGAAACAATAACGTGAACATGTTTATAGGAAGGAGAACATAATTTAATGTAACGTTTCAAGGTTTTAACGTATGTACAGTATGCTTTATGAAAAACTACCACAATAAGAGGGAAAGACATAATCTTAGAACCGAAAATGTGCTGATGAGGGACCTTTAAAAGTGCTATTTTTCAGGTTTTTCAGGTGCTGCCTCCTCTGGTTTGGAAGAAAATCGATCCAGCAAGGTCTTCCACATTCCCTTCTTATCCTCCTCCATCTGCTGCAAAGAACCTGCATTAGAACAATGAATAACATTTGTGTTTTTATTTACCTTTAAAGAAAAGCAAATGTTGCCTAGATTAAGACATATATATATATTAGAATTGGTGTACACTAAATAAAGTGGCGGTGAGTGTATATTAATATATATATATAGAGATTATAGATTATATAATATATATATATATATATATATGATATACAGTTTTTTTTTTTATCTTTTTTTTTTTTCTTTTTTTTTTAGGTTTTTTTTGTGAATCACAAATTATTTCAACCCACAATGCTGCTGAAGGGTTTTATGGAATGCAGTGCAACATTTGTAATTGTGTTTCATAATGAAATTTTTTCCCCTTACAACGGACTTGTTAAAGAACTAAAATGCAACTAAGATAGCATCAATTGTTTTGTCATAAAGCATTAAAATGGCCTTTTTGGGATTCTCGCATTGGACACAATTATTCAAACCTAGTTACAACTACCACTAATAAGAACAGAGGTTCATTTTCCAGTGTTTTCAATGGAGCAGCTACTCAGCTCCTTCTAGACAGGCATGGTGAAGGCAAGAGAATGGTCCCAGAAGACAAGAGAAGAGGGCAAGAATGGCAATGGATATAAAAAAAGATTGCGAAGTTGTTAAATATTCCAAGAGACACTATCGGAAGTATCATTCGCAAGTTCAAGTTAAAGGGCACAGTGGAAACGTTACCATAGCGCTACCTGAAGCGTAATTTTAAAAAACGACCTGTCAGATGTTTTTTAATATATATTTTACTTGCTGTTTTCCAAACAAAAGAAAACTGTGGTCAGATCAAATTAGAACTGTTTTTTTTTGTATTTTCTGTTTCAATTTCTTTGTTTTTTCTAGAAAACGTGTGCAGGGTAGAATTCCCTTCAGTACCAGGAGATCTTGGAGGAAAATGTGATGGAGTCAGTTGCATTTGACAAAAGGCAATGATATATATCCAACAGAAAACAAAGACATTTCATGTAAGACTTAAACTGAGAACTCTGGTGGGCTTAGCAGCAGCCATGACACCCCCATGAAGAATGGTCAAAATAGGTCGCTGGACATTCAAGCTATGAGGTTCATAGTGGACTACGGTTCGAATCGAATCGTCGAATCAGCGAATATTGCAGCTCACAGTAACCCCTAATATTATATATATATAATATATATATATATATATAATATAAAACTATATTATATATGATGACTGAAATGATCCAAATATATGAATAAATTTGATATATATATATATATATATATATATATATATATATATATATATATGGGGTATTCAATAAAGATTTTTCATAGTATATATTATCAGAATATAGTCGACTGATGTATATACACACACACAATGATCTACAAGATCTCCCAAAGAGTTTATTAATTAGTTTCAAATAAACACAATTATGAATTAAATTCTCTTTTTATTGTAGTGTTTTTGTAACCATTTTATAAAGACGATGACATTTGTGGTTGAGTATTATTGTGAATAAATCACAGGAAAGCGGTGTTATTAGGTCAGACGCAAACAAAATAGTTACACCTCTTTCCTGTGATTTATTCACAGTAATACTCAACCACAAATGTCATCACTAAATCATTACATTTACGCTTTTATAAAACGGTTACAAAAACACTACAACAAAAAACAGTATGTAATTCATGATTGTGTTTATTTCAAACTAATTAATAAACTATTCGGGCGGCACGGTGTCTTAGTGGTCAGCACGTTCGCCTCTCAGCGCTAGGGATTCCCGGTTCGAATCCCCATCTGGGATCTGTTCTACCCTCCCACAGTCCAAAAACATGGATCAAGTCAATTGAGTTCTCCAAATTGCCCCATATAGAGTGTGTCTGTGTGAGTGAGTGTGTGCCCAGTGATAGATTGGCGTCCTGTCCTGGGTGTATCTGCCCAGCGCCTGAAACGTTCTCCCCTGGATGAACAAGGGGAACCCACCCCCGACCCTAATAGAGGATAAAGCTGACGATAATGGATGGATGAATTCTCCAAATTGCCCCACATAGAGTGTGTTTTCTGTGAGGTAATCAAGTCCAGTTTTGAACACTGATGGGTAAGTAACAGGATACCAATTGCTCAAAAAAAACAAAAGCACAGGTTTAGTGTTCATCTGGAATCATCTCTCCGCTTTTATTAATTTAAAAAGTATTTATAAAGTATTCTATGACTTATTGTTATCGTCAATATGTCCCAGCCGGACAAACGACTCAGCCAATCATACATTACATTACATTATGGTCATTTATTGGACGCTTTTATCCAAAGCGACTTACAAGGTGAGCACAGGGTTCATCACAACATCCCTGCAGCAATGAGGGTTAAGGGTCTTGCTCAAGGACCCACATTGGTAACTTCAGTGGACCTGGGATTTGAACCTCCAACCTTCAGATTGATAGACCAACACCCTAACCACTGAACTACCCCACCCAATCAGATTAAAGGACGGGAAAAACAGTGTTTTAACATGGTTAGATTTACCTGTTGCTAATAACATCCGACACTCTTCCACAGTCACCCCAGTGAAACTTGTGTCTTTCGCTCGAGGAAACTGTTAAAACATGCAGAATTTACTTAAATAGTTAAAAAAAACAATACACAGAATGTTAAAAACCAAAGCAAACATGTTCAAACTGCTGTATTGACATATAAATGGATGGAAAGTTTAGTTTTATTTGTGTTTTTGTCCAAATATTACCAACTTTAAATCACACAACTCATTTTTGTGAGATGCATTAAATTCATACAGAAAACAAGAACCAAAACCTCTATTTTATTTCATAAAGATTCTTACATCGCCTTCATTTAAGTAGAAATGTCTACATTATTTATCTCTCAACTCATGATATTCCACTTTGTCCTTTAACGGGAGTGGGCTGGGGGGTGGGGGTGTTGGAGGTGGACATTTTAGGCACTGAGCAGGTACACCCACAACAGAGTGCCCAGATCCATCACTGGACAGACACTCACAATATATAGGGGCAATTCAGATATCTAGAATTAAGAGCAGCAGGTTCACCTTAAATCCATGTTTGTGGACTTTGAAAGGCAAACCCACGGAAACATGGGGACAGTAAGAACACCCCACCCAGAATGGATTGGAAACTGGATCCCCAGCAATGAGAGACCGTGGGGCGGCACGGTAGCTTAGTGGTTGGCATGTTCTCCTCTCGGCACTAGGGATTCCCGGATCGAATCCTACTTGGGTGGAGTTTCCATCTTCTCCCCGTGTACGTGTGGGTTTCCTCCGGGTTCTCCAGTTTCCTCCCACAGTCCAAAAACATGGATCAAGTCAATTGAATTCTCCACATTGCCCCATATAGAGTGTGTTTGTGTGAGTGAGTGTGTGCCCAGCGATGGATTGGCGTCCTTTCCTGGGTCTATCTGCCCAGCGCCGAAATAATGGGCATGGGGAACCCTAATAGAGGATAAAGCAGAAGATAGGATGGATGGATGTAAACGTGAAGACGCAAACTTAGCTTTTTTTTCATGATCCCTAAATCTGTACTACAGCAGAACCTCTTATTGATTAATGCTCATGGCGATCAGTGAACTCACCTTTTCTTTGTACATATTGCTGTTGATTCGAGCCAGAGATTCATACATCTGATCACATTTTTCTGGGTCAGAGATCTAAAACAATGGAAACCGTCACAATTAGACACAACATTATGTTTTAAAGAAATTCACATTACCAGTAAAAATAAAAAAATTATTTAATTTCTTAAAATTTGTTTAATTTAGTATTTATCTGCACAGCCTATAAATATACACGTAATCACTGTGGAGTCGACATTAGACGTTTAAAGTAGGGGTGTCTTCAACTAAGGATTTTCATAGTCGAATCGGATTCGTCAGATTTTCCCTATAGTCGACTGATAGTCGAATCAGTTAAAATTTCACCACAAGATGTGTTGTGTTATAAGCGTGATTTATAAAAAAAGATTTTTTTAAATATTTTACTTGTTTTTCTAGAGCACCGTAAATGGGATCCCCGTTCTGGACTTTTTAAAAAAAAAATATTAACAGAAATTAGGATGATTTTATTTGACAAAAGGCTATATATATAACGAAAACAAAGACACTTCATGTAAAAACTAATGCTTAGCAGCAGCCATGGGCACCCCCATGTGGTCAAAATGGTACATTCGACTATGAGGTTCATACTCGACTACGGTTCTCCGAATCGAATCGTCGAATCAGCGAATATTGCAGCTCACCCCTAGTTTAAACACTGTTTAACTTGCGCTCTGTCAATTTCCTATATGGCATTATAGATTAAAATAAAAAAATATATCACTCAAATCTGGTTAGCATGTTCTCCTCTAGTTTCCATGTTCCCCCCGTGTCCGCGTGGGTTTCCTCCGGGTTCTCCGGTTTCCTCCCACAGTCCAAAAACATGGATCGAGGTCAATTGAGTTCTCCAAATTGCCCCATATAGAGTGTGTCTGTGTGAGTGAGTGTGTGTCCAGTGATAGATTGGTGTCCTGTCCTGGGTGTATCTGCCCAGCGCCCGAAACGTTCTCCCCTGGATGGGCATGGACCTCCCCCCCCCGCTATCGCTTGGATATCACTCAAATGTGAAAACAACATTCTTGATCAAAGTAAATGCAGTAGCTCAGTGGTGTGTAGGGTGACCAGATGTTCCGCTTTGTGTGGGACAGTCCCGCAATTTCGTTACTTTTCACTCGTCCCGCAAATTGAGACGTTGTCCCGCATTGTTATTGAAAGTCAGACTCCAGTTTTTAAGTGTGTTTTATAATCTGCCATTGGACGGTTGTGTTGTCTGTTATCGGGGGAGAGGCAGGCTGTTTGAATGTCAACCAATCGGGAACGCCGACGCATGTTAAGGGCGCGCCCACCAACACAAATAACGCAAATTAGATCATATATATATATATATATATATATATATATATATATGAAATCTAATTTGCATTATTTGTGTTGGGGGGCGCGCCCTTAACATGCGTCCGCATTCCCGATTGATATATATATAGTATATATACTGCCGGGTGGCACGGTGGCTTAGTGGTTGGCATGTTCTCCTCTCAGCACTAGGGATTCCCGGTTCGAAACCCCATCTGGGTGGAGTTTCCATGTTCTCCCCGTGTCCGCGTGGGTTTCCTCTGGGTTCTCCGGTTTCCTCCCACAGTCCAAAAACATGGATCAAGTCAATTGAGTTCTCCAAATTGCCCCATATAGAGTGTGTCTGTGTGAGTGAGTGTGCACAGTGATAGATTGGTGTCCTGTCCTGGGTGTGTCTGCCCAGCGCCCGAAACGTTCTCCCCTGGATGGGCATGGGCATGGGCATGGGGAACCCCCCCCCCCCCCACCACCCCTAATAGAGGATAAAGCGGAAGAAAATGGATGAATGAACATATACAGCCAAATAAAACACGTGTATGTATATATATATATATATATATATTATATATATATATATATATATATATATATATATATATATATGGCAGTGCATTGGTGTCCCACACAAACAGTCTTTGTTCCACATCTGCTGAATTGGAATCTGGTCACTCTGTTGGTGTATCAATCAAAAGGTTGAGGGTTCAAATCCCATGTCCACTGAAGTTACTGTGTTGGGTCCATGAGTGAGATCCTCGCCCCTCAGAGCTGCAGGGTTTGGTCACTGTGTTCTGCACAGCTTTGAATAAAAGTGTCTGATAAATGACCAAATATAAAAGAATCGGTTCAAAGAACCGACACGTTCGCAACCAACACGCATATAATACAGTCAAGGGCAACGAGAGCAACTGTCAGCGTTTAATAAATAAAAACCATATAAAATACAACGAACACTGTCTGACATGTTTTTAACTGACTGTTAAAGTAAAAATATGAACATAGTGTTCAAATGAAAAAGCTTTCCGTTGGTTTGCACGTGCGTTACATCACAGTGTAGTTGATAAACGTTTCGTTACCTGAGTGTTTTCTCCCTCTCTGAAAGCACTCGCCACCTTCTGTCGTAAGAAAGTTCCCAAATCTCGACCTTTTTCGACTCGTCTTTCGGCCATTCCTCACATAACTTCAGAAATCTGCGATACCTGGTGGCGGCCATGTTCCGACTGGCTGGCTGTCCCCCAAACCGCGTCCTGCTCACTACCCCCTACACACTCTGCCCTGCGTTTGAGTGCTTGATGGGTTTAAACCATTCATTCATTCATTCATTCATTATCATCCGCTTTATCCTCTATTAGGTTCCCCATGCCCATCCAGGGGAGAACGTTTCGGGCGCTGGGCAGATAGACCCAGGACAGGACGCCAATCCATCGCTGGGCACACACTCACTCACACAGACACACTCTATATGGGGCAATTTGGAGAACTCAATTGACTTGATCCATGTTTTTGGACTGTGGGAGGAACCCGGAGGAAACCCACGCAGACACGGGGAGAACATGGAAACTCCACCCAGATGGGGATTCGAACCGGGAATCCCTAGAGCTGAGAGGAGAACATGCTAACCACTAAGCCACCGTGCCGCCGGGTTTAAAGCAGTGCTTCTCAATTATCTTCTGTTAAGCCCCCGCTAGGAAGAAGAAAACTTTTTGCACCCCCCCCCCCCCCCACACACACACACACTTACCCCCCCTTCCCCCGTACATGACAAAATGGGATGAAAAAGTATTTTTACACCCCCACTGTAGTATGATTTGTCTATAAATTTGTTATAAGTGCACCTCTTTTATAACAATGTCTCCTTATTAACAATAAAGAAAACAAAAACAAAAAAATGAAATATAGATCAATTTAGAACATAGAATCATTTGATTAACTTTGTTTTTTAGTTTGTAACAGAAACGAATGAAATCCTTATTTAAACTAGAAACATTTTTGAACTGACTGCATTTGATACTGAAAAATGAAATGATATAAAATCAATAAATAATAATAAATTCAAATTCATCAGCAACATTCATTCAGGAGCTCAATATATTATTAACACTTTAAACTACAAAACTAAAATTAATACAACAATTTGTGCTGTTTTTTTATTTTATTTTTTTTTATCAAAATAAGGAAGTCAGAACTAATGTCTACGTTCTGCAGCACAGCTTTTCTGCAGTAGTTTTCATGAAGCGGGATGATTGCTGGCTCTACGCGTCACGTTTACGATTAAAAACTCAAGCGGTTATCAGCGTGATTGGGGTTTAATGTCTTTAAGTGACGCCTTCATTTATTTGGCTTCATGCTGTCCACTGCCAACATTTAAAGACACAGAAGACACACCGGTCTTTCTTCATCTCCCACCTCAGTTACCGTGAAACTAAGCGCTACATACACTTTCCTCGTTTTAACTTTCGGTTGACTTTTGTTGCTCTCATTATCTTCGTCTTATTTGAGAAGCACTGGTTTAAACTGCAATCCTTTGTTTTTCTAAAGCTGATAAAGATAATGATTCAGCGTGGAGTTTATACAACAACATACCCCAGCGAGATATTATAACCAGCTTGTTATACATCCATCCATTATCTTCTTTGGCCCGTTTGCAGCTAGTTCAAAATGCTGCAGCCAGATTACTTACTGGTACTAAAAAACGGGAACATATAACACCTGTCCTGGCCTCTTTACATTGGCTTCCTATTAGCTTTAGGGTCAAATATAAAGTTTTACTTTTTGTTTTTAAGGCTCTTCATGGTATGGCACCACTGTTCATTAATGACATGCTATCCCCTTACAAGGCACAAAGGTCACTTCGGTCTGTAAATAAATTGTTGTTAATTGTCCCACAGTCTCGTTTGAAACAAAAGGGGGACCGTGCCTTTTCTGTTGCTGCTCCCAGACTGTGGAATTCATTACCAGATCGTTATTAGATCGTTAACTGGCATAGAGGAATTTAAAACCCACCTTAAATCCTACCTCTTTTCTTTGGCCTACGAATTTGGTTAATCTGGTGATCATCCATTTCTTTTCTATTTATTTTAATATGTTTAATGTGTATTTTATTTTGATGTTTTTTTATTTTATTTTATTTATTTGTTATTTTGCTGTACAGCACTTTGGTACGCTGCGGTTTTAAATGTGCTTCATAAATAAAATTGATTTGAATTGAATCCATTATCTTCCGCTTTAGAGGGTGTGGTAGCTCAGTGGTTAGGACGTTGGGTTATCAATCTGAAGGTTGGGGGTTCAAATCCCAGGTCCACTGACGTTACCAATGTGGGTCCTTGAACAAGACCCTTCACCCTCATTGCTGCAGGGATGTTGTGATTAACCCTGTGCTCACCTTGTAAGTCGCTTTGCAGAAAAGCGTCCAATAAATGACCAAATGTGATGTAAATGCTTCACCCTCTACTGGGGGGGGGGGGGGGTGTTCCCCATGCCCATCCAGGGGAGAACATTTCAGGCGCTCACACAGACACACTCTATATGGGGCAATTTGTAGAATTCAATTCACTTGATCCATGTTTTTGGACTGTGGGAGGAACCCAGAGAACCCGGAGGAAACCCACGCGGACACGGGGAGAACATGGAAACTCCACCCAGCTTGGGATTCGAACCGGGAATCCCTAGTGCTGAGAGGAGAACATGCTAACCACTAAACCACCGTGCCGCCCTTGTCATGTTCTCCCCATGTCCGCGTGGGTTTCCTCAAGATTCTCCCAAAAACATGGATCAAGGTCAATTGAATTCTCCAAATTGCCCCATATGTTTGAAATAATTCATCCATCCATCCATTATCTTCCACTTTATCCTCTATTAGGGTCACAAGAACGTCTCGGGCGCTGGGCAGATACAACCAGGACAGGACGCCAATCTATCGCTACTCACACAGACACACTCTATATGGGGCAATTTGGAGAATTCAATTTACTTTGTTCCATGTTTTTGGACTGTGGGAGGAAACCGGAGAACCCGGAGGAAATCCACACGGACACGGGGAGTGTGTCCAGCGATAGACTGCCCCCCACCCCCCCGCAGCGCACCCTAATAGAGGATGGAATGTTGGAATAAGGGCGGCACGGTGGTTTAGTGGTTAGCACGTTCTCCTCTCAGCGCTAGGGATTCCCGGTTCGAATCCCAATCTGGGTGGAGTTTCCATGTTCTCCCCATGTCTGCGTGGGTTTCCTCCGGGTTCTCCGGTTTCCTCCCACAGTCCAAAAACATGGATCAAGTCAATTGAATTCTCCAAATTGCCCCATATAGAGTGTGTCTGTGTGAGTGAGTGTGTGCCCAGCGATGGATTGGCGTCCTGTCCTGGTTGTATCTGCCCAGCGCCCGAGGACGTTCTTGTGACCCTAATAGAGGATAAAGTGGAAGATAATGGATGGATGGATGAATTATTTCAAACATATGGGGCAATTTGGAGAATTCAATTGACCTTGATCCATGTTTTTGGGAGAACCTGGAGGGAATCCACGCGGACAACATGATAAGGGCGGCACGGTGGTTTAGTGGTTAGCATGTTCTCCTCTCAGCACTAGGGATTCCCGGTTCGAATCCCCATCTGGGTGGAGTTTCCATGTTCTCCCCGTGTCTGCGTGGGTTTCCTCCGGGTTCTCCGGTTTCCTCCCACAGTCCAAAAACATGGATCAAGGTCAATTGAATTCTACAAATTGCCCCATATAGAGTGTGTCTGTGTGAGCGCCTGAAATGTTCTCCCCTGGATGGGACCCTAATAGAGGATAAAGCGGGAGATAATGGATGGATGAATGTTGGAATAAAACACGTGGCGGTCGTGGAAGGTCAGACGGCTTTTTCCGCTTCGCTTTTGTCCTAAACGAGCTCCTGTAGTTGAGTTGGTCCTCGTGCAGGTCGCTGGCGTTGTTGTTAAATCATTCTAAAAGAAGAGAAACACAGAGATTTAGAGAAACACAGAGATTTAGAGAAACACAGAGATTTAGAGAAACACAGAGATTTAGAGAAACACAGAGATTTAGAGAAACACAGAGGTTAAAATGGCTGGCGGTAAGAAAGCGGAGTCCGGCTCTCCTGCTCTGATGGCCTGGATTTCTTCTGCTTTTAAATTCGCGACGGACAGGAATGACTTCAGGAGGTATGAGAACCCTGCGTTTAGATAACATTCAGTCAGAAATCAGCCTTTTACTGTCGTTTCACTGCAGTTTGTATCTTTAACATCCAAAAACCACAACGTGCATCAGATTAAAGCGTTAATACAGAGTTTCAGGTCGTAAGAAACATTAACCTTTTTGTTTCGACATTAAACTCAACCGCAGGTGAGGTATCTCACTGTAGTAAGACTTTGTCTCAGGTTCTGCTCATAAAATGCTTTAAATATAACTTTCATCTGGTTTTAAAGGCGACACGGAATATGTTTTATCTTCTGTCGTTTGGAATTAAGACACACGAACCGAATTCAAGTCATGAGTCGATTCGGGGAATTCTTTGCGAATTCGGTGAGCATCGGATTCTGTGACAATAGAGGGCGCTGTTTCCTAGTTATTTATTTATTCATTCATTCATTATCTCCCGCTTTATCCTCTATTAGGGTCGTGGGGGGGGGTTCCCCGTGCCCATCCAGGGGAGAACATCTCGGGCGCTGGGCAGATACACCCAGGACAGGGAGCCAGTCCATCGCTGGCACACACTCACTCACACAGACACACTCTATATGGGGCAATTTGGAGAACTCAATTCACCTTGATCCATGTTTTTGGACTGTGGGAGGAAACCCGAGAACCCAGAGGAAAGCCACGCAGACACGGGGAGAACATGGAAACTCCACCCAGATTGGGATTCGAACCGGGAATCCCTAGTGCTGAGAGGAGAACGTGCTAACCCCTAAGCCACCGTGCCGATACACCCAGGACAGGACACCAATCTATCACTGGGCACACACTCACTCACACAGACACACTCTATATGGGGCACTTTGGAGAATTCAATTGACTTGATCCATGTTTTTGGACTGTGGGAGGAAACCGGAGAACCCGGAGGAAACCCACGCAGACACGGGGAGAACATGGAAACTCCATCCACATGGGGATTCGAACCGGGAATCCCTAGTGCTGAGAGGAGAACATGCTAAACACTAAGCCACCGTGCCGTCCTGTTTCCTATTTAGACCTGAAAAAAAAGCTTTTAATAGCACAAAAACTGTGATGCGTTGTACCTCAGTCCAACTTTTGTTCAGAGCGTTTTAAGAACATTGACGACGTTCATTTCCGAGGTTACAATGTTCCAAAGGTTCCAAAGTTAGCATTAAGGGTTAAAGTGTTTATTAAGGAACACCTTCATAACACTGACAACTTTTAACCTCACACTGCACTACCTGCACAACTCACTTATAAAACCATTTTAGTTGACATCGGTTATGGTGCAATAATTGTACAGTTTCTCTTTTTAAATTAAAAAAAAATTATGTAAATTACACAGGTGGCACGGTTGCTTAGTAGCATGTTCTCCTCTCAGCACTAGGGATTCCCGGTTCGAATCCCCATCTGGGTGGAGTTTCAATGTTCCCCCCGTGTCCGTGTGGGTTTCCTCCGGGTTCTCCGGTTTCCTCCCACAGTCCAAAAACATGGATCAAGTCAATTGAGTTCTCCAAATTGCCCCATATAGAGGTTCTCTACTGGGTTTTCTGTTGGTCAGCACCATCACAGAACAGGTATCATTTGGGTGGTGGATTGTTTATTGTCAGTTCTGCAGTGACACTGATGTGGTGAGGGGGTTTTAGTGCAGCAGTGCTGCTGGAGTTTCATTTCTCCACCTCAGTGACACTGCTGGGATAGGAATAATGCACCAACCCAATAGAGAACCATTAGAGAACAGAACAGAGTACACAGTATGTACTGTAGAACACAGATGGACTACAGTCTGGAATTGTAGAACTACAAATTCCACCTTTACAGGAGGTGGAACCTAGAACAGGAACAAGAGGAGCAATAATGGAACCTGTCCAAACTTTTGAGTGGTACAGATCTTTATCCCAATTATTCATTCATTCATTATCTCCCGCTTTATCCTCTATTAGGGTCGCGGTGGGGTTCCCCATGCCCATCCAGGGGAGAACGTTTCGGGCGCTGGGCAGATACACCCAGGACAGGACGCCAATCTATCACTGGGCACACACTCACTCACACAGACACACTCTATATGGGGCAATTTGGAGAACTCAATTGACTTGATCCATGTTTTTGGACTGTGGGAGGAAAGCGGAGAACCCGGAGGAAACCCACGCGGACACGGGGAGAACATGGAAACTCCACCCAGATGGGGATTCGAACCGGGAATCCCTAGCGCTGAGAGGCGAACGTGCTATTTAAATGTTAGTTCTACAGAAGATTTTGAAACCTGCAACAAGGTTCTATTTGGACGTTAAGGTTACAACATGGAATAAACGTTCTCCACTGCCAACTTTACCTTTCTGTTTAAGATGAATGAAAAAAAAACAAGTGTAAATGTATAGTCATGTTTTTTTCAAGGTGTTTTTCTCAAATGAATCTAACAAGAGACACAACAGCCTCACTTCCTGCAGATTTCATCTGTCTTTTATAAAATGTGTTGATGTTTTTTTTTAGTTAAACCCATCTGTTAAAAACAAGGACACATTTGGTTTAAATGTCCGTTCTGCAGTGTGATCTGTAGTCCTGTGTGCAGTTTCAAACACATTACAACACAACTAAAGTTTTCTTCTCTTTCTAGGAATCTTATGGTGAACTTGGGTTTGTTTGCAGCAGGAGTTTGGGTAGCAAGGAATTTATCAGACTTTGACCTGATGTCTCCTCAACCAGTCACATAGTGTCAGCAGGTAAACTGTTCTGTGACAAAAACTTTCATTAGTAAAATATTTTTGAAAAATAAAATAAAAAGGGGTTAGGCGGCACGGTGGCTTAGTGCTTAGCATGTTCTCCTCTCAGCACTAGGGATTCCTGGTCGAATCCCAATCTGGGTGGAGTTTCCATGTTCTCCCCGTGTCCGCGTGGGTTTCCTCCGGGTTCTCCGCTTTCCTCCCACAGTCCAAAAACATGGATCAAGTCAATTGAATTCTCAAAATTGCCCCATATAGAGTGTATCTGTGTGTGTGAGTGTGTGCCCAGCGATGGATTGGCGCCCTGTCCTGGGTGTATCTGCCCAGCGCCCGAAACGTTCTCCCCTGGATGGGCATGGGGAACCCTACCGCGACCCTAATAGAGGATAAAGCGGGAGATAATGAATGAATGAATGAAAAATAAAAAAATCCCGGGGGGGGGCACGGTGGCTTAGTGGTTGGCATCTGGTCTAACAGGGGGCGACACGGTGGCTTAGTGGCCTCTCAGCGCTAAGAGTTCCCGGTTCGAATCCCCATCTGGGTGGAGTTTCCATGTTCTCCCTGTGTCCGCGTGGATTTCCTCTGGGTTCTCCGGTTTCCTCCCACAGTCCAAAAACATGGATCAAGTCAATTGAGTTCTCCAAATTGTCCCATATAGAGTGTGTCTGTGTGAGTGAGTGTGTGCCCAGCGGTAGATTGGCACCCTGTCCTGGGTGTATCTGCCCAGCGCCTGAGACGTTCTCCCCCGGATGGGCAAGGGGAACCCCCCCCCCTGCGTGACCCTAATAGAGGATAAAGCGGAAGATAATGGATGGAGGGTCTAGCAGTTGTAGGCTTGTGGTTATGGAACCAGCCTTTCCACCTGAAGGTCCCCGCTTTGATTACCGGTCCCACCAAGTACTTTGACTGTAGTGCCCTTGGGGAACGCACCTATCCCAGTTGCTTCCCAGGTCCCGTACACAGCGCTGTACACCGCTCCAGGCACATGTGCTTAGTTTACTCATGTGTGTGTGTGTGTGTGTGTTCATTAAATGTAGATGACAAATTCCTCTGTGTGGAAGCGCTGCAAAAACTGCATTAAATAAGCAGAAACATAAGGTTATTCCACATATAATATTACAATCTTACTCAAGCCAGTGTAGGCAGTGTGGGGAAAATGAGTTGCACTGTCCATCATCCTGGTTTTCATTCCCTGATCCTTAAAGTCCATTTAGTTTTGCACATGTTCCATATCAACAGAGTTTTTTCTGGGTGCTCCAGTTTCATACTGAAGTTTAAAATGTGCAAGTCAGCAGAACTGTGGATACTCAATGTGCTTACCTCTGTTCTATCACGCTGCCCCAATAATTATAAAAAGAATAATCTGGCACCAAGTTAAATGTGGATGGCCTAAGCAAACATCTCCAATTGGAATGCTTTTTTCTTTTATTAAACATTTGTTTTCCTCAATAACTATGTATCTGAGAATAAGCTTTATTTAATTTTTTCCTCAATAACCATGTATCTGAATAATCTTTATTTATTTTTTTTTTTATCTATTTTTAGGATAAGTTTAATCTGTTGAAGTTTTAAATAAAGTATAGAAAATGGTAAAGTGTTAAAGCATTAAATTGTCCCTGTTTATCTTGCCCTTGAGTGCATGTATAAATGTATAATGCCCATCTGTGCAAGTCGGGTAATTGTTCTGTAATAGAATGGTAACCCATCAGGGTGTTTGGTCTTTGAATGTTCCAGCGGGAATAAGCTCCACAACAGTTTACATTCAATGAGCTGCTTGGACAACAACCTAATCTGTTGTTTCTTAATTATTAGCAAGTTATACATGAGTATATTAGTAGTGCGGCACGGTGGCTTAGTGGTTGGCATGTTCTCCTCTCAGTGCTCAGGATTCAAGGTTCGAATCCCAATCTGGGTGGAGTTTCCATGTTCTCCCCGTGTCCGCGTGGGTTTCCTCCGTGTTCTTCGGACTGTTCCTCCCACAGTCCAAAAACATGGATCAAGGTCAATTGAGTTCTCCAAATTGCCCCATATAGAGTGTGTGTGTCCCCATGCCCATCCAGGGGAAAACGTTCTCCAAATTGCCCCATACAGTAGACTGTGTCTGTGCCCAGTGATAGGTGCCCTGTCCTGGGTGTATCTGCCCAGCGCCTGAAACGTTCTCCCTTGGATGGGCATGGGGACCCCCTGCCCCGCGCGACCCAAATAGAGAATAAAGTGGAAGATAATGGATGGATATATTAGTAGTATTTTAAATACAAATGCATTTTTGGCAATCCACAAAAACAAAGGCTACTGCTACTCAGTCCAAAAACAGTCAGTCCCAGTTCGAATCCCAATCTGGGTGGAGTTTTCATGTTCTCCCCGTGTCCGCATGGGTTTCCTCCGGGTTCTCTGGTTTCCTCCCACAGTCCAAAAACATGATCAAGGTCAATTGAGTTCTCCAAATCGCCCCATATAGAGTGTGTTTGTGTGAGTGAGTGTGTGCCCAGCGATGGATTGGTGTCCTGTCCTGAGTGCATCTGCCCAGCACAATCGTTCTCCCCTGGATGGGCATGGGGAACCCCCCCTCCCCGACCCTAATAGAGGATAAAGAGGAAGATGATGGATGGAACACCCAAACAGAGGCTGGAATGCTGTTGCTGAAATCAGTACCAGATTTATCCACCAAAATTTTTTACTTCAGGCTTCAGATTCACAGTTTAAAAGACTTTAAATGATAAAATTACTAAAGATTTTTTTTGCACAGTGCATATTAATTTACCCTACATATTTAACCTGGAGAGACGGTGTTTAAACTTTACCGCTCCTCCTACTCTTCCTTTAAAGCTATTGGTGTTTGTGTTAGTCTTTGTGACAACATGTGTTCACATCTTTGCTTATATTACATGTCTTTTTTTTTTTTTTTTTTTAGGAGACCTGGATTATATTTTTTTTCTGGATAGAGCTTCCATATGGAGGGACCGAACCATGACAGAACCTTGTAGAGAACATCAACTGCATGATAAATGTGAAACTTTATTTAGGATAAATAGATACTTCATGTTTAAATTAAAATGTGCTTTCAAGGCCATTAGTTTATGTTAAGTCAAACACCTGAGGAGGAAGACAGAGGTTATGTTAAATGATGCTGTATAAAATGTCATGGAAAAAAAAAAAATGAAAACATATCCACCCGTCTTGAGTGATATCATGGTGTCTCACCTAATGGGCTTTTATGTGAAGATAAAAGCTTAAACCAGATGTCTCTTTCCATCCTGCAAACACAGAGAAAGTTGGGGGAATAATTATAATAAAACCTACAATGAATTTACTGTCTGGTTTCTACGCTCTCATTCTCTGACGATGCTCAGGATCTTGTGAGTCTGTGGTGGTGAGTGCTATTCTTTCTGCTGTTGCATGCTGGGGCAGCGGACTGAACAAACTGATCCATGAGGCTGGTTGTTGTGGGTGTAGAGCTTGACACGCTGGTGGAGGTATCAGAGAGGAGGATACTGTCTAAACTAAAGGCCATAATGGACAATGTCTCCCACCCTCTGTACATTCAGTTTAAGACTCAGAGCGCAACATGAGGACATTTCCACTTGTACCCATCATATTATACAACTCCTCAATCAATTAAACAACTGATATGTGCAAGATCATACAATGGTACAATAATCTGCACTTACATGACCCATAGTGCAATATATTTAAATCATATATACTCTGTGTGTAAATATATGTAAATAATATATATATTATATATATAAATATAAATATATATATATATATACACACACAATACATGGTGTAATAAATATATTATATACTAAATTTCTATAAATATAGTATATAAATTATATATATAATATATATAAATATATATATCAAAAAAAAAAAAAAAAATCTATATATATATATATATATATATATATATATATATATAAATAAAATATATAACATGACAAATGGAGCATGTGATAATTGCAATTTCCCCCCAGGATTTATAAATTATTCTGAGATATATACATCTCCATTTATACTATGTGATTACCATAACATGGCTTACACAACAGGTGTAAGGTTTTATCCATACATTATCTTCTGCTTTATCCTCTATTAGGGTTGCAGGGGGGTTCCCCATGCCCATCCAGGGGAGAAAGTTTCAGGCGCTGGGCAGATACACCCAGGACAGGGCGCCAATCCATCACTGGACACACACTCACTCACACAGACACACTCTAAATGGGCCAATTTGGACAATTCAGTTGACCTTAATCCATGTTTTTGGACTGTGGGAGGAAACCGGAGAACCCGGAGGAAACCCACGCGGATACGGGGAGAACATGGAAACTCCACCCAGATTGGGATTCCAACTGGGACTCTCTAGTGCTGAGAAGAGAACATGCTAAACCACTAAGCCACCGTGCCGCCTACTTGTTTTATTTCTTAATCAAAATCCAGAATTTATTATCCCTATAATGTATAACGAGGGCGGCACGGTGGTTTAGTGGTTGGCATGTTCTCCTCTCAGTGCTAGAGATTCCTGGTTTGAATCCCAATCTGGATGGAGTTTCCATGTTCTCCCCGTGCCCATCCAGGGGAGAATGTTTTGGGCGCTGGGAAGATACACCCAGGACAGGGTGCCAATCTATCGCTGGGCACACACTCACTCACACAGACACACTGTATATGGGACAATTTGGAGAACTCAATTGACTTGATCCATGTTTTTGGACTGTGGGAGGAAATCCATGTGGACACGGGGAGAACATGGAAACTCCACCCAGATGGGGATTCGAATCGGGAATCCCTAGTGCTGAGAGGAGAACATGCCAACCACTAAGCCACTGTAAGGTTTTAATAAATACTAATTACCAAAATATTACTGTTTGCCAATAGAAACAGACTTCATTGCTACAATGTTAAAAATCTAAAAACATTTTTTTTTACAATTGTCGTATAAACAACTCATATCTACCGCTTAAAGTCCATTGGGTAGTCGGGGTGGCGGGGGTACTTGGGCACGGGGCAGATTAATTGTGTTTATTTACAATGACTTTGTGTGGTGGTAATCATTTACCTCGTTTGTGCAGCGAGTATTTCCGCAGTTGCAGCTCCGGAATGGTTCTGAGTAATACGGAGGAGGAAGGCATCGGACGGCAGACCCAACACTGTCGTCTTTAACTCCTCCACCTTTACATGAGCTGGAAATATGGCATGGTCCTGCACACTGAACCTGTTTCCACTGACAAAAAGACACGTTCACAACGTGATCCGTTAAACTAACACTTCACCAGAGCAGGGAAATGATGTACTTCTTGACTGAGAGAAGCAGGTGGTCGTTGAAGAGGTGCAGGTGGATGTCCGTTTTAGAGACCATTGAGCTAAAGCTGTGCGTTTTCTTAACGGCATACTTCTTGAAAGGTCCTGCTCGAATCAGATGGCGTCCGCTGACAATAACAGGTATTGACTAAAGTGAAACAAAAGAAAGATATTTACAAATGTAGTTCATATCACACCATTTCATGATTTGAGGAATTGGAATGAGCAAATTTTGGCATGATATCTTAGTGGTTGGCATGTTCTCCTCTCAGCGCTAGGGATTCCTGGTTCGAATCCCAATCTGGGTGGAGTTTCCATGTTCTCCCCGTGTCCATGTGGGTTTCCTCCGAGTTCTCCGGTTTCCTCCCACAGTCCAAAAACATGGATCAAGTCAATTGAATTCTCTAAATTGCCCCATATAGAGTGTGTCTGTGTGAGTGAGTGTGTGCCCAGCGATGGATTGGTGTCCTGTCCTGGGTGTATCTGCCCAGCGCCCGAAACGTTCTCCCCTGGATGGGCATGGGGAACCCCACCGCGACCCTAATAGAGGATAAAGCGGAAGATAATGGATGGATGGAATGAGCAAACGGTGGCATGGTGGTTTAGTGGTTAGCATGTTCTCCTCTCAGTTCTAGGGATTCCCGGTTCGAATCCCAATCTGGGTGGAGTTTCCCTGTTCTCCCCGTGTCTGTGTGGGTTTCCTCCGGGTGCTCCGATTTCCTCACACAGTCCAAATACATAGATCAAGGTCAATTGAATTCTCCAATTTGCCCCATATAGAGTGTGTGAGTGAGTGAGGGTGTGCCCAGCAATAGATTGGCGTCCTGTCCTGGGTTTATCTGCCCACCTCCCGAGATGTTCTCCCCTGGATGGGCATGGGGAACCCCACCGCGACCCTAATAGAGGATAAAGCAGAAGATAATTGATGGAATGAGCACATTACAGACCTTGACACTGCCAAAATCCAGCATCTTCCCCAAACCAACCAGCTCCTCGGTCTGCTTCATTTGCTGTACTCGATCATCACACTCCACCACTATCTGCATCAAAAGAATATGTAATTCATTTCTTATTTTAAGCCATCTATTCTAATTACAGACATAATCTTTGTTCTCAGTTCCACTGTTCATATAGATGGACTTTGTAGTTCTACAATCATATGCTGTAGTCCATCTGTTTCTCTACATACTATGTTAGTTTGCTTTTGAATGTTTTCCGATGATCAGGACCACCATAAAGAGGAGGTATTAGGGTGGTGCATGATTCTCAGTACTGTAGTTACACAGACATGGTGGTGCAGGTGTGTGAGTGTGTTGTGCTGGTATGAGTGGATCAGACACAGCAGTGCTGCTGGACAGAGAACAGTCCACCAATCAGAACATCTGATCCACTCGTACCATCATCCACCACCCTAATAATACCTGCTCTGTGGGGGTCCTGATCAAAGAACATACTAAAGCAGACTAACAGAGTATGCAGAGAAATAGGTGGACTACAGAATGGAACTGTAGAACTACAAAATTCATCTATATGGTAGGTGGAGGATCACTGTGCTGTATCGAATAAAATGGCTGGTGAGTATGTATAACATTAATGTGCAACATCACTTGCTTACCTTTCGAACAGCTTCAATGGCTTCTTTCAGTTTGGGGATGTAAGGAGAGTGCTCAGAAGTTCTCTTGAAGATGTTCTAAACCAGAAAAAGTAAAAAAAAAAAAAAAAAGTAAACATATCCAATCATCATCTTCCACTTTATCCTATACTAGGGTCGTGTGTGTGTGTGTGTGTGTGGGGGGGGGGGGGTTCCCCATGCCCATCCAGGGAAGAACATTTCGGGCGCTGGGCAGACACACCCAGGACAGAGCGCCAATCTATCACTGGAAACACACTCGCGCACACAAACACACTCTATATGGGGCAATTTGGAGAATTCCGTTGATTTTGATCCATGTTTTTGGACTGTGGGAGGAAACCGGAGAACCCGGAGGAAACCCACGCAGACACGGGGAGAACATGGAAACTCCACCCAGATTGGGATTCGAACCGGGAATCCCCAGCGCTGAGAGGAGAACATGCTAATCACCAAGACACCTTGCCACTCATTTTAAACATATCATTTCTGTAAATAAATCATACATTCTGCTCTACATCGTGAAATAAGTTCTAAACAAAACATCAGAGGAGCCTACCTCCAGAATGAGCCGTAATCTGGTTATCCTCTGGAACGGAAGGATCAGGAAGGACTTGAGAGTCTGTCTCTGACAGAGCGGATCCTTCTCCAGCTTCTTCAAGACCATCACAAACTTTCTGTTCTCTTGTCTAATGAGATGAAAACGTCAGGACGATACAAACACTTCATTTTTGGGCAGAAACAAGATGGCCACATGTATTAGGATTTTAATGGTCCCAGCAACAAAGTCTCAGGAAATTAAGAATTCAACAATTGGATAAATAAAAAATAAATAAATAAGTAAACATTATTTCTGATTTCCTTTAATTAAGGTTCCTCAAACTTTATGAACCATAAAAAAATAATAATAAAAGTCGTAGCAGCATAAAATTTCCAAATTAATTCCAATTTGGTCTGTAAATTGTAAAAGTGATCCATTTTGCCTACTGAGTCCTCCACATTTAACCCATCCATGCAGTGAAACACACACATTTACATTTAGATTCTGCCCCGCCCCTTTTTTCCCTACAACAGGTGTTTGTTAAAAAGATGCGTCTTCAGTAGTTTCTTAAAAATGCCAAGTACAGACAGAGTTGGGAAGATGGTTCCACCATGTTGCAGTGGTGAACACCACGGAATGAGAATGAGCTCCTCGGTGAGGTGGAACTGCCAGAGAAAATCATCACTGGAGCGAAGTGAACGAATCAGAGTAGATTTTATAAAGATAGAGTGAAGGTAGGAGGGGGCAGATCCAGAAATGGTTCTGTAGATCAGAGTCAGTGACTTGTACTGAATATAGCAGCTACAGGGAGCCAATGGAGAGAGAGGAGAGGCGGAGTCACATGAGTTCTGTTGGGTGGTTGAACACGAGTCAGGTTGCAGAGTTCTGAATCAGTTGTAGACGTCTGATTGTGGAAGCTGGGAGACCGACAAGTAACGCATTACAATCAAGCCGGGATAGGCTGAGGGCTTGAACTAACAGCTGGGTAGCACGTTCAGTCCAGAAAGGTCTGATCTTCCTGATGATGTAAAGAACTGAAGTGAGCACACATGCCCGGAGCAAAGAGTAGCTCTGTTCTGCAAGCAATTGGGGTTATGTTTCTCGCTCAAGGGCACTTCAGCCATAGTACCGAAGACCAGAAATAAAACTGGGGACCTTCAGTACACAAGGCTTTAGTTGGGTTCTATTAAATAAGGCCCCCCAACAAAAATGACCTATAACTTTAATATCCAACACAATGCAGAAACCATATTTGGCCCTTAGCTTGGGGATCCAGGTTTGAATCCCGATCTGGGTGGAGTTTCCATGTTCTCCCCGTGTCCGCATGGGTTTTCTGTGGGTTATCCGGTTTCCTCCCACAGTCCAAAAATATAGATTTAAGGTGAATTGGCTACTCTAAATTGCTAGTATATAGTGGAATCCCCCCCCCCCCCCCATTTCCAGCTGCACCTCAGCAATTTACTGAATTAAGCAACTAGTGGAACAGACCTGAGTTAAACATCCATCCATCCATTATCTTTCGCTTTATACCATATTAGGGTCGCGCGCGGGGGTGGGGGGGGGGTCCCCATGCCCATCCAGGGGAGAACATTTCGGGCGCTGGGCACACACTCACTCACACAGACGCACACAGATATGGGGCAATTTGGAGAATTCAATTGAATTGATCCATGTTTTTGGACTGTGGGAGGAAACCGGAGAACCCGGAGGAAACCCATGCGGACACGGGGAGAACATGGAAACTCCACCCAGATTGGGATTCGAATTCCTAGCGCTGAGAGGCGAACGTGCTAACCACTAAGCCACCGTGCTGCCCCTGAGTTAAACTTTAAAAATAGAATTTAAGTTGAATTCCACTTAAATATATACATGTAAAGGTTAAAGACAAAAATAGAAACCAACAGCTGTTTGGCAATGAGGGTCTCCTGATACATCATGTTGGTAATGTAGGGAACGTAGACTTGGCGGAACGCCGACTGATGACTTAGAACGACATCGCCAATCTCAGACATCACGACATTCTGTCCCAGCCGAGTCTCGAGGTCCAGAAGGAATCTGAATGAATAAGATGTCAATAAACAGCGAGCCACGGAAAATAGAGTTAAAATAAAAATAAATAACACATCTGTCCATACCCCTCACTGATTCTGCAGACGTCCTTCAGGTTGGAAAACAGAGTATGATTTTCCACAGGAGTTAATGTTTGCTTCAGCTCAGCGGAGCACTGAAACAACCCAACTGCTACTCTCAAACTCTTCTGATACGAAGCCTCAGACACAATCAGCTCAAACATGGCCTGCGAAAAAAAACATAAATATTTAGTTAGGGGTGAGCTGCAATATTCGCTGATTCGACGATTCGATTCGGAGAACCGTAGTCGACTATGAACCTCATAGTCGAATGTACCATTTTGACCACATGGGGGTGCCCATGGCTGCTGCTAAGCATTAGTTTTTACATGAAATGTCTTTTTTTTCGTTATATATATAGCCTTTTGTCAAATAAAATCATCCTGTTAATATTTTTTTTAATGATGTGTGCGCTTTAACAATATAAAATATATAACAAAATATTTTTTTAAATCTTTTTTAAAAACCACGCTTATAGCACCATCTTGTGGTGAAATCTTAACTGATTCGACTATCAGTCGACTGTAGGGAAAATCTGACGAATCAGATTCGACTATGAAAATCCTTAGTTAAAGACACCCCTACATTTAATATACATCCATCCATTATGTTCCGGTTTATCCTCTATTAGGGTCGTGGTGGGGTTCCCCATGCCCATCCAGGAGCAATTTGGAGAACTCAATTGACTTGATCCATGTTTTTGGACTGTTGGAGGAAACCGGAGAACCCGAAGGAAACCCACACGGACACGGGGAGAACATGGAAACTCCACCCAGATGGGGATTCGAACCGGGAATCCCTAGTGCTGAGAGGAGAACATGCCAACCACTAAGACAACGTGTGACCCCATTTAAAATAGTTTTTCTTTATGGCAACAAAAATATTATTTAAAAGACATACAATATTGATCAAGAGGAAATTCAGGGAAAGTTAAAAAAAAAAAAAGTAGAAAATGCACATTAGGACGGAGATACCGGAAAGGCTGTCACTCATGTCGCTGCCGGAAAAGGAACACCATTAGGCTTGTGATTAAGGAACCAGCCTTGCGACCTGAAGGTTCCCTGTTTGATTCCCATCCTTGGGAAAGGAACCTAACCTAATTGTTCCCCAGATGCCACATACAAGGCTGCCCCCCGCTCTGTGCACATGTGCTCACTTAACCTGTGTGTGTGTGTGTGTTTCACTGCACAGATGGGTTAAATGTGGATGACACATTCCTCTGTGTGTAATCACAGTAAGCATAATAGATCACTGAGTTTTTTTTGCAGCCTATTCAGCACATTTAAAATATATATATATTTTTTTTATAAAATGTGATTTATCTCGGTGGGAGGGCGGCACGGTGGCTTAGTGGTTAGCATGTTCTCCTCTCAGCACTAGGGATTCCCGGTTCGAATCCCCATCTGGGTGGAGTTTCCATGTTCTCCCCGTGTCCGCGTGGGTTTCCTCCGGGTTCTCCGGTTTCCTCCCACAGTCCAAAAACATGGATCAAGTCAATTGAGTTCTCTAAATTGCCCCATATAGAGTGTGTGCGTCCGTGTCTCCAGTGATAGATTGGTGTCCTGTCCTGGGTGCATCTGCCCAGCGCCTGAAACGTTCTCCCCTGGATGGGCATGGGCATGGGCATGGGGAACCCCCCCCCCCCGCAACCCTAATATAGGATAAAGCAGAAGATAATGAATAAATGAATACCGGTGGGGGTGGGACACCTTGCCCATCCAGGGAATATAATTTTTGGGCGCTGGACAAATACACCCAGAATAGTGTGCCAATCCACACACACACACCCCCACTACATAGGGGCAATACACAATACACACTGAGAGGACGATGTGTCCTGTAGTGCTGACCCAAACCCACTGATCATCAGGATTTATAGGAATTTGAACTTTAAAGCCAGTATTATTTTTCCAACATTAATAATATCACATTTGGTCATTTATTGGACGCTTTTATCCAAAGCGACTTACAAGGTGAGCACAGGGTTAATCACAACATCGCTGCAGCAATGAGGGTTAAGGGTCTTGCTCAAGGACCCACATTGGTAACTTCAGTGGACCTGGGATTTGAACCCCCAACCTTCAGATTGATAACCCAACACCCTGACCACTGAGCTACCACTCCCTATAACGTACTGCACCCTAATAATGTCCTTTCAAACAAACACAAACAAAAACCCAAAGTTAATAATCAAAGAGCATACCTCTTGCAGTTGAATATCCCTTGCTGTGAGTGTATCCAACAAGTTGTGCTGCCTCACCTCAGGAAGATCCTGCCAAAGTGCATAGGGAGTCACCTGCAGTGCAGGAGGACTCGCTGCAGAAGTTAAGCTCACTGAAGACGGGCTTAGTGCAGACGGGGAGGTCCGGCTTGCATGTTGCTGCACCATCACTACGCTGGCAAATTTTTTATGATATCCCTTCTGTAGTTCTGCCTTCATGCATTTCAACCAGTATTCCTGATAAAGAGGGACGGCTACCGAGCGGGAATTAACAGAAAAGAAAAGTTATGGAACATGATTTGATTTCTAATTAAAATGAAAAACAGGAACTTACAGCTGTTAATGTACTTGGATTTCGACTTCATATCAAATTGTTCCTCTTGTTGCACATCAAGCGCATCATTCAGACTCCTTTAAATAAAAAGAAGCCCCAATGTAAACATGTCAAGCTACCTGGCATTAATTTATTAAAAATATTTTACATCTTATGACTCCAGTTTAAATTTAGTCATTTAGCAGATGATTTTTTTGTAAGTGACTTACAAATGAGAGAACACCACAAGTCAGTAGTTCACACACACACACACAAAAAAAAGTTACACTGTAGAATTATCAAACCTAATCATTATCCTGTTTCTCTTTTTTTTTATTTTTTATTTATTTATTTTTTTTTACATCAAGTGTTTGTGGAAGAGGCGGCATGGTGTCTTAGTGGTTGGCATGTTCTCCTCTCAGCACTAGGGATTCCTGGTTTCGAATCCCAATCTAGGTGGAGTTTCCATGTTCTCCCCGTGTACGCATGGGTTTCCTCCGGGTTCTCTGGTTTCCTCCCACAGTCCAAAAACATGGATCAATTCAATTGAGTTCTCCAAATTGCCCCATATAGAGCGTGTCTGTGTGTGAGTGTGTGGCCAGCGATAGATTGGCACACTGTCCTGGGTGTATCTGCCCAACGCCTGAAATGTTCTCCTCTGGATGGGAATGGGGAACCCCCCCCCCATCCCTAATAGACGATAAAGCAGAAGATAATGGATGGGTGTTTGTGGAAGAGATGTGTTGAGTTGTTTCTTGGAGATGCTAAGTGACGCCGCCTTATAGACAGAGTTGGGAAGATGGTTCCTCCATTTTGCAGTGGTGAATGATACAGAGTGAGCGTTAGCACCACTGTGAGGTTAAAGCACCAGGCCACATTCATCACTAGAGCGAAGTGAACGAGTCGGAGTGTATTTTGGAAATAAAAGAGTGAAGGTAAGAGGAGCAGATCCAGAGATTTGTCCTCTAGATCAGAGTCAGTGTCTTGTACTGGATGCAGCAGCTACAGCGAGCCAATGGAGAGAAAGGAGAGGTGGAGTCACATGAGTTCGCTTAGGCTGGTTGAACACGAGTCGGGCTGCAGAGTTTTTTTAATCAGTCGTAGAGGTCTGATTCTGTAAGCTGGGAGACAGGCAAGCAGTGAATTACAGTTATCGAGCCGGGATAGGCTGAGGGCTGGACTAACAGCCGAGTAGCATGGTCTGATCTTCCTGACTAACAAAAACAGTAACCTAGAAAAAAAAGGTTTGTTTAAAAGTGAAAAAGAAAAGCTCACTGCTGCACACGAGCAAGCTTTTCTGAAAAAACAAAGACTGAAAAACACCACAGCAAAAAATAATAATTCATTCATTCATTATCTCCCGCTTTATCCTCTATTAGGGTCGCAGTGGGGTTCCCCATGCCCATCCAGGCGAGAACGTCTCGGACGCTGGGCAGATAGACCCAGGACAGGGCACCAATATATTGCTGGGCACAAACTCACTCACACAGACACACTCTAATTGGGGCAATTTTTTGAGAATTCAATTGACTTGATCCATGTTTTTGGACTGTGGGAGGAAACCGGAGAACCCGGAGGAAACCCACAGGGACACGGGGAGAACATGGAAACTCAACCCAGATGGGGATTCGAACCGGGAATCCCTAGCGCTGAGAGGCAAACGTGCTAACCACTAAGCCACCGTGCCGCTAAAAAATAATTTAAATATATATATATATATATATAAAATCTGGTGTGACCTCTAAGGTTTGTGAGATATAGCAATGATCATCATCAGGATCATGATGTTAAAGACCACCCTACCATTTGTCTTCACCTTTGTCTTCAGAACCAAGCGAGGGTGAAGCTAACTGGCCTTTCTGATCCCCTTCACAGAGAAGAGACGTCTGTAAAAAGAATCTGTGCAAAGTCCATGTTTCTGTTCTTGCCACCGATTTCAGAACTTCAGCAATACCGGCGGAGGGGCTGAAAAGGAGACACAAGCTGAGGATTTCACCAACGATCGCAGAAGTAGTTTTAACAAGCAATAGTGCAAAATATACCAAAACATCTGCTCTGGAAATATCTCTTCTTTAGATTTAGGATGGCATTCATCCATCTCAGGAAGTGGAGAGTCACAGACTAAATCACTGAAGGCCTATAAAATTATAAAAATAGATCTATAAAAAAAAAATAATCAACCACCTAAATATCAATAACTTTAAACATTTTGAAGGCGACACGGTGGCTTAGTGGCTTAAATACACGTTCGCCTCTCAGCGCTAGGCATTCCCGGTTCGAATCCCCATCTGGGTGGAGTTTTCATGTTCTCCCCATGTCTGCGTGGGTTTCCTCCGGGTTCTCCGGTTTCCTCCCACAGTCCAAAAACATGGATCAAGTTAATTGAGTTCTCAAAATTGCCCCATATAGAGTGTGTGTGTGAGTGAGTGTGTGCCCAGTGATAGATTGGCACCCTGTCCTGGGTCTATCTGCCCTGCGCACGAAACGTTCTCCCCTGGATGGGCATGGGGAACCCCCCCCCCGCGACCCTAATAAGAGGATAAAGCAGAAGATAATGAATGAATGAAAACATTTTGAAATTTAGAGGTTTTTAATTCATTGATACCTGATAAGCATAACTGGAGGTTCGGCTCTTTTCCGAGAGCCGACTCATGTGAAGAGTCGGCGCTTTCGGCTAAAATATAAGTGCTTTGTGTTTAACGACGCGCAAAAGCATCAGCTTTAAAATGAAAAGTGTTTTTAAACCAAAACATTCATATTTGTAAAGTTAGGTTAAAATACAAGGCTGCAGATGAAGATAAACACTTCATTGGAAGCCTAGTCGGCTCTCTGAAAAGAACCGAACTTCCAATCACTACTAATTACGCAATACGTAACTATTATATTGAAGTAACTTTTAAAAAACTCTAAAATCACGATGTTAAGGATGGAAATAATTAATGGACATTTTAAAAACAAACTTAAGAAAAAAATGCAACAAAAAAACCATAAGCAATGGTATTAAACTGCTGGCTTTCGGCCGTCAGCTATTTGTCGATTGATTATCGAACTTTGTTTGCACAACATTTCATTTGCGGCATTTCTCCGAACAAAACGTAATAAATACAGGTCAAAATTGCGTTTTATATGTACAAATTTTAGAATAAAGCATTTATATAAAACCTTTATATGAACTATACGTTGCACGTCAGCTATATCGACTGATATTGTCATATATAAACTAATTATGGTGAATAAATACAAATAAAATATATATTTCAATTGTCATTTACTCAGTAATTGAATAACGTAGTCGCCTTTTGTTAAATTCCCGCGTTTTTAAACGTTACACGCAGTTAACTCGTTATCTGAGATAAATTAACCAGCTGTAGTTTATTCTCCACCTTCTTTCTGATGATTCAGCATTAAACTCACAATTAAAACTCACCATTTAGTGATTTTAATGAACTTTTTTCAGCGGAATCTCATCAAACTTCCCTGAGAGTCTCGGCTGCAGGTAACGCCGCGTTCACTTTATATTATCTGTTGTGGATTTGACCGTTTCGTGGGCGTGGCTTATTAAAGGGATAAGGGGGCGTGGTTAGTCATCCTCATGATTTATTCACAAGGCGGCACGGTGGCTTAGTGTTTAGCATGTTCTCCTCTCAACGCTAGGGATTCCCGGTTCGAATCCCCATCTGGGTGGAGTTTCCATGTTCTCCCCGTGTCCCCGTGGGTTTCCTCCGGGTTCTCCGGTTTCCCCCCACACAGGTAGGGTGACCAGATTCCAATTCAGCAGATGTGGGACAAAGGCTATGTTTGTGTGGGACAATGTGGGACACCAATGCATCAAGGTTGTCTAATATAACTTTTCATTCATTGTCTCCCACTTTATCCTCTATTAGGGTCGCGGTGGGGTTCCCCATGTCCATCCAGGGGAGAACGTTTCGGGCGCTGGGCAGATAGACCCAGGACAGGGCGCCAATCCATCACTGGGCACACACTCACTCACACAGACACACTCTATATGGGGCAATTTGGAGAATTCAATTGACTTGATCCATATGTTTTTTGGACTGTGGGAGGAAACCGGAGATAACCCGGAGGAAACACCACACGCAGACACACTATATGGGGGGGAGAACATGAAAACTCCACCCAGATGGGGATTCGAACCGGGAATCCCTAGCACTGAGAGGCGAACGTGCTAACCACTAAGCCACCGTGCCGCCCGTTTATATAACTTGTATATCTTATTCAAATGTACCTGGCTTCTCTACACTGGCTCCCTGTATATATAGCGATGGATTGGCGTCCTGTTCTGGGTGTATCTGCCCAGCACCCGAAAAGTTCTCCCCTGGATGGGCATGGGGAACCCCACCGCGACCCTAATAGAGGATAAAGCGGAAGATAATGAATGAATGAATAAACTTACAGGCGGCAAGGTGGCTTAGTGGTTGGCATGTTCGCCTCTCAGCACTAGGGATTCCCAGTTCGAATCCCCATCTGGGTGGAGTTTCCATGTTCTCCCCATGTCTGCGTGGGTTTCCTCCGGGTTCTCCGGTTTCCTCCCACAGTCCAAAAACATGGATTAAGGTCAATTGAGTTCTCCAAATTTCCCCATATAGAGTGTGTCTGTGTGAGTGAGTGTGTGCCCAGCGATAGATTGGCGCCCTGTCCTGGGTGTATTTGCCCAGCGCCCGAGACGTTCTCCCCTGGATGGGCATGGAGAACCCCCCGCAACCCTAATAGAGGATAAAGCGGAAGATAATGGATGGATGGATGGTTTTAACTTACAGAGCACTTCATGGTCAGGCCCCCAAATACGTTCAGGACCTCTTGAATCCTCTTTGCCCATCCACGACTTTGAGGTCTTCAGACCAAATGCTGCTGGTGGTACCTCGTACCCATTTCAAAACTCGGGGTGACCGATCATTTCAGGTGCTGGCCCCAAAGCTCTGGAACGCTCTCCCTGCGCTGCTCAGACTCTACTGATTCTTTTAACAAATCTCTTAAGACGTTTTCATTTAGAGAGGCTTTAAGTTAATCTTTGTTTATTACTTATTTTTATATTCATTCATTCATTCATTCATTATCTCCCGCTTTATCCTCTATTAGGGTCGCGGTGGGGTTCCCCATGGCCATCCAGGGGAGAACGTTTTGGGCGCTGGGCAGCTCCAACCCAGGACAGGACACCAATCTATCACTGGGCACACACTCACTCACACAGACACACTCTATATGGGGCAATTTGGAGAACTCAATTGACTTGATCCATGTTTTTGGACTGTGGGAGGAAACTGGAGAACCCGGAGGAAACCCACGCGGACACGGGGAGGACATGGAAACTCCACCCAGATGGAGATTTGAACCGGGAATCCCTAGCACTGAGAGAAGTTTCCATGTTCTCCCCGTGTCCGCGTGGGTTTCCTCCGGTTTCCTCCCACAGTCCAAAAACATGGATCAAGTCAATTGAATTCTCCAAATTGCCCCATATAGAGTATGTGTGTGTGAGTGAGTGTGTGCCCAGCGATAGATTGGTGCCCTGTTATGGGTGTATCTGCCCAGCGCCCGAGACGTTCTCCCCTGGATGGGCATGGGGAACCCCACTGTGACCCTAATAGAGGATAAAGCGGGTGATAATGAATGAATGAACATTGAAGGGCAGTGTCGGTTTAGTGGTTGGCACGTTCGCCTCTCAGCGCTAGGGATTCCCGGTTCGAATCCCCATCTGGGTGGAGTTTCCATGTTCTCCCCGTGTCCGCGTGGATTTCCTCCGGGTTCTCTGGCTTCCTCGCACAGTCCAAAAACATGGATCAAGTCAATTGAATTCTCAAAATTGCCCCATATAGAGTGTGTGTGAGTGAGTGAGTGTGTGCCCAGTGATAGATTAGCGTCCTGTCCTGGGTGTATCTGCCCAGCGCCTGAAACGTTCTCCCCTGGATGGGCATGGGGAACCCCACCGCGACCCTAATAGAGGATAAAGCGGGAGATAATGGATGGATGGATTTTAAAAACTAGTGCATTAAATCCTACAGGGCAAAACTGCCTGTTAATTTACAAAACGCTAACATGTTTACATCTACCGAAATCTATGCCACAGCAAAATTTGCAGGTCTGTCACCTAAAGGAACAAGGCACAACTAAATCATTAAAACAATGACTACTATGTGTATGTAGTGTCCTGAATATACAGAATGTCCTTACTAGGGGTGAGCTGCAATATTCGCTGATTCGACGATTTGATTCGGAGAACCGTAGTCGACTATGTACCTCATAGTCGAATGTACCATTTTGACCACATGGGGGTGCCCATGGCTGCTGCTAAGCATTAGTTTTTACATGAAATGTCTTTGTTTTCGTTATATATATAGCCTTTTGTCAAATAAAATCATCCTAATTTCTAGAAAAAAAAAGAAAAAAGAACAACAAAAAAAGGTTTTCTTTTGTTAGAAAAACAAGTAAAATATATTTTAAAAATCTTTTTAAAAAACTACGCTTATAGCGTAGCGTTCTTGTGGTGAAATTTTAACTGATTCGACTATCAGTCGACTATAGGGGAAATCTGACGAATCAGATTCGACTACGAAAATCTGTAGTTGAATACACCCCTAGTCCTTACTGTATATAAGCTTAAATAGGATTAAACAACCACACCTCAACTTCTGAATTTAAGAAACTCCCTTTTCCTTTATTTTGATTTTTTTTTTTACTTGTATCCAAGTTGAAAGTAAAAATAATAAAAAACAAAGTCTGACACCAAAATGAAAATGAAATCGGACAGCTGGACAGAGCAACCTAATCTTTTTTAACATGGTAAGCATAAAAAAACTATCAGGAAACGAATGACTGATGTACAAACCAGTAGATTTGATTCTAAAGGTTTTCCGAAGGCCGATGGACCAAAACTCTACCGCAAGTCTTTAACAGCTCTCCGTTTTCTCCTCTTTAATCGGATTACTGAAATAAATTGTGTTTCTATAACAGGCTCTTTTGTATACAGCACCTTTTGCATAGGAAGCATCCGTCTCCGATGTTTTTACCCAGGCACGTTATCGAAGAGGTTATCAAAAGTATAATCCTGATGCCGATCAACCCCCCATTATTAGCTTCGTATAAAGGTTAATGGATATGGAAACAAAATGACATCTGTTTTTTACAGAAAGAAAACTTCAACACCACCATCAGCAGCTGAGCACTGCGGGAAACTTATGACACTAAATGAGAGCGAGCCATTAAAAAAAAAAAAAAAAAAAAAAAAAAATCACCAAAAAGTGACCAAATTTATAATAAAATAATCACGTTAAACATCAGCCGATGAAAGAACCAAGTTAAACTGAGCAACCGTTACCCGGATATCATCAGAACCTCGGGGTTAACATGCAATATAAGCATGATTCTGACGTTGCTGATAGCAGATATCGAACAGTGGAGCAAAGTTTAAATAACACACCGATCAATTCACCTGTTTTAGGAATAAGCAGTAATTCAAAATCAATTAAGAGCTGATATTTGGACTTATTTACCCAAGAAAAGTCAACAGCTAGGCGGTGGCTTAGTGGTTTAGCATGTTCTCCTCTCAGCACTAGGGATTCCCGGTTCAAATCCCAATCTGGGTGGAGTTTCCATGTTCTCCCCGTGTCCGTGTGGGTTTCCTCCAGGTTCTCCGGTTTCCTCCCACAGTCCAAAAAACATGGATCAAGTCAATTGAATTCTCCAAGTTGCCCCATATAGAGTGCGTCTGTGTGAGTGAGTGTGTGTCCAGTGATCGATTGGCTCCCTGTCCTGGGTGTATCTGCCCAGTGCCCGAAACGTTCTCCCCTGGATGGGCATGGGGAACCCCCCCCCGCGACCCTAATAGAGGATAAAGCAGAAGATAATGGATGGATGGAAGTCAACACCTAAAGAAATTGGAATCTCCTGATCCATCCATAGATATTCTTTCAGAATAAATCTTGGCTCGGGAGTTACTTTATCAATTCATGTGTTTGTAAAAACCCTTGAGTACGTTACTGTTATTTTAGGACGATGGCTTATTGTCACACAGCCCTCAAGACACAGAGTAAGGGTAGTATTGACCAGTTTGTCATAAAAACAATAAACTGATCACATGATACAATAGTCAAAGATGAAGTAGGGTTGTGTGGAGGAGGAATAATGCAAAGGTTTTATTTCTATTAAAGCATCATGAAGCTGTTATTGCAAACAGACTTCTCCCAAAAAAATAAAAATAAAATAAAAATCGCTTTTACTAGATTTTCGATGGACGTTTTTAAAATGGTTTTCTGTTCCGTTTGATTTCTTTGTAAATGTGCGTTTTATTACATTCTAATTTCTTAAGCCTTGTTGGGGACATTTTGCTCAGTTTGATTTGGCAGAAGGTCCTGGGTTTAATTTCCATGTCCGTGTGGGTATCCTCCCAATTTGGCGATACAAAAATGTCCCAGTAGTGAACGTGCGTCTGCCCTGAGATAGACCGGCAACCAGAACGCCCCCTCGCCGTTTCACCTATAGACACTGGGGGTAGACCCCCACCCCTGCAATCAGAGTAAGTGGCTTAGAAAACAAAAATGATAAAAACACTGATTGTTTATTACCCCCGCATAGTTTTAAAAGCTTTGTAATCATATTCTAAATCAATGGAACTAACAAATGAACTTTCCTTCCTAAAAGCATCAAGTCAGCATAAAAAAACAAGTGTGAGAGCATGTACATGTCAACAGAATTATGTGGGCACAGTGATCTTTCTTGCCAGCAGCAACAGCAGAGCGAGTTCCACGCTGCCTTCGGCTTGTTCCAATGCCTCGGTCGCCTCCCGAGATGAGAATCCCGCTGCCTGTATCCTTTGGACGTGCTCTGTGGGATATAATCCTATTTGGGATGTCGTGGAAGCTTGGGTGGAGTCTTCGCTGAGGCCAGGAACCACCGGTGCGGGGGGCCGTGAGGATTCTGCCTGCAGCAAATGGAAACCGCCTGACGCAGAATCCGCCTCCGCAGAAGGGGGGTGCTGCAGAGATGGTTCAACAGAGTTGAGAGGCTTGGGAGCAAAGGTCACTTCTGCATTTTCCAGGTTACAGTGTAACGAAGGTTCTTCCCCCTCTGCCGGTAAAAGAGCTCCTGCTACATTTTCACTGTCTTGACACTCGTGTGGCGAGTCTCCGTCACTGCCGCCGCTGAATCCATTAGCGTGACCGTCGTCTAGTCCTTGAGATCCCAATGTGCCTCCACCGAATGTGGTCACCTCGATTCCAGCCTCTGATTCCATTTTGGCAATATTGGCTTCATTGGCAGTGTGAGATGATGGGTCAGCAGTCGGGCTCAGTCTGGCCGAAGCCTGTGCAGTTGCGTTCTGAGTGTGATGGACAGACGGGGCGCTCCTTTCACACGCCTGAGCATTGGTCAGTAAAAGCTTATGAAGCTCCTTCAGGGCCTGAGCCAGAGAAGGGATACAGTTGCCCTCTGCCTGCTCCTTCTCTTGGTTGACAGAAGTTTTTTGGACAGCACTCGCCCCGGTAGTCTCCTTATATTCCAAGGAAGTCACTGTTTGTTTGGGTGAAGTGGTCAGTTCTGAAAAATCATCTGGGCTGATTGCATTCCCCATATCGCTGCCTCGTTCTCCTTCTTGAAAATGATCAGAACAGGGAGATCTGGTTGAGTTCGGAACAGCACTACTCATCATGGTTTCGTCCATTTCTTGAACGCAGCTTTCGGTTGGGGAGTTAGCATCCACCGAATGAAATGTAGTCTGGGCCGCTTCCTGTACAGTGACGTCTCGCTCTCCATCGAAGGCATTTAGAGGTTCCCCGCAGGTTACAAGCTGTGCCACATCATGGTCATTGGATACAGTAAAAGAGAACGGTTCCTGAGCTGGGAGAATGGGCGGGGTATCACTGGTCTGGTTGGCAAATGGCAAGGAATCGGGAACAATGTGGGAGTCAGGTTTAGAGGAATTCGTTTGCTCGTTGGAGGGACTTTGAAGGGACTCGGTTATTTTTAGCGTGGGACATGGCTCTGTAATAGTAGGTTGGGCGTGTTCGGTCTCCTCGGGTTCAAACGGACCGAATGATGGAACTGGGGTGAAGCTCGGGTCAATCGAAGCTGGGGCAGACTTGGAGCGGTCGATTGTAAAACCTGGATTCTGGCGTGTGGCAGATGAAGCGGGTGGGTTTGAACTCTTACAAAAGGAAAGTGGCGGGGACTCGGGTGAGGTAGTTGTTCCATCTGCTGTGTCTGTTGGGAAATGTAAAAAAAAATAAAATAAAAAAGAATAAAAATCAGGAAACAATAATGATTAAATTATTCAAGGAATTCCTCATGTTTTCTTAAATGGTACACGGACGGCACGGTGGCTTAGAGGTTAGCATGTTCTCCTCTCAGCACTAGGGGTTCCTGGTTCGAATCACAATCTGGGTGGAGTTTCCATGTTCTCCCCGTGTTTGCGTGGGATTCCTCCGGGTTCTCCGGTTTCCCCCCACAGTCCAAAAACATGAATCAAGTTAATTGAGTTCTCTAAATTGCCCCATATAGAGTGTGTCTGTGTGAGTGAGTGTGTGCCCAGTGATAGATTGGCGTCCTGTCCTGGGTGTATCTTTATCCTAATATAGGATAAAGCGGAAGATAATGAATGAATGTAGTGGTATGCAAGCAGCATGGTGGCTTAGTGTTTAGCATGTTCTCCTCTCAGCACTAGGGAATCCCGGTTCGAATCCCAATCTGGGTGGAGTTTCCATGTTCTCCCCGTGTCTGCGTGGGTTTCCTCCGGGTTCTCCGGTTTCCTCCCACAGTCCAAAAACATGGATCAAGTCAATTGAATTCTCAAAATTGCCCCATATAGAGTGTGTCTGTGTGAGTGAGTGTGTGCCCAGCGATAGATTGGTGTCCATCTGCCCAGCGCCCGAAACTTTCTCCCCTGGATGGGCATGGGGAACCCCCCCGCGACCCTAATAGAGGATAATGCGGGAGATGATGAATGAATGAATTCAAAAGTCCATAAACTCATGCACCATGTTGCTACAAAACAGCACAATTCTTTCATGTTGTTATATTTAAATATTTGTAATAGTCATAAATAATGCATTTAAAAAAAACTTGAATAACAAAAAGGTATCGATAGATCATGTGTGACTGATGTACCTGATAGGCAGGGCCCTGTTCAGCTGTCTGTCCATTAGCATCATTGTTGTCCTGCACATGGTTAGAGCACACACCACACACGGCATGCAACAGGAGGCAAGGTTTCAGAAATGAACACATTCAGTGAGTGAGGGTGAGTGGTATATAGAGAGACGAGAAACAGCAAGAACACAATACAGAATTGATCTAAAGTGGTGTACAGTGTGAAAACAAAATACACACTTTATAAGTAAATCTCACCCAATTAACATATACATTAACAAACTAACTAACTTCTGTCTGGAATGTAACAGACAGTAACAGACAGATCTCTAAAAATAACTCACACTGTACATCACAACACGAGTACATTAACATTACACAGCAAACAAACTCCATGCTTTATTAACCCCTTTGGATTACATAACTAAACATGCCGCTGTTTGTCTTTAATACATTTATATATTTTATTATTTATTTCAAATGGGATTTCAGTATTGGTCGGCACGGTGGCTTAGTGGTTAGCATGTTCTCCTCTCAGCTCTAGGGATTCCCGGTTCAAATCCCAATCTGGGTGGAGTTTCCATGTTCTCCCCGTGTCTGCGTGGGTTTCCTCCGGGTTCTCCGGTTTCCTCCCACAGTCCAAAGATATGGATCAAGGTCAATGGAATTCTCCAAATTGCCCCATATAGAGTGTTTGTGTGTGTAAATGAGTGTGTGCCCAGCGATAGATTGGCACCCTGTCCTGGGTGCGTCTACCCAGCGCCCGAGACGTTCTCCCCTGGATGGGCATGGGGAACCCCACCCCACCCCCCTAATAGAGGATATAGCGGAAGATAATGGATGGATGGGATTTCAGTATTACTTACAAATCCCATAATCAATAATAAATGACCTTAAATCATGTAAATAATAATAAAAGAAACCATATGCTATCTACTACTTTAGCCAGTTAAACTCTTAGAGCAGATTTATTAACCGCTTATAATAAATAAAAGCAATAACCACTAATAAAGGTTTCTGATTGGTCATTATCAACTGTACAGTAAGTTCTCTAACTGGCAGCACAGTGGATTTAAATACATTGTGTTGCATTGCCAGAAATATTGTACCCCCCCCCCCCTATGTCTGTGTATGTTGAGAAACTACTGATCTGTTATTATATACTGATCTGTCATCTGTATGAGAAACTACTGACCATTATTAGGTTAAGTGGCTTATTAAACTAAATTAATACACATTCAGCAAATTAATTTGCCAAACTAGCTTATTATTTTAAATCAGGTGAGAAAATATTATAAAAAAAAAAACATTCCCTGTTATAACACACCATGCCCTGAATGTAATCGCCTACATAATAACCAGATTCAGAATAACCACTGTGTAACAGAGTAGAACATCAGTTCTCTTTCTATACGAGCTGCTCACCACTGTCCTGTATCGATCTATGTAGTGCCTCTGCAAGCTCTCTGTCAGCGATCTCCTCAGGTCGGGTCTCCTCTCGGCCCTCTGGCCCGTATGCTAGTCTAGCACAGTCAGGCAGATCGGCTTCGGGTAGAAAACTCGTCTCCGTTCCCGTCGTCCCGATCAGGAGCACGTTCTTCTTTAGATCAATGGAACACTGGCAAAAAAGAAAAGACGTTGAGACATGATAAAAAAAAAATAAAAAAACATACAGAAACAAGAGTTACGACAACCTTGATTTCAATAACTGATTCCAGTTAAAGTCAAGTATAAGTTTTAAATTTAAAACTTAAATAAAGTGTAATTACAGAACACATGTACACTAGTTAAAGAATGGTGTATGAGTCCTTTTAGAATGTTCTATATTTTTGGCATAAATTCAGAAGCTGAATGAGAGGACTATCCATCCATCTATTCATTATCTTCCGCTTTATCCTCTATTAGGGTCACGGTTCCCCATGCCTATCCAGGAGAGAACATTTTGGGCGCTGGGCAGATACACCAAGGACAGGACGCCAATCTATCGCTGGGCACACACTCACTCACACATTCACTCTACAGTATATGGGGCAATTTGGAGAACTCAATTGAAAGTTTTGGACTGTGGGAGAAAACCGGAGAACCCGGAGGAAACCCACGCGGACACGGGGAGAACATGGAAACTCCACCTAGATGGGGATTCGAACCGGGAATCCCTAGCACTGAGAGGCGAATGTGTTAACCACTAAACCACCGTGCCGCCCTTGAGATGACTAAATTATATATATTATATAAGGCACGAGAGGGCGTATCAAAACCACATCCATAGTATTTTTTGCACGGTGGCAGTGGGTCCCACCCTAAACATTGTTCAAATGTTTAACGTGAGTTTCTAACTGAAATAACAATCATAACACGATGTGTTTAATATTATAGTAAGAGAGATTAATTTAGTTGATCGGAACTCTTAGTTGATCGGAGTGTGAAAAGCTTCAGTCATTTATAGCTTCAGTCATTTTCTTCAGTCATTTATAATTACAGAGCTGCACGTCAACACAAACCTGGTGTCTCTTCAACATGTCCAGACCCAGCAGCATGTCCATAGGTTGATCTTCTAAAATGGAGAATGAGCAGGGCAAGAAGTCTCCTTCAATCTGCACCTGAGCTGCAACAGACAAATGATCAGAATCACAAATGAGAAGCGGGACTCTTTGGTTTTAAACAGTAACTTCAGGCAGTCACTAATCTACCAACTACCAGTAATTTACTAATTGGTAACATTATCGATTAGCTTTATTTTAAAAATATTTTGAAAAAAAAAAAACATTTACCCTTATCATTATCACTATTAAAACTGCAATAATGTGTGACTTCTAGGGGTGTCTTCAACTAAGGATTTTCATAGTCGAATCTGATTCGTCAGATTTTCCCTATAGTCGACTGATAGTCGAATCGGTTAAAATTTCACCACAAGATGGCGCTATAAGCGTGGTTTTTAAAAAAGATTTTTTTTTATATTTTACTTGTTTTTCTAGAGCACCGTAAATGGGATCCCCGTTCTGGACTTTTGCACTGATGTTGGTTGTTGTGGTGTGATATACAAGAATTAGATGACATAACTTGCACTTTACTTTCTTGGGTTGGTTTTTATCTTTTTCAAAAAACTCCCATACTTTGGAAGCTTTTTTAGTAGCCATAGTCATCATGGAAAAATACAGCGGTAGATGCTAACGGCCCTGTAGCGTGTTCAGCTCTGCTCATTTGGAATGTGCAACTAACTGCAGGGGGAGCTTTATTAATGTGTAGCCTATTGTTAAAGCTCACACATCATTTAAAAAAAATATTAACAGAAAATAGGATGATTTTATTTGACAAAAGGCTATATATATAACGAAAACAAAGACATTTCATGTAAAAACTAATGCTTAGCAGCAGCCATGGGCACCCCCGTGTGGTCAAAATGGTACATTCGACTATGAGGTTCATAGTCGATTACGGTTCTCTGAATCGAATCGTCGAATCAGCGAATATTGCAGCTCACCCCTAGTGACTTCCAACTAGGAATTTTGCAATTAATCGTGATTAAATTATTTTTTTCATACAAACGCTTTAACATCGTCATGACGATTCATGAAAAAAATATGATTATGTATTTCGCCGGTAGCTGAAACTTTAGACCAAGTGATGCAACTCGCACAGAACAAAAATGAAGTTGCACTTGCAGCACATTTATTTTGTTCTTACAGGAAAACCTAGTTTTTCTTTAAATAGATATAAATATGTACTTGATTTTCTTATTTTATTAAAAAAATAAAAAATGTGTTAATATTCAGCAAAAGCCCTGTGTTGTCTATTACAATTAAGTAACTAACATAAGACACTGTTGATTGTTCCTGCGATTTCTGGGATTTTTTTTATTAATTACTGCATATTAATTTATTTCTTAGATTATTTCTTAGACAATAATCATACTGGCGGCACGGTGGCTTAGTGGTTAGCACGTTCGCCTCTCAGCGCTAGGGATTCCCGGTTCGAATCCCCATCTGGGTGGAGTTTCCATGTTCTCCCCATGTCTGCGTGGGTTTCCTCCGGGTTCTCCGGTTTCCTCCCACAGTCCAAAAACATGGATCAAGTCAATTGAATTCTTCAAATTGCCCCATATAGAGTGTGTCTGTGTGAGTGAGTGTGTGCCCAGCGATGGATTGGCACACTGTCCTGGGTGTATCTGCCCAGCGCCCAAGACATTCTCCCCTGGATGGGCATGGGGAACCCCACCGCGACCCTAATAGAGGATAAAGCGGGAGATAATGAATGAATGAATAATCGTACCATCAAAATCTGCAATCATCTCTTCATTTCACCCCCCAAAGTCTTTTTATAATATACAATTTTGTACATTTACATGAGTTATTAGAATATTTTTCAAACATTAATATCTATCACTAATTACAATGTATACAGAAGTGTGTGTGTGTGTGTGTATATATATATATATATATATATATATATATATATATATATACACACACACATATATACACATATAAACACACACACACGTCATTGATGTCAATGATGTCATACCCAAATGTACTCGGCCGATGATCTTCTGTGTGCCCACTCCTTTAGCGATTCCAGCCCATCGCCGGTCCACCAGACGCATGATGTTACAGCGTTCAGCACAGGCTTGGCTCATGATGGTCATCTGTGCACCTGATGTGTTTAATATGATCATGTTACCCTGGGTTTAATTAAACTGGCTGAAAATGCAGACGACAGCTGATGCAGATAGATCTCAGACAACATGGCAGACATGCCTTTCTGATTACACGCCTTTTCTGAATTCTCCATTTTCATTGGTCGGGTTGAGGTAGTCGCTGGTCTGTTATTTCTATATAACGAACATGTTTCATAATCTAAACGTTCGATGTCGATCCCTTAAATGGACATGGGGAACATGAGGGTGTGGGATTAAGCATCAAGATAATGAGAGGAGGTGATGTGTTTTAGAAATACCAATCAAATCAATTAGCGATAATGAATAACTGATTTATTTGGTTATGTAATAATAAAGCAATAAGAGGATATGCATTATTGTGAATTAATCACAGAAATGTTATTAGGCAATAATACACAACCTCGAGTGTCTTATTGCCTTTAGAAAATGGTTACAAATGCACCATTATAAAAAAAAAAAAAAAATCATAAATTTAAGGCACAATTCATAAATTTGTTTATTAAATGCAAAATGATTAATAATCTGCTCTTCGTGGTGTAATAAAGTCCGGGTTTGAACTGAACGCTGATTGCTGTTTAACAGGATTCTGTTCTCAGATTTAAGAACTGGAATAAAGGTTTATTGGAATACTGGTTTAAAGGCTTTTCATTCTGTAAAGCTGCTTTGTGACAATGTACTGTTGTAAAAAGCGCTATATAAATAAATTACTTGAACTTGAATGTTATGTGTTTATATGTCTACATTTACATTTAGTCATTTAGCAGACGCTTTTATCCAAAGTGACTTACAAATGAGAACATTACAAGTCAGAAGTTATGCAGAAAACCAACTACACTGTAAAATCATCAAACCTGATTATAATTTGATGCTGCGCCCCCCCCCCCTTTTTTTTTTACAACAGGTATTTGTTAAAGAGATGCGTCTTCAGTGGTTTCTTAAAACTGTTTAGTGATAACTGTTTAACAGAACACACACTGACCTGAGTCAACAAAGGCTTTTACAGGATGTCCATTGACTTTGCAGTTGATATACAGCATGACCACTTGTCCAAAACTCTCAGGTGCTTCCTCCATAGCTATGGTCATGTTTTCTTCAATATTGTGTTGCCTGATTAACATAACATCAAGAAGAAGCAAAACACAAAGTGGGCAGGATTAATCATCATACAAATAATATGATATTAAAATTCATTCATCCATTATCTTCAGCTTCATCCTATATTATGGTTCCCCATGCCCATCCAGGGGAGAACGTTTTGGGCGCCGGACAGATACACCCAAGACAGGGCACCAATCTATTGCTGGGCACACACTCACTTACTCACACAAACACACTCTATATGGAGCAAATTGGAGAACTTAATTGACCTTGATCCATGTATTTGGACTGTGGGAGGAAACCGGAGAACCCAGAGGAAACCCATGCGGACACGGGGAGAACATGGAAACTCCACCCAGATGGGGATTCAAACTGAAATTCCTAGCGCTGAGAGGAGAACATGCTAAACACTAAGCCACCGTGCCACCCGACATTAAAATATATATTTTTTTAATGTTTACAAATATGATGTATGGAAAATGTATATCGCCATCTGACCATTACAGCTATATACACCTGGGTGTTTCACTTTAAAGTACGATTAAACGTCACCCAGCGATAGATTGATGCCCTGTCCTTGATGTGGCTGCCCAGCAAACCAAAACATTCTCCTCTACCTGGGCATGGAGAATCCCCCCGTGACCCCAGTAAAGGATAATCAGACGAGACAATAAGAGTCTTGCAAGTACACTGACCATTACATTCTAGTGGTAAATTAATTAAAGGTGAATAAATGTGGTCAAGCAGGAACAAAACTGCCTTCCCCATAGAGACTCCAATCTCTAGCTGAAGTTAAAACGAGCTTTTATTGAAAAAACGGGGTGGCACAGTGGCATCACCGTGGCGCAGGGGTTAGCAGGTCTGCCTCTCAGTGCTGGGGATCGAATCCAGGTTTTAATTCTGATCTAGGTGGAGCTGCCATGTTCTCCCTGTGTCTGTATGGGTTTTTTTCCAAGTTCTCTGTTTAAAAACATGGATTTAAGGTGAATTGGCTGCTCTAAATTCCCCTATATAGTGTGTGTGTGTACACGTGAGTGTGTGCCCAGTGATGGATTGGCCCCCTGTCCTGGCTGTATCTGCCCAGCGCCTGAAACGTTCGTTTCTTTTAAGGTGTGACCGGCTTCCTGGAGGTGGAGTCAGACCTTCATCCATGGCTCTGCCGACGAATACTGGATGGAACCTGAATATTAATTGGACTGGCGGTCCTGCAGGACGCCCCCTAATGGACTCACATAGTTTTCCAGTTGTTAGTTTTTCCATTTGTTAAATATCTGTACATTAGTGTCCTACACTGTTGTTGCTGCCCGGCCGCTCAAGGAGGACGAGTCCCCCACTGAGTCTCGGTCCTCACAAGGTTTCTTCCTTAAATAACAACATAACGGAGTTTTTTCTTGCCACTGTCGCTTCGGCTTGCTCTTTGGGGGTTTAAAGGCTTTTCATTCTGTAAAGCTGCTTTGTGACAATGTACTGTTGTAAAAAGCTCTCTATTAATTAGGGGTGTCTTCATCTAAAGATTTTCATAGTCGAATCTGATTCGTCAGATTTTCCCTATAGTCGACTGATAGTCGAAGCAGTTAAAATTTCACCACAAGATGGCGCTAAGGGTGTAGTTTTTAAAAAAAAATAATTTTTTTTTTAATATTTTACTTGTTTTTCTAACAAAAGAAAACCTTTTTTTCTGTTTTTCCTTTTTTTTCTAGAAATTAGGATGATTTTATTTGACAAAAGGCTATATATATAATGAAAACAAAGACATTTCATGTAAAAACTAATGCTTAGCAGCAGCCATGGGCACCCCTATGTGGTCAAAATGGTACATTCGACTATGAGGTTCATAGTCGACTACGGTTCTCCGAATCGAATCGTCGAATCAGCGAATATTGCAGCTCACCCCTACTATTAATAAATTACTTGAACTTTTCTGGATGGGCATAGGGAACCACTCTGCAACCTTAACCCTAAGAACCTGTGTTCCACACTTTTGGTAAACGTGTGTGCATGAAGATAAAAACAATTATAATTAAATAAGATTTGCGCCACTGCGCAAAAAAACATTTAACGTTTCACAATTTATGCTTTAATATCAAGATTTTTATGTTTCAGTAATTCCTAAATTGTAACACATGAAACCTGGTACCTAATGTCCTCCTCGATTTTGGCCTGTGCCTCCAGGTCAAAGGGGTCAGCAGTGAAGAGTCTGATTCTCTCCCGCTCCCTTTTAGCTCGATCCTGCTGCTGCTCGAGTAGCACCTTCGTGAAGCGTTCTAAAGGACAACAACGTTTAACTACATTGACAAGCTCTGATCCGGTTATCTACCCTTTTTAATGCCCTTTACTCACCAAGATCCCCACTTAACAGGGCTTCAGCCAGGGGCGGGTTTCGTTCCTTTAGCAGCGACAGCTCGTGTGGATTGGCAAGTAACATGTCGCGGAGGAGCGCCGGATTGTCCAGTCCCTGAGGAGATGAGGCGGGGGAGGCGGCTTGAGGAGACGGGGCAGGTTGGGGTGGCTGAGCTGATATGGGGGGATGTGGGTTAGAGGACGTGCCAGGTACCGCGATGGAGCTAAAATCGATGCGAGGGAGCCCTGGAAGGAAAAAGCAAACAATTTTAATAAGAACCAATGACATTTCATTTCATTCATCCATTATCTTCTGCTTTATCATCTATTAGGGTTGTGGGGGGGGTTCCCCATACCCATCCAGGGGAGAACGTTTTGGGCGCTGGCCAGATACACCCAGGACAGGGCACCAATCTATCACTGGACACACACTCACTGACACAAACACACTCTATATGGGGCAATTTGGAGAACTCAATTGAACTTGATCCATGTTTTTGGACTGTGGGAGGAAACCGGAGAACCCGGAGGAAACCCACACGGACACGGGGAGAACATGGAAACTCCACCCAGATGGGGATTCGAACCAGGAATCCCTAGTGCTGAGAGGAGAACATGCTAACCACTAAGCCACCATGCCGCCCTAATGACACATTTCATTATGAAATAATATGACGAGTAAATGTGGGGGACGGTGGCTTAGTGGTTTAGCATGTTCTCTCAGCACTAGAGATTCCTGGTTTGAATCCCAATCTGGGTGGAGTTTCCATGTTCTCCCCGTGTTTGTGGGGGTTTCCTCCGGTTTCCTCCCACAGTCCAAAAACATGGTTGAAGGTTAACTGCATTCTCCAAATTGCCCCATATAGAGTGTGTCTGTGTGAGTGAGTGTGTGCCCGGTGATAGATTGGCGTCCTGTTCTGGGTGTATCTGCCCAGCCCTCGAAACGTTCTCCACTGGATGGGCATGGGGAACCCCCCGCGACCCTAATAGAGGATAAAGCGGAAGATAATGGATGGATGGATGTGGAGTTAAGGTGGGTGTGGTAGCCTAGTGGTTAAGGTGGGTTCAAATCCCAGGTCCACTAACGTTACAGTGGGTCCTTAAGCAAAACCCTAAACCCTCATAACTCCAGGGATTCTGTATAGAACCCTGTGTTCTGACCCCAAACATTACGTTGGGATACTTCTAAATCGCCTTGGATAAAAACGTCAGCAAAATGACCAAATGTCAATATGTAAATGAGGTAATGATTACCTGGGAAATTCGGCTGAGCCGCTGGCCTTCTCTCCACCTGCCTCAACACAACCACATCTCCATCTTTAAGTCCATAACTCCCCAGAGCCTGGGCGAGGTCCCTCAAAGGTTGTTCTGCGTACGAGATCTGCAGGGCACAGCAATTCCTTTAGCTTACTCACACTGATCAGGGAACAGGCCTCATGGGTTACAGCTTGCTTGGAAAGCAAAACGAAAGTAAACACTGCATGTGATCCAACATGAAGCTGACCCTTTTCACTTCTAATATCACAATTCTAACACCAACAACGGTGTTTGTCCTAATTCTATAGATTGGATTCAGCTTCCCAGAGTGAAATGTGGCTTTATAAGACTTGGTTTTATTGGAAGTGAATCATATAGGGTTTAAAGGTGTAAAGGGTGTGGTAGATCAGTGGTCAGGGTGTTGGGCTATCAATCTGAAGGTTGGGGGTTCAAATCCCAGGTCCACTGAAGTCCACTGAAGACCCACACTGGGGGTCCTTGAGCAAGACTCTTAACCCTTATTGCTGCTGGATGTTGTGATTAACCCTGTGTTCACCTTGTAAGTCACTTTGGATAAAAGCGTCCAATAAATGACCAAATGTAATGTAAATGTAAACAACTCCTCTGTATCCATGTCTGCGGGGGTTTCCTCTGGTTTCCTCCCACAGCCCAAAATCATGGTTGAAGGTTAACTGAATTCTCCAAATTGCCCCATATAGAGTGTGTTTGTGCCCAGCACCCGAAACGTTCTCCCCTGTATGTGCATGGGGAACCTCACTGTGACCCTAGTGGAGGATAAAGCCATGAGGCAGGGAACAGGCCCTAATGGGTTACAGCTTGCTTAGAAAGCAGAAAGCAAAACGAAAGTAAACACTGCATCTGATCCAACACGAAACTGACCATTTTCACTTCCAATATCACAATTCTAACACCAACAACGGTGTTTGTCCTAATTCTATAGATCGGATTCAGCTTCCCAGAGTGAAACGTGGCTTTATAAGACTTGGTTTTATTGGAAGTGAATCATACAGGGTTTGTAAACAACTCCTCAGAGCCAGAAAGCTAACGAGCTGGGGGCTTCGATTCGACTCGACCGACAGTTAAACAACCCACACAGAGAACCGCTGGTAAACGTTGTAGTTTGTTTGGTTATAGTTAGTCTAGTTGGGGTTATTTGGGGGAGTTGTAAGGAGCAGAAGCGTCGCTGGGGTTATTAATAGCGCGCGACACGCCGGGTACCTGGCTCGCGTTAGCTAACCGGGAGTGAAGTCTGCTAACGCGGCTTCAGTAAAGAACACAGACCGACGGAGCCTGGAAACTTTTACCTGAATCTCTGCGGCGGGAATTCCGCATTCTAATTCGCAAAGAGCGACGAAATTACTGAGTTCCAGCTCCGGGGAGACGTCGAGAGCGAAGGTGCTTTCGGCTCGGTCTCTGGGAACACAGAAGACGGTGAGCAGCATCGCGCCTCGCGGCAAGTCCCGCTGCGGGCTGCGGTTACCGGCGGGGTTAACGGCTGAACACGGCGCTGGCTTCGCTCCACACTGCGCCACCTCACACTCATACCATTTTCACCAATATCACGAACACTAACACCACGAACACCTCACGAACACCTGTCCAAACACCTCACAAACACCTCAAACACCTCACGCGGCGGCGGCGCAGCTGGCTCTCGAAGCATGGCTTTATCAGACTTGGTCTCACGCCGAGTTCGAATCATACAGCTCTGCGTAAACGTCAGCTGATCGCCACGTCAGCCCCCGCGTGTCGGCGGGGCGCATGGTTTGTAACCCTCAGCGGAGGGTGAGGCGAACGTTGTACGGTTTGGTTACAGAAGCGCTAGTTGGGGTTATAATAAAAGTTTAACAGCAAAAATACCTCTGGGGTTATTTAGTAACACGCCGGGTACATGGCTCGCGTTTTCTTAAACGGTGCCTTAGTGGTTAGAATGTTCTCCTCTCAGCGCGGCTTCAGTTCGAATCCCAGATCGGGTGGAAATGTTTCCCCGTGAATTTCCTCCGGTTCTCCGGTTTGCTAATTCCCAAAAAGCATGGATCAAGATGAATTCATTCCAGCTCCATTATCGTCCGAGGCGGAAGGTGCTTTGGCTTGGTTCGAACACAGAAGACGGTGAGCAGCATCGCGCCTCGCGGCAAGTCCCGCTGCGGGCTGCGGTTACCGGCGGGGTTAACGGCTGAACACGGCGCTGGCTTCGCTCCACACTGCGCCACCTCACACTCATAAACACCTCACGAACACGAACACCTCACGAACACCTCACGAACACCTCACAAACACCTCACAAACACCTCACAAACACCTCACGCGGCGGCGGCGCAGCTGGCTCTCGAAGCGTTCACCTCTCACGCCGAGTTCGAGCTCTGCGAACGTCAGCTGATCGCCACGTCATTTCCCCCCGCGTGTCGGCGGGGCGCATGGTTTGTAGCTCAGCGGAGGGTGAGGCGACATGACGGCCGTCAGTTACACGAAGCGCCAGGATATAATAAAAGTTCCAACAGCAAAATAATACCTCTGGGGTTGATTTAGTAACTTTTTAATAACATATATTGCGTTTTCTTAAACGGTGCCTTAGTGGTTAGCATGTTCTCCTCTCAGCACTAGGCATTCCAGGTTCGAATCCCAATCTGGGTGGAGTTTCCATGTTCTCCCCGTGGGTTTCCTCCGGGTTCTCCGGTTTGCTCCCACAGCCCGAAAGCATGGATCAAGATGAATTCATTCCATCCATTATCTTCCGCTTTGGCGGCACGGTGGCTTAGTGGTTGGTTCGAATCCCAATCTGGGTGGAGTTTCCATGTTCTCCCCGTGTCCGCGTGGTTTTCATCCGGGTTCTGCGGTTTCCTCCCACAGTCCAAAAACATGGATCAAGTCAATTGAGTTCTCCAAATTGCCCCATATGAGTGTGTGTCTGTGTGAGTGAGTGTGTGTCCAGCGATGGATTGGCGTCCTCTCCTGGGTGTATCTGCCCAGCGCCCGAAACGTTCTCCCCTGGATGGGCATGGGGAACCCCACAGCGACCCTAATAGAGGATAAAGTGGGAGATAATGAATGAATTGACTTGATCCATGTCTTTGGACTGTGGGAGGAAACCGGAGAACCCGGAGGAAACCCACACGGACACGGGGAGAACATGAGAACAGGAATCCGTAGTGCTGAGAGGAGAACATGCTAACCACTAAGCCACCGCTAGGGATTCCAGGTTCGAATTCCAAACTGGGTGGAGTTTCCATGTTCTCCCCGTGTCCGCGTGGGTTTCCTCCAGGGTTCTCCGGTTTCCTCCCACAGTCCAAAAACATGGTTCAAGTCAATTGAGTTCTCCAAATTGCCCCATATAGAGTGTGTCTGTGTGAGTGAGTGTGTGCCCAATGATAGATTGGCGTCCTGTCCTGGGTGTATCTGCCCAGCGCCCGAAACGTTCTCCCCTGGATGGGCATGGGGAACCCCACAGCGACCCTAATAGAGGATAAAGCGGAAGATAATGAATGAATTCCAATATGGGTGGAGTTTCCATGTTCTCCCCGTGTCCGTGTGGGTTTCCCCCGGGTTCCCCGGTTTCCTCCCACAGTCCAAAAACATAGATCAAGGTCAATTGAATTCTCCAAATTGCCCCATATAGAGTGTGTTTGTGCCACCTCTCTCTCTCTCTCCATTGGCTCCCTGTAGCTGCTGCATTCAGTACAAGTCACTGACTCTGATCCACAGAACCATTTCTGGATCTGCTCCTGTTACCTTCACTCTATCTTTATAAAATCCACTCCGACTCGTTCACTTCACTCCAGTGATGATTGTCTCTGGTGGTTCCACCTCACCGAGAAGCTCATTCTCACTCTGTGATGTTCTCCACTGCAAAATGGTGGAACCATCTTCCCAACTCTGTCCATAAGGCAGAATCACTAAGCAGTTTTAAGAAACTACTGAAGACGCATCTCTTTAACAAATACCTGTTGTTGGGAAATAAGGGGGGGGGCAGCATCATATAAGTGTAGCTGGTTTTCTTCTTAACTACTGACCTGTGATGTTCTCAATGATGCTAAATGTCTAAATGTAAATGTGTGTGCTTCACTGCATGTTGGGTTAAATGTGGAGGACTCACTCCTCTGGAGTTTCCATGTTCTCTCCGTGTCCGCGTGGGTTTCCTCCGGGTTTTCTCACTTACACACACAATCATGCACACACACACACACACTACACGGGGCAATTTGGAGAACTCAATTGACTTGATCCATGTTTTTGGACTGTGGGAGGAAACCGGAGAACCCGGAGGAAACCCACGCAGACACTGGGAGAACATGGAAACTCCACCGAGAATCCCTAGCGGTGGTTTAGTGGTTAGCACATTTGCCTCTCAGCACTACGGATTCCTGATTCGAATCCCAATCTGGGTGGAGTTTCCATGTTCTCCCCGTGTCCGTGTGGGTTTCCTCCGGGTTCTCCGGTTTCCTCCCACAGTCCAAAAACATTGATCAAGTCAATTGAATTCTCCAAATTGCCCCATATACAGTGTGTTTGTGTGAGTGAGTGTGTGTCCAGTGATAGATTGGCGTCCTGTCCTGGGTGTATCTGCCCAGCGCCCGAGACGTTCTCCCCTGGATGGGCATGGGGAACCCCCCGTGACCCTAATATAGGATAAAGCGGATGATAATGAATGAATGAATGAATAATTTAACATGAGGGCGGCACGGTGGTTTAATGGTTAGCATGTTCTCTTCTCGGCGCTAGGGATTCCCGGTTCGAATCCCAATCTGGTTGGAGTTTCCGTGTTCTCCCCGTGTCCACGTGGGTTTCCTCTGGGTTCTCCGGTTTCCTCCCACAGTCCAAAAACATTGATCAAGTCAATTGAATTCTCCAAATTGCCCCATATACAGTGTATCTGTGTGAGTGTGAGTGTGCCCAGAGATAGATTGGTGTCCCGTCCTGGGTGTATCTGCCCAGCGCCCGAAACGTTCTCCCCTGTATGGGCATGGGGAACCCTCCCCCCCACGACCCTAATAGAGGATAACAATTACATTACATTTACATTTGGTCATTTAGCAGATGCTTTAATCCAAAGCGACTTACAAAGTGAGCACAGGGTTAATCACAACATCCCTGCAGCAATGAGGGTTAAGGGTCTTGCTCAAGAACCCACATTGGTAACTTCAGTGGACCTGGGATTTGAACCCCCAACCTTCAGATTGATAGCACAACACCCTGACCACTGAGCTACCGCGTCCTCATAAACCGGAAGATAATGGATGGATGGTAATAAATGCATAAGTAGTCCAGACCCTCAGTACAATATGTAATGGTCATGTTTATTCACAAATGAGTTTAATGAATACACCACCACCAGGTTTTACATACAGACTACACGCATAAAAGCAGGAGAGTCAATACTAAGTACTTTACATCTTCACTATACAGCATACTTTATGAGCCTCGTGCAATTAAAACACCTGTGTGAACATCGTTTTAATATACGTCATATCATTTAACGTCCTATATCCTAGTAATACAAATAAAAACAACTCCTTGTACTTTTAAATATACGTTTGTACATATAGCCTTTCAAATGTACTACACAGCATTAAAAGCACACAAAGGATTTATATCTGTATTCCTCAGTAGTTCTTAGTTTCTTCTTTTAATTAGTAAATCAGACGTTTTTTTTCTGAAACTACACGTTTAAGCAAAATCTGTGTTTCTGTGACGAGTCAATGGGTCTACATGAAAGGGTCTGCGAACACCTGACTAAGAAGCATTGACGTTGAGGTATGGTTAAAAGGCTTTGCTGCTGTAACCTACATCCTATTCTAAAATTCTAAAGTTCTAAAATTCATCTGGTTCAGCTCATGTTCAACCCCCTTAACTCGGAGCTGGTGGGGGAAACGCTCCTGCAGCATCACCCATGAGAGAGGGCTAAATATCCATGACCCAAAAAGTATTTTGAGAAAGGAGGTCTGGTGGACCTGACGGGGAGAGAAAATACTGGCAGTTGAACTCGATCATTGAACTCGGGTTGGATACTTTCCTCTGGTCACGTTGCTCGCTCATCACTTTTGCAAAAGTTGCTCCATTTTGGGATTGATGAAGGAGAAGCCGGCAAATGCGTTCTGGTCCATCGAGTCGATTAAGCCTTTTTCACAATGAGACAGACGAGGCTTCTCGCTTAAAAACTCCCGGTCGAAGTTGCTGCAGTCATTGGGCGATTTCTGCATTTAGGGGAAATACAACGGCAGTCAAAATCCGTACGTCATTTGCAGAGAGAGTTGGTAAAGACTAGAGATGAGACGGTTCCACATTTTAATGGTATGATTATTGTCTAAGAAATAATCACAATTTAAATAAGCAAAATATGAAAAAAATAAATAAATTAAAAAAATTAAAACCACCACTCGTCTCGGGTGCTGGGCAGATACACCCAGGGCGGGGCACCAATCTATCGCTGGGCACACTCACGCACACATACACACTCTATATGGGGCAATTTGGAGAACTCAATTGACTTGATCCATGTTTTTGGCCTGTGGGAGGAAACCGGAGAACCCGGAGGAAACCCACGCGGACATGGGGAGAACACGGAAACTTCACCCAGATTGGGATTCGAACCGGGAATCCCTAGTGCTGAGAGGTGAACGCAATTTGCTGACTTGACCACTGTGGGAGGAAAAGAACCCTGTGAAACCCACGCGGACACAGGGAGAACACGGAAACTCACCCAGATTGGGATTCGAACCGGGAATCCCTAGTGCTGAGAGGTGAACGTGCTGACCACTAAGCCACTGTGCCACCCTCGTGTTAAATTACTTTATCTTAAATTTATTCTGCTGGTGAAGAATAAAATTTAGTAGAAAATGGGAAATTTATACAAAGAAAACTAAATTAATGACCACTTTTAGTTGATTAATTGGTAATTTTTTTTCAAATCATGTGTTGTCATCGGCATTGAACAATTGTGCAAAGATTCAGATTAATCGGATAACGGGAAGTGGGTGAAATAGCATTTGCAAACTTTTTACCAGAAACACAGACAAACAGATGAAGCTAATATAGGGGTGGTAAGAAAAAAGTGCCAGAAATCACAGGAACAGAGCACTGTCTCTTATGTTTGTTATTTATTTCATGTAAACACAGAAATAATAAAATTAAATAAAATAAAATTTTGTTATTTGAAAGAGGCAATGCAGAGCTTTTGCTGAATATTAACACAAAATATTCTTTGTAAGACAAACTATTAAAGACTTTTGAGAAAATTAAGGTAAAAAAAATCCTTAAAGTACATATTCACGATTATTCGAAAGAAAACTAGGATTTACAATTCATTTGGTCATTTAGTTGTTGCTTGGCCACAGAACATCTGAAACAATGAGGGTAAGGGCCTTGCTAAAGGGCCCACATTGGAAACTTCAGTAAAAGTGTCTTTGAGGTCCCAGAAAAGCGCTATATAAATAAAATGTATTATTATTAACGTGGGATTTGAACTCTCAAACAGCCCAACACCCTAACCACTGATATACCACATCCCACAAAAAAAAAAAAAAAAAAAAAAAAAAAAATTTTATATATATATATATATATATATATATATATATATATATATATATATATATATATATATATATATATATATACATATATATATATATACATATATATATATATATATATATATATTTTTTTTTTTTCTATTATTATTATTATTATTTTTTGTTTGTTTGTTTGTTTTTTCATTTAAATTCACTTACTAGGTAACTTTCTTTTTGTTCCATGTGATTTGCACACATGGTCAAAAATTCTGGCTACTGAATAATATTTTTATTAATATTTTTTTTTAATGTCGTCATGGGGATGTTAAGGCTCTCTTACGATGAATTAATTGTAACATGTTTGATTGCAGTTGGGTGAAGGCATCATACCACTTTAGGTTTGAAGGGCGGCTCGATTTCTTTTCTTTCCAAAGCGGACCAGTTGATGGTCTTGAAAAACGGATGAGTTCGGATATTATTCGCAACTCCTAACCGCCGGGATGGATCACGCTCGAACAGCTAGATAAAAAAAACACAACCAGAGAAATATCAGTAAAAGAGAATCTCTTAAGATCATTATTTAAAAGATTCTATATGATCCAAAAGGGAAAAAAACTGAAATCTGATTGGCTGAGCCGTTCGTCAAGCCATGACATTATTAACAATAACACACACCTCTGAGTGATTCACATTCATATCAATACACAATGTTATCTTTAAAAATATTAAAACTGATGAGAGAACTGATGTGTAAGTTTCCACTGAAGTGAATTATCTCTGCATCATACTGCATCCTAACACCACTGAACCATCATGCTGCAGCTACATTCTCATCAGCGCGGAACAATAAAAAAACACAAACTGTTTTAGCTCGCCAGCAAAGAAACGTGAGAATGTGGTAGAACATTATATTACATCATGTATAATTAATGGAAATTAATATAAACAGCGAGCGGCGGCACGGTGGCTTAGTGGTTAGCACGTTCGCCTCTCAGCGCTAGGGATTCCTGGTTTCCATGTTCTCCCCGTGTCTGTGTGGGTTTCCTCCGGGTTCTCCGGTTTCCTCCCACAGTCCAAAAACATGATTCAAGTCAATTGAATTCTCCAAATTGCCCCATATAGAGTGTGTCTGTATGAGTGAGTGTGTGTCCAGTGATAGATTGGCGCCCTGTCCTGGGTGTATCTACCCAGCGCCCGAAACGTTCTTCCCTGGATGGGCATGGGGAACCCCCCGCGACCCTTATAGAGGATAAAGCGGAAGATGAATGAATGAATGAAATTCAGCAGTGGAGAGCACATTCAGTTTTAATAAAAGATGTTTTGGCTGAAACTTTTTGAATAAATGAACCTGAACTTCGGCAGAAAAGCATGAATCTGTTTTACGAGTCCGTCGCAGATGAGACTTTTAAAAAGGTTTTGATTTGAAATATCGTATCTTTGAGACAGTTTGCGCCTTTCGACGGTTTCTGAAAGCTGAGAAGTTGCTCTTTACAGCCAACATACAGTTATTACGGTAACTTTACTCCAGATACTGGTTTCCCTCACACACCCACACAGACTAACTAATCCCCTGTAGATAAAGATGTAGATCTCAGACTTGGCTGTGTTGGGGGGTAATCTGTGATCAGTGTATGCTGGCGTTTCACCTCTTCACCCACCTCATCATTAATGGGGGGGTGTGGTGCTGAAATGATGCTGTTCCGGGGCGCCATCTCAACTATGTACCCTGCAGTATCTGCCTCTTTTAGTTCTGCTGCTCTAGTCAGTGATGCTGGAGTCACATGCTGCACTGTGTCATTAATTACTTATTAATTAAATGCCCTGCTTTATTATCAGCTCTAACTGCCTTCCTTGTCTGTTTCTTTTGAGGTGTGACCGGCTTCCTGGAGACCTTCATCCATGGCTCTGCCGACGAATACTGGATGGAACCTGAATATTAATTGGACTGGTGGTTCTGCAGGACGCCGCCTAATGGACTCACATATAGTTTTCCAGTTGTTAGTTTTTCCATTTGTTTAATATCTGTACCTGGCTGTCCTACATTGTTGTTGCTGCCCGGCCGCTCAAGGAGGATGAGTCCCCCACTGAGTCTTGGTCCTCACAAGGTTTCTTCCTTAAATAACATAACAGGGAGTTTTTTCTTGCCACTGTCGCTTCGGCTTGCTCTTTGGGGGTTTAAAGGCTTTTCATTCTGTAAAGCTGCTTTGTGACTGTTGTAAAAAGCGCGACATAAATAAATTACTTGAACTTGAACTTGAACAGAGCCTGGAAGCACAAACAGCTGACGGTGACTCCATCGTTGGGTCCCTCTGCTGGAGGAGAGACTGCAGAGAAAGCTGCCCTCATTTGATCTGGAGTTACTAACAAAACATCCGGGGCTACAGCCCCGAAAGCCCAGGTCTAACGACACCCCTGGTCGGCAGTCTCTGTATGCAGCACAGCTGAGCAGCTGATCTTGTACGGTATGAACCTGGTGTGCTCACACTTTTCTGGCCCGAGATCTACTTGTTCCAGTGGACAGGTCATCGTGATCTAACAGGATTCATCTTTGTTTGTTAAGCTTTAATGTTGAAAAGCCTCGGCTTCAGGTTGCCATTTTCACAGAAATGACACTTCTATTAAACACGCTACAAATAGCAAATAGCATGGAGAGAAGTTGGTTTCAGTTCAGCTTTTGGCTCGAGGACATGACACACGTTCCACCTAAATGGCAACCCCCCCCCGAACGAGCAAACACACACACCATACAGCACAAATGTACAACAATTCCTGCAACCCGCATTCACCAAAACAGAACATGAACATTAACAAAGGCATAACATAGAACACATATAAACCAGCTGCAAGGCATGCTGGGAAGTAATAATAATAATAATAATAATAATAATAGGCACGGTGGCTTAGTGGTTAGCACGTTTGCCTCTCAGCGCTAGGGATTCCCGGTTCGAATCCCCATCTGGGTGGAGTTTCCATGTTCTCCCCGTGTCCGCGTGGGTTTCCGCCGGGTTCTCCGGTTTCCTCCCACAGTCCAAACACATGGATAAAGTCAATTGAGTTCTCCAAATTGCCCCATATAGAGTGTGTGTGTGTGAGTGAGTGTGTGCCCAGCGATGGATTGGCGCCCTGTCCTGGGTCTATCTGCCCAGCGCCCGAGACGTTCTCCCCTGGATGGGCGTGGGGAACCCCACCGGATTCCCGGTTCGAATTCGAAAATCGAGTTCGAAAATTTCACCACAAGATGGCGCTATAAGCATAGTTTTTAAAAAAGATTTTTTAAAATATATTTTACTTGTTTTTCTAACAAAAGAAAACCTTTTTTTTGGTTTTTCTTTTTTCTCTAGAAATTAGGATGATTTTATTTGACAAAAGGCAAAACAAAGACATTTCATGTAAAAACTAATGCTTAGCAGCAGCCATGAGCACCCCCATGTGGTCAAAACGGTACATCCGACTATGAGGTTCATAGAATCGAATCGTCGAATCAGCGAATATTGCAGCTCACCCCTAATACCAAACATGACAAACCATATTCATTCAATAATACACAAGTTTCATTATTTCTACAATAGGGAACGCAATTCAAAACGACTCACGGTGTGTGTGTGTGTGTGTGTGTGTGTGTGTGTGTGTGTGTGTGTGTGTGTGTATGTGCTTCCGATACTGTTCTGTAATAAAAGCCCTGATAAGCGCAGTTACCATCCTTTTTTCTCAAACCTGTCGAGTGATCCAACATGCACTGTGTGATCGAGCGCTCAATCGCGATCGACCACTAGGAGGCCACCAGCACTGTTACCTCTCCACTCAATGTTAATTGTTTACAATAACCAAACTCAGGGTTTACTTTTACTTAAAGACCTTGAAAAAGTCATACATGCTTTTATTACAACACGTCTTGACTACTGTAACTCCCTTTACATGGGAGTCTGTCAGTCTTCTTTGGCCCGTTTGCAGCTAGTTCAAAATGCTGCAGCCAGATTACTTACTGGTACTAAAAAACGGGAACATATAACACCTGTCCTGGCCTCTTTACATTGGCTTCCTATTAGCTTTAGGGTCAAATATAAAGTTTTACTTTTTGTTTTTAAGGCTCTTCATGGTATGGCACCACTGTACATTAATGACATGTTATGCCCTTACAAGGCACAAAGGTCACTTCGGTCTGTAAATAAATTCTTGTTAATTGTCCCACAGTCTCGTTTGAAACAAAAGGGGGACCGTGCCTTTTCTGTTGCTGCTCCCAGACTGTGGAATTCATTACCCCTGGATATTAGGTCGTTAACTGGCATAGAGGAATTCAAAACCCACCTTAAAACCTACCTCTTTTCTTTGGCCTACGAATTTGGCTAACCTGGTGATCTTCTATCTCTTCCATTTCTTTTCTATTTATTTTAATATGTTTAATGTGTATTTTATTTTGATGTTTTTTTTTTTAATTTTATTTATTATGTTATTTTGCTGTACAGCACTTTGGTCCGCTGCGGTTTTAAATGTGCTTTATAAATAAAATTGAATGAATTGAATGTTAATTGTTTACTAGGGCTGAGCTGCAATATTCGCTGATTCGACGATTCGATTCACAGAACCGTAGTCGACTATGAACCTCATAGTCGAATGTACCATTTTGACCACATGGGGGCGCCCATGGCTGCTGCTAAGCATTAGTTTTTACATGAAATGTCTTTGTTTTCGTTATATATATAGCCTTTTGTCAAAAAAAATCATTCAAATTTTCAGGTTTTTAGTTTTTTTTAGGTTTTTCCTTTTGAAGTGGAAAAAAGTCCAGAACGGGGATCCCATTTATGGTGCTCTAGAAAAACAAGTAAAATATTTTTAAAAAATCTTTTTTAAAAACCACGCTTATAGCGCCATCTTGTGGTGAAATTTTAACTGATTCGACTATCAGTCGACTATAGGGAAAATCTGACGAATCAGATTCGACTATGAAAATCCTTTGTTGAATACACCCCTATTGTTTACTGTCCTGTGTATCATCCTGTATTTATCGTGACCCTTGTGTTTGCACACGTGCACTTTATGTTGGTTGTGTAGTAGCTGTTATGTGTAGCACCTTGTTCCTCGTTCCACATATACTGTACTGTACTTTATATTGTGGAATGACAAATAAAATACTTGAATACTTGAATGTATTGGACACGCCTGTTATAAGGAAACTGGATAAAGGTGAAGAAAAGCAACCGAATTACCCGCTCTAACATGTTTCTGGTGTCCACTGCAATCCAGCGGGGATAATGGGGCGTGTCCGTACGAATAGACTCGAACAGCTCATCTTCATCGTCACCATGAAACGGTGACTGACCAATCAGCATCTCATACACCAGGACACCGAACGACCACCAGTCCACAGAGAACGAATACTGCTGACCTAGAAGGATCTAAGGGTAAAAATATGTTTTATGATTTTATATTACTTTATAGCAAAGTTTTCAGTCTTCATCCAACATTTTCTGCAGCAGCAAATCGGGATTTAAGGCATAGGTCACAAACAGACTTTTTTAAAAAATGTATTTTCTTATTTTCTGACAACTGGATCAATAAAAACTTAAAATTAAGCTTACTGATTAAATTAGGCTGCTTGTGTAATCATACTTAAAATTATACATTATACATTATATATACATTATATATACATTATAGGCGGCACGGTGGCTTAGTGGTTAGCACATTCGCCTCTCAGCACTAGGGATTCCCGGTTCCCCATCTGGGTGGAGTTTCCGTGTTCTCCCCGTGTCCGTGTGGGTTTCCTCCGGGTTCTCCGGTTTCCTCCCACAGTCCAAAAACATGGATCAAGTCAATTGAGTTCTCCAAATTGCCCCATATAGAGTGTGTTTGTGTGAGTGAGTGTGTGCCCAGCGATAGGTTGGCGCCCTGTCCTGGGTGTATCTGCCCAGCGCCCGAAACGTTCTCCCCTGGATGGGCATGGGGAACCCCCCCGCGACCCTAATAGAGGATAAAGCGGAAGATAATGAATGAATGAATGAATGAATGATATACATTATAAAATTATTTAAAAAAAATACAAATTGCTTACTTCTTACCTCTTCCTGAAGTTTTTTTTTTTCAAATTGCAAATTTTTTTTTTACAATATATATATAAATAGCTTTTTTTAAATAATGCATAGTGCATAGTGTAATAGTGTCTTAAAGCAGCTTTGCAGTGTTCAAATTCTACCTCAAATTTTTTTTTTACTGAAGCGATAATGACACTACACACAAACTTTGTACTACCATAATCTCTGAAAAAAATTAGCTAAAAAGACAGATTAAATCAACAATTTAAATTCTAGTGATTAGCACGTTCATCTCTCTGCGATAGGGATCCAGATTTGACACCCCATCTGGGGTGGCGCGTTTCTCACCGTGTCCATGTGGGTTTCAACTGGCTGCTCTAAATTGCCCCTTTTAAATTTCTCCTATATAATGTTTGTGTGTGTGTGTGTGTGTGTGTGTGTGTGTGTGTGTGTGTGCGTGCCCAGTGACGTATTGGCATTCTGTCCTGGGTGTATTTGCCCAGTGTCTGAAACATTCTCCTCTGGACTGAATGGACATTACATTAATCATACATTCAGGACTCACCTCAGGGGCAATGTAATCTGGCGTTCCACAGAACGTTGTGGCGAGATTGTTTTCGAAAACCTTCTCTTTACACATTCCAAAATCTGCTATCTTGATATGCCCGTCTCCATCCAACATCACATTGTCCAGCTTTAAATCCCTACAAAGGAGCGAGAATGCAACAGTGGTGTAAATTTAGGTTCTACTGTATGTAGGGGCTGTGTGTCAATTTATAATAAACCTGTGTTCTACAACCTGTAGATGATTCTTTTTCCATGAAGGAACTGTAGACCAATAACAATTTCAGCTGCATAGAATCTGTAAGGACAAAAAAGAACATTTCAGTTGATTATAAACGGCAAATTAAAATGTCATTGTGGAAAATGGGAAACAATAAAGAACGAAGACTGGATTCCACAAAGACAGGAACAGGTTTTAATAGCATCATGTATTAAATGTACATTTAAACCCACCTGTAGGCTGGGGTTATTTAAATAAAGCCTGCACATGTGGTGGGTGTGGTAGCTCAGAGGGTTGGGTGTTGGCCATCAACTAGTAGATAACTAAGTCAGGTTACCATAGTGTTCCACATAAAAGTGCTTGGTGAATATGTGCGAGTTGTTATGGCTTCTTTCCACTAAACTGTGTACTAAACTCTATACTCCTGAAGACTATTAAATTATCTCCATAATTAAATACGGTCTCTTACGTGGCTCTGTAGGGTTCAAAGCGACCTTTTTCCTGTATATGAAACATCAAGTCACCTCCATTCAGATACTCCATCACGAAGAATAAGTGTTCCTATGAAGTGGAAGTTAAAACAACAATATGACACAGATAGTGAACAAGTTTATTATTGTAATCTATCAAATCTACATTACAAACCTTTATATATATATATATATATATATATATATATATATATATATATATATATATATATATATATATATATATATATATATATATATATATATTCATTATCTTCCACTTTATCCTCTATTAGGGTCGTGGTGGGGTTCCCCATGCCCATCCAGGGGAGACATCTCGGGCGCTGGGCAGATACACCCAGAACAGGGCGCCAATCCATCGCTGGGCACACACTCACTCACACAGACACACTCTATATGGGGCAAATTTGAGAATTCAATTGACTTGATCCATGTTTTTGGACTGTGGGAGGAAACCGGAGAACCCGGAGGAAACCCACGCAGACATGGGGAGAACATGGAAACTCCACCCAGATAGGGATTCGAACCGGGAACCCCTAGTGCTGAGAGGAGAACATGCTAACCACTAAGCCACCGTGCCGCCATATATATATATATATATATATATATACATATATACATATACATTTTTTTTTTTGTAACCTGGGCAAAGAAAGACCTTCCGCTTTATCCTCTACCTCTAGGGTGGGGGGGGGGGGTTGTGTGGGTTTCCTCTGGGTTCTCCCATTTCCTCGCACAGTCCAAAAACATGGATCAAGTCAACTGCATTCTCCAAATTGCCCCATATAGAGTGTTTGTGTGAGTGAGTGTGTGCCCAGTGATAGATTGGCGCCCTGTCTTGGGTGTATCTGCCCAGTGCCCGAGACGTTCTCCCCTGGATGGGCATGAGGAACCCCCCACAACCCTAATATAGGATAAAGCAGAAGATAATGGATGGATGAGAGAACTTCAGAGTGGGGCATTAAGAAGAGCCTGCAGTAATTTACACAGAAAGAGAAACCTGACAATCAAATAGACTGCTGAAGAAAAAATGGTAACCAAGATTATAATAGATCAGAACACCCAAGGACGCTGTACAAAGCATACATATTAAAAACATTTACATTTTACATTTAAAAATAAGCATGTGCAAAAGAAAGAAGAATGAAATGAATTACAAAGATAAAATGATATCAATAATAAACCTATTTGACATTAGCACTGAATTTTTCATCCATCCATCCATTATGTTCCACTTTATCCTGTACTAGGGTTGCGGGGGGGTTCCCCATGCCCATCCAGAGAACGTTTTGGGCGCTGGGCAGATACACCCAGGACAGGACGCCAATCTATCGCTGGGCACACACTCACTCACACACTCTTAGGGTAAGATCATTCATTATCTCCCACTTTATCCTCTATTAGGGTCGCGGGGGGGGGTTCCCCATGCCCATCCAGGGGAGAACATTTCGGGCGCTGGGCAGATACACCCAGGACAGGACGCCAATCCATCGCTGGGCACACACTCACTCACAGACACACTCTATATGGGGCAATTTTAATTAATAAAAAAAGTTAATAAACTGTTTTATAAAACAGTTACAAACACACTATAATAAAAAAGCGAGGTTTCATTCGTAAATGCGTTTATTGAAAATAAAATTATTAATAAACTGATCTTACCCTGGGCGGCATGGTGGCTTAGTGGTTAGCACAATCTCCTCTCAGCACTAGGGATTCCTGGAGTTTCCATGTTCACCCTGTGTCTGCGTGGGTTTCCTCTGGGTTCTCCGGTTTCCTCCCACAGTCCAAAAACATGGATCAAGTCAATTAAGTTCTCCAAATTGCCCCATATAGAGTGTGTGTGTGAGTGAGTGTGTGCCCAGCGATGGATTGGCGTCCTGTCCTGGGTCTATCTGCCCAGCGCCTGAGATGTTCTCCCCTGGATGGGCATGGGGAACCCCACCGCGACCCTAATAGAGGATAAAGCGGGAGATAATGAATGAATGAATGAATTATATCTGGTTAAGGTGGCACGGTGGCTTAGTGGTTAGCACGTTCGCCTTTCAGCGCTAGGGATTCCCGGTTCGAATCCCCATCTGGGTGGATGTTCTCCCTGCGTGTCTGCGTGGGTTTCTTCCGGGTTCTCCGGTTTGCTCCCACAGTCCAAAAACATGGATCAAGTCAATTGAATTCTCAATATTGCCCCATATAGAGTGTGTATGTTTGAGTGAGTGTGTGCCCAGCGATAGATTGGCGCCCTGTCCTGGGTGTATCTGCCCAGCACCCGAAACGTTCTCCCCTGGATGGGCATGGGGAACCCCACCGTGACCCTAATAGAGGATAAAGAGGAAGATAATGAATGAATGAATAAATATATCTGGTTAATGAAGGTCAACGAATTTGATAAAGGTTGAGAAAAGAATAAACTAATTTGTTAGACTGTTGCATAGCAACCCAAGTTTGAGGTTTCAGGTGCGACTGCAGTGCTCAAAACTCCACGTCGTAGGTTTTTACCTTAGTCTGGAACGTGGAGTAGAGGTGTGTGAGGAACGGGTTGTCCCAGGCCAGAGCCAGTACTCGTTTTTCCACCATGGTGCACTCCACATCATCATCCATCAACACCACGTCTTTCTTTAAAGCTTTCACGGCAAACCATTCACCAGTGTTCTTAAATTCAGCCAAAAACACCTACAGGATACAGAATCACAAAATAAATGTGACACATTAGCAAAGAAATACAAATGAAAAGAAAGACAAAGAAAAACTGGATGATGGAAACAGCACTAGGGATTCCCGGTTCGAATCCCAATCTGTGTGGAGTTTCCATGTTCTCCCCGTGTCCGCATGGGTTTCCTCCGGGTTCTCCGGTTTCCTCCCACAGTCCAAAAACATGGATAAAGGTCAATTCAATTCTCCAAATTGCCCCATATAGAGTGTGTTTGTGTGTGTGTCTATTTGCCCAGTGTTAAATTGCCCCCTTGTCCTGTGTGTATCTGCCCAGCACCCGAAACGTTTTCCCCTGGATGGACATGGGGACGGACACACACACAAACACACTCTAAATGGGGCAATTTGGAGAACTCAATTGACCTTGCTCCATGTTTTTGGACTGTGGGAGGAATCTGGAGAACTCGGAGGAAACCCACGCGGACACGGGGAGAACATGGAACCTCCACCCAGATGGGGATTCGAACCGGGAATCCCTAGTGCTGAGAGGAGAACATGCTAAACACTAGGTCACCGTGCCACCCCTGACTAGGGTCATGGAGGGGGTTCCCCATGCCCATCCAGGGGAGAACTTATTGGGCGCTGGGCAGATACACCCAGGACAGGACGCCAATCCATCACTGGTCACACACTCACTCACACAAACACACTCATGAAAACACTCTATATGGGGCAATTAAGAGCATTCAATTACAACTCAAATCCATGTTTTTGGACTGTGGAAGGAAACTGGAGGACCTTGAGGAAACCCACACGGACACGGGGAGAACATGGAAACTCCATGTATATTTAATTTAATAAAAGCACGCCCTCTGGTACATTATTGCTTTAATAGCAATAAAATAATTTAATAATTAAATAATTGTGAAATAATCATGACTTTTTTTTTACACCAGGTGTACAATACCTTCCCGAAGCTTCCTTTGCCCAGGACTTTATGGAAGGTAAAATGCTCAGCAGTTAGGTTCTTCTGGCTGCTGATCCGCGATGGAGGGTGAGAGGTGGAACTTTCCCACAGGCGGCCGTATGGCGTCGCATCTACAGATTAACGTCATCACTTAAATCTCCTTTATTATTTGTAATAAATGACTTCCTATAATAAATGACCATGTAAAGCACTGACCATTTACATCCAACCCTGGGCTTTTGTTGAAGTCCTGATAAACCCCGGTGTCTTGTGCATTCGGTTCCGACCGTTTTGTTGATTTCTGAAAGAAAAAAGGCAGGTATTATTATATCTAGGGCTGTATTCAACTACAGATTTTCGTAGTCGAATCTGATTCGTCAGATTTTCCCTATAGTCGACTGATAGTCGAATCAGTTAAAATTTCACCACAAGATGGCACTATAAGCATAGTTTTTAAAAAAGATTTTTAAATATATTTTACTTGTTTTTCTAACAAAAGAAAACCTTTTTTTTTGTTTTTCTTTTTTCTTTTTTTTTCTAGAAATTAGGATGATTTTATTTGACAAAAGGTTATATATATATAACGAAAACAAAGGCATTTCATGTGAAAAACTAATGCTTAGCAGCAGCCATGGGCACCCCCATGTGGTCAAAATGGTACATTCGACTATGAGGTTCATAGTCGACTACGGTTCTCCGAATCGAATAGTCGAATCAGCGAATATTGCAGCTCACCCCTAATTATATCTATCCATTATCTTCCACTTTATCCTCTATTAGGGTCGCGGGGGGTGGGGTTCCCCATGTCCATCCAGGAGAGAACGTTTCGGGCGCTGGGCAGAAACACCCAAGACAGGGGGCCAATCTATGGCTGGGGACACACTCACTCACACCAGCACTGCTTGTAAAAGCTCTGCTTGAGACTTTTCTTTTTAAAAAAGCATATAATTGTTGATGCATTGATACATACATAATATTTAATGATTTTTTTAGTGTTTGATGTTTGCCATTATTGTGGCACTTTCAGATTTTACATAATGAAAAGTGTGTTCCAAATAAAACCTATTATTATTATTATTATTATTATTATTATTATTATTATTACAAACACACTCTATATGGAGCAATTTGGAGAATTCTAATTAACCTTGATCCATGGAAACTTGACATGGAAACTCCACCCAGATTGAGATTATCCCTAGTAATACCTAGTGCTGAGAGGAGAACATGCCAACCAGTAAGCCACCGTGCCGCCCGTTATTATTATTTGCATTATTTAATTTTTTAATATATTTTTTTCAATAAAAGGAAAGGTTTATGCTACTGATACAGCTGCTGCAGGTGAGTGAGCATGTTTACAAAATAAGGCCTCCATACATTATCTTCTGCTTTATCCTCTACCCTCTACTGGGGGGGGTTCCCATGCCCATCCAGAGGAGAACGTCTCGGGCGCTGGGCAGATAGACCCAGGACAGGACACCAATCTATCGCTGGGCACACACTCACTGACACAAACACACTTTATGGGGCAATTTGGAGAATTCAATTGACTTGATCCATGTTTTTGGACTGTGGGAGGAAACCGGAGAACCCGGAGGAAACCCACGCGGACATGAGGAGAACGTGGAAACTCCACCCAGATTGGGATTCGAACTGGGAATCCCTAGTGCTGAGAGACGAATGTGCTAAGCACTAAGCCACCGTGCCGCCCACCCATCAATCTAAAAATCTAGCAATTTAAATTTAAATTAATTAATTTTTAATTATTAAAATAATTTTTTTTCTATTAAACTATTATTAAGTTTAAATTAATTTGTTTTAAGCAGCCAGATTCATCATCACTAAGCTTCATTTTAAGTTTTTATTGATCCAGTTGTCAGAATCATATAGGGATGTGGCCTCCTAGTGGTTCCCCATGCCCATCCAGGGGAGAACGTCTCGGGCGCTGGGCAGATACACCCAGGACGGCGCCAATCTATCGCTGGGCACACACTCACTCACACACACACACTCTATATGTGTGTACTCTATATATGTATCTATATGGGGCAATTTGGAGAACTCAAATGACTTGATCCATGTTTTTGGACTGTGGGAGGAAACCGGAAAACCCGGAGGAAACCCACATTGACACGGGGAGAAAATAAGGCACTGATAATTGAAATCTCACAGCAAACACAGAGACTGACTGACAGACTGACCTGGCTGACTTGAGTAAGAGCCTCTGCCAGTAATTTCTGGTTGATTCCACAAAGGTTGGCTACTTTAGTCTGGCACTTGTGATGAACATTCATGGCACAGTCTGCGAAAAGAATCACAATCCACCATAAAGATGAATAAAAGCAAACAAATTCATTACATTTGTTTTTTAATGAAATCAATTCAATTAAAAAGGGACTTTCTTACCCTCACACTTCAATCCTTGCTTGACCAGACCCCACAACAGACTCCCACAGTGGTCACAAAAGGTGGGACTCATGTAATTATAGGTCTTAAAGCGATGTGGCATGTCAATTTTGAAACGTTCCTTCTGAAACTAAACAGAGACACAAACCACAGAATGTTACTGCAATTCTGCAAATCAGTTTTGATTCATAAGCACCACCAATTCCACTAAATTCTCATACATAACATTACAGCAGTCTTTCTCAAATAGTGGGGCGCCTGGGGGGGGGCGCATAATCATAAAAGCCTGATATTTGGCTTTGTGGTATATAATATAGGTTATATAATTAAAGGTTTGTTGTGTTGCCACAACTGTTTAACAATGAAAAAAAACCAGCACAAATTCCATCCATCCATCCATTATCTTCAGCTTTATCCTCTATTAGGGCCGCGGGGGGGGGGTCCCATGCCCATCCAGGGAAGAACGTTTGGGGCGCTGGGCAGATACACTCAGGACAGGGCGCCAATCTATCACTGGGCACACACTCACACACACAGACACACTCTATATGGGGCAATTTGGAGAATTCAATAGATCCATGATCCATGTTTTTGGACTGTGGGTGGAAACCGGAGAACCCGGAGGAAACCCACGCAGACACTGGGAGAACTATGGATTCGAACCGGGATTGGGATTCGAACCGGGAATCACTAGTGCTGAGAGGAGAACATGCTAACCACTAAGCCACCGTGCCGCCCACCAGCACAATTTGTTGTATTCATTTTTAGTTTTGTAGGTTAAAGTGTTAATAATAAATTGTGCTCCTGAATGAATGATGCTGATGAATTTGAATTTATTATTTATTGATTTTTATTTCATTTCATTTTTCAGTATCAAATGTCAAATCAGTTGAAAAAATGTTTCTAGTTTAAATAAGGATTTCATTCGTTTCTGTTAAAAACTAAAAAACAAAGTTAATCAAATGATTCTGTTCTAAATTGATCTATATTTCTTTCTTTTTTGTTTTCTTTATTGTTAATAAGGAGACATTGTTATAAAAGAGAGGGTGGCACGTTCGCCTCTCAGCGCTAGGGATTCCCGGTTCAAATCCCAATCTGTTCTCCCCGTGTCCATGTGGGTTTCCTCCGGGTTCTCCGGTTCCCTCCCACAGTCCAAAAACATGGATCAAGTCAATTGAGTTCTCCAAATTGCCCCATATAGAGTGTGTCTGTGTGAGTGAGTGTGTGCCCAGCAATAGATTGCCCCCCCTGTCCTGGGTGTATCTGCCCAGCGCCCGAAACGTTCTCCCCTGGATGGGCATGGGGAACCCCCCCGCGACCCTAATAGAGGATAAAGCAGAAGATAATGAATGGATGGATGGATTAAGTCACCTCCATCACAGAAAACACGTGCAATATTTCTATAAATCTTCAAGAGCATTAAAGATATTAGATGTTGCCTCACCACAGTGTCCCGGCTGTTAGTCGCCGTGCCCGTGCACCTGCCAATGATTTTATCAATGCACTTTTTATGGATGGCTGCATTGCATTCTGAAAATAATAATATAGATATTATTAATATTAATATAAAAATTATACATTTTATAAATATAATTTTAAATACAATTATACAATTACAGGAAGTTAAGCGCGGTTGATAAGCTGATCATACTTACGCCTACATTTGTATCCCTGTTTGTTGAGCCCCCTAAAAAACAAAGAGTCACAAAACTTTTAAATTATGTGATTCACGTCTAAATTAACGTCAAAATATTAAAACCTTTATAAAAGATTCCTCTCACAGTTCGGGTGACTAGATGCCAATTCACCAGATGTGAATATATATATGGCAGTGCATTGGTGTCCCACATTCTCACAATGTGTATATAATTATAATATATATACACACTGTATGTATGTATGTATATATATATATATATATATATATATATATATATATATATATATATATATATATGTGTGTGTGTGTGTGTGTGTGTGTGTGTGTATATATAAATACATATGTGTATATATAAATATATATGTGTATATATACAGTGTATATATATATATATATATATATATATATATATATATATATATATATATATATATATACAATAAACACACACACACACACGTTTTTATATGGCAGTATGTATATATATTAGGGGTGTCTTCAACTAAGGATTTTCATAGTTTCATAGTTGACTGATAGTCGAATCAGTTAAAATTTCACCACAAGATGGCGCTATAAGCGTAGTTTTTAAAAAAGATTTTTTTAAATATATTTTACTTTTTTTCTAACAAAAGAAAACCTTTTTTTTTTGTTTTTCTTTTTTCTTTTTTTCTAGACATTAGGATGATTTTATTTGACAAAAGGCTATAACGCTCTCTCAGCCTCTCAGCGCTAGGGATTCCCGGTTCAAATCCCAATCTGTTCTCCCCGTTTCCGCGTGGGTTTCCTCCGGGTTCTCCGGTTTCCTCCCACAGTCCAAAAACATGGATCAAGTCAATTGAGTTCTCCAAATTGCCCCATATAGAGTGTGTCTGTGTGAGTGAGTGTGTGCCCAGCGATGGATTGGCGTCCTGTCCTGGGTGTATCTGGCCAGTGGCCGAAACGTTCTCCCCTGGATGGGCATGGGGAACCCCCCCCCCCCCCCGCGACCCTAATAGAGGATAAAGCGGAAGATAATGGATGAATGAATGAATAATTTGGTTAACACACAGCTCACCAGACAAAGTCTCGACACACAGAGCAGAACGTTGGCTGTCTGAAGAAGGTGGCGATGAACTCGTGGTTCTTGATGAAGTGGATTTTGGCCTGCTTAATGGCTCCCCGCCGCCGATTCAGATTCGGAGTTTCTTCCTCTGATCTGACGGACTGGCGAGATTCTGAAAACGAGGGAACAGATCAAGTGATCCAGATTAACACGACAGCACAAAACCACTAAGAAATATCCATTACATTCATTGTTAATTATGGAATAACTAATTAATAAATTACCCAGATGATTTTGTTACACTGTGGCACGGTGGCTTAGTGGTTGGCATGTTCGCCTCTCAGCACTAGGGATTCCCGGTTCAAATCCCAATCTGGGTGGAGTTTCCATGTTCTCCCCGTGTCCGTGTGGGTTTCCTCAGGGTTCTCCGGTTTCCTCCCACAGTCCAAAAACATGGATCAAGTCAATTGAATTCTCCAAATTGCCCCATATAGAGTGTGTCTGTGTGAGTGAGTGTGTGCCCAGTGATAGATTGAAGTCCTGTCCTGGGTGTATCTGCCCAGCGCCCGAAACGTTCTCCCCTGGATGGGCATGGGGAACCCCCCCCACCGCGACCCTAATAGAGGATAAAGTGGAAGATGATGGATTTTGTTACACGGTGGCTTAGTGGTTTAGGTTGTTCTCCTCTCAGCACTAGGGATTCCCGGTTTGAATCCCAATCTGGGTGGAGTTTCCATGTTCTCCCTGTGTCCGCGTGGGTTTCCTCCGGGTTCTCCCACAGGCCAAAAACGTGGATCAAGTCAATTGAGCTCTCCAAATTGCCCCATATAGAGTGTGTCTGTGCATGTTTGTGTGAGTGTGTGCCCAGCGATAAATTGATGCCCTGTCCTGGGTGTATCTGCCCAGCGCCTGAGACGTTCTCCTCTGCATGGGCATGGGGAACCCCCCCCGTGACCCTAATAGAGGATAAAGCAGAAGATAATGGATGGATGGAAATTGAGTTTGAGTTCTTTAAGAACAAACTGGTATAAATCCAGTGGAGAGGTCATGGGGTTTTTTTTTCGATCTAGGAGGGCGGCACGGTGGTTTAGCGGTTTAGCATGTTCTCCTCTCAGCGCTAGGGATTCCCGGTTTGAATCCCAATCTGGGTGGAGTTTCCATGTCCTCCCCGTGTCCGCGTGGGTTTCCTCCGGGTTCTCCGGTTTCCTCCCACAGTCCAAAAACATGGATCAAGTCAATTGAATTCTCCAAATTGCCCCATATAGAGTGTGTATGTGTGAGTGAGTGTGTGCCCAGCGATAGATTGGCGCCCTGTCCTGGGTGTATCTGCCCAGCGCCCGAAACATTCTCCCCTGGATGGGCATGGGGAACCCCCCCGCGACCCTAATAGAGGATAAAGTGGAAGATAATGGATGGATGGATTTTGATACACAATATTGCTGAACCCAATATTTGACCTGAAAATCAAACGAGAGCAGCTCACCCGAGTCGGCATCCTCCACGAAAAACTGAACAGACATCATGACCTTCCCAGAAGGTTGCAGATCGACCTGGATATGGACAGAGCGGTTTAATTTCTATACTGAATCACACACACAATATATAGATATATAAACGCACAAACCCAAAATTCTGCCCGGCCATTGGACTTCCGGCATCTTTCTGCCAGCACAGACACGCCCACTGTGACCTCTGCCAACGGCTCGTCGGCGTTACGCATAAGCAGCACCTGAAGAACCCGGCCTTCATAAATATGAGCATCGAAGCTCGAGCGCCAGGCTGGAAACATGGTGGGTTTGCGCTGAATCAGAGTCTTTCCTCGCTCTAGCAAGACGAGGAAAATGGGAGAAGGTAATCGTACACTGAACGAGTGAGACGGCATGAATGAAACGTACGCCTGGTCGCTCGTTCACCTGTGTCCACTGACTCTTTAACCTTGACGGCGCAGAACGGTGCCTCAGACACTGGCGAAAGCGCCCCCAGGTCATAGGCATTAAACATTATGCGCAGGAAGGGGGCCATGGCCATCAGTCAGCGTTGACCTGCAAACAAAAGAAATGCACAATTTATTAATTATTAATAACATTGATTAGTATAACAATAAAAAATAACTTTTGATGGCTGAATGCACAAAGAGAAAGTAAAAACGTTCTGATGTGGGTGGAACGGTGGGGTAGTGGTAAGCACGTCTACCTATATCCACTGGGGATTCAATATATGGATTCAAGGTGAACTGGCTGCTCTTCCATCCATCCATTATCTTCCACTTTATCCTCTACTAGGGTCAGGGGGGGGGGGGGGGGGTTCCCCATGCCCATCCAGGGGAGAACGTCTCGGGCGCAGGGCAGATACACCCAGGACAGGGCGCCAATCTATTGCTGGGCACACCCTCACTCACACAAACACACTATTATATGGGGCAAATTGGAGAATTCAATTGACCTTGATCCATGTTTTTGGACTGTGGGAGGAAACCGGAGAACCCGGAGGAAACCCACGCGGACACGGGGAGAACATGGAAACTCCACCCAGATTGGGATTCGAACTGGGATCCATTCCTCTTTATCCTCTACTAGGGTCGCGGGGGGGGGGGGTTGTTGATCCCCATGCCCATCCAGGGGAGAACGTCTCGGGCGCTGGGCAGATACACCCAGGACAGGACGCCAATTTATCGCTGGGCACACACTCACTCACACAAACTATATGGGGCAATTTGGAGAATTCAATTGACGTTGATCCATGTTTTTGGATTGTGGGAGGAAACCGCAGAACCCGGAGGAAATCCACACGGACACGGGGAGGACATGGAAACTCCACCCAGATTGGGATTCAAACTGGGATGCTGAGAGGAGAACATGCTAACCACTAAGCCACAGTGCCGTCCCCTAATACAGTCAATAAGCAAAAAAGGGCCTAATACAAAAGTTCTATATAGAGTATTAAGCATTTTAATGTTTTTAACAACAGATTATTTTTGAAAGTTTGCACGAAAAATGCTTAATAGCAAAATTTACATACGTTGTAAAAATATGTGAAAGATTTCAATGTTTGTAAATAAAACTGACATTAAACTTCATTCATTCATTCATTATCTTCCGCTTTGTCCTCTATTGCCCATCCAGGGGAGAACGTTTCGGGCGCTGGGCAGATACACCCAGGACAGGACGCCAATCTATCGCTGGGCTCACACTCACTCACACAAACACACTCTATATGGGGCAATTTGGAGAATTCAATTGACTTGATCCATGTCCAGGACTATGGGAGGAAACCGGAGAACCCGGAGGAAACCCACGCGGACACGGGGAGAACATGGAAACTCCACCCAGATGGCGATTCGAACCGGGAATCCCTAGTGCTGAGAGGAGAACATGCTAACCACTAAGCCACAGTGCCGTCCCCTAATATAGTCAATAAGCAAAAAAGGGCCTAATACAAAAGTTCTATATAGAGTATTATTATTTTAATGTTTTAAACAACAGATTATTTTTGAAAGTTTGCACGAAAAATGTTTAATAGCAAAATTTATATACGTTGTAAAAATATGTGAAAGATTTCAATGTTTGTAAATAAAACTGACATTAAACTTCATTCATTCATTCATTCATTATCTTCCGCTTTGTCCTCTATTGCCCATCCAGGGGAGAACGTTTCGGGCGCTGGGCAGATAGACCCAGGACAGGACGCCAATCTATCACTGGGCACACACTCACTCACACAGACACTCTATATGGGGCAATTTGGAGAATTCAATTGAGTTGATCCATGTTTTTGGACTGTGTGAGGAAACCGGAGAAAACCCACGTATACACGGGGAGAACATTGAAACTTCACCCAGATGGCGATTCGAACCGGGAATTCCTAGTGCTGAGAGGAGAACATGCTAAACACTAAGCCACCGTGCCGCCTTGACATTAAACTGATTCCTTTAAATCTTTTATTAATGTTTTTTAAAGGAGTAGTTAGGTATTTGGTATTTGTAAGATTTTTAGGGACTTTAAGGGGTTCTTTTCAGCTCGTGCCCGATGTTCCGAACACTTCACGTCAGTAATGATCAGTTCATGTCACAGTGTTCCTCACATAAGATCACTGAAGGGACTCCTACTGGTTAGTGCATGTCATGATCACCTGGGTGGTCAGCTTTTGTTGCGCTCAGGGACGGAGCGGCATTTAACAACCTGTAGAAGTCGTGTATCACTCACAGCATAAGGCTTAATGCATGGCACATCTTTAATAGAGGGTCTGGGCCCCTGGTGCCCTACAGGGGGGGTACATCATGCTGCATGGTGTTTAATGTTCAATTCTGAGGAAAATCCCCAGCTCATCTTTATCTCTGCCCGAATGTACACTCATGACATTTACATCACTGAGAACCCAGAACATATTCTGATTTTTCACATTAGTTGTTCGATTAACTGATTTGTGTCAGGATTTGTGTAAACTAGGGCTGCAACTAACGATTATTTTGATAATCGATTAATCGGTCGATTATTTTTCAATTAATCGATGAATCAGATAAATAAAAATTTCCCCATGTCTTTACATTTACATTTAGTCATTTAGCAGACGCTTTTATCCAAAGTGAGTACAAATGAGAACAACACAATCAGCAGTCATGAAGAAAACCATCTACACTGTAGAATTATTTAACAGGTCAATAAATATCTGGTTTTATTTACAGTATGAATTTAAGGCATCCAATTAACCCAAAGAGCAATTAAACACAAATCTCACACACACACTGACACAATATGAAGTACAGTGTGAAAAAAAATACTAAATTACACAAATTTGTGTAGCTGTAATTTCCCTCTAAATGCAACTCATTCTGCCTCACTCCCATAGAGGGCAGTGTCTTCACTCATACTGTCAGAAAATTAAAACGTGAAGCTTGATTATTAATTAGCACCATTGTGTACAAGCTGTAAGTATTTATAAAGCACATTTAAACTCTACTTAAGATAATTAAACCAAAATATAAAGTACCACACGTTCTCCATCACTGTCATTATCCAGAACAACCACAAACAGCATGAAGCTGCTCTGGTTCTCATAGTGTGAGTGACCGTTACGTTGATTCACTTCAAAACTAAAGAACGTCGGGATGTTGTAGTGATTTATCTGCTGTTCAGCTCCTTCATCCTCATCAGTGACTCCAGCATGTTTAGTTTCAGGTGGTGGATCATCACCGTGGTGCTCCGTGCAGGTCAATTCATTTTTGCAGATCTCGCATGTTCCACGCAGTTTTGATGATTTAAACGTAAGCTTTTTTTCTGCGTTGGCTGTGTTTCATTTGTACGATTGTATGATCAATTTGTTTTGCAGATTCCGTCCCTGTTCTGTTCAACCCGCTATTATTTTCCAGCGTTGTTGAAGCGCTGCAGGTGACGCAAGCGGTTATGACATTGCGAGTAACGCAGAAATCGAGTGACCCAACGGATCGATAACAGAATTCGTTATCGACACTTTGCATAATCAATTTTTATCAATTTTATATATTTGTTGTTGCAGCCCTACTGTAAACCTTTAAACACTTATCTTTACTAAGGTTCAAAATGATTATTTACAAGACCTAAATACATAAATTCAATGAACTTAACTATTAGAGCTCATTAGATTACATATATATATAGAGAACATATTAGATTTTTAGTTGGACTGAGCTCTTTTCCTTTCTGCTGTCACTATATCTGTACATGGCTGTCCTACACTGTTGTTACTGTCTGGCCGCTCAAGGAGGACGAGTCCCCCACTGAGTCTTGGTCCTCACAAGGTTTCTTCCTTAAATAACATAACAGGGAGTTTTTTTCTTGCCACTGTCTCTTCAGCTTGCTCTTTGGGGGTTTAAAGGCTTTTCATTCTGTAAAGCTGCTTTGTGACAATGTACTGTTGTAAAAAGCACGACATAAATAAATAACTTGAACTTGAACTATAAATTCAATAGGGGAGTGGTAGCTCAGTGGTCAGGGTGTCGGGCTATCAATCTGAAGGTTGGGGGTTCAAATCCCAGGTCCACTGAAGTTACCAATGTGGGTCCTTGAGCAAGACCCTTAACCCTCATTGCTCCAGGGATGTTGTGATTAACCCTGTGCTCACCTTGTACGTCACTTTGGATAAAAGCTTCTGCTAAATGACCCAATTTAATTTAATTTAAATTGTTCTTTGGGGGTTTAGGATTACAGAGCAGGTAGATCATTTTATCTGAAACAGTGTGATTAATTAATTACCAAAAGCTCTGGTCCAGCTGATACAGACTAGAATGTCTAATCTGTGTTCAAACTGTCCTTTCAATTTCAATAGTTTGACAGACATGAAGTTATTCTAAAGTGCCCTTGCTCAAGGGCACTTCAGCCATAGTAATTTGTGGGACCAGGAATCAAACCGGGGACCTTCAGGTCACAAGGCTATGACATTTCCATTACATTTTGGTCATTTAGCCGACGCTTTTATCCAAAGCGACTTACAACCTGATGTGGGCAGACCCTACTTCAAGATAAGATAACCTAAGATAAGAATTTATTGGTACCACCATTTAGTATGTTCTCCTCTCAGCACTAGGGATCCCGGTTTGAATCCCCATCTGGGTGGAGTTTACATGTTCTCCCTGTGTCCGCGTGGGTTTTTATCCAAAGCGACTTACAAGGTGAGCACAGGGTTAATCACAACATCCCTGCAGCAATGAGGGTTAAGGGTCTTGCTCAAGGACCCACACTGGTAACTTCAGTGGACCTGGGATTTGAACCCACAACCTTCAGATTGATAGACCAACACCCTGACCACTGAACTACCACTCCCTCCATTATGGAAATACTGCTTGAAATAAGGGTGGCACAGTGGCTTAGTGGTTAGCATGTTCTCCTCTCAGTACTAGGGATTCCCGGTTCCCAGTCTGGGTGGAGTTTCCATGTTCTCCCCGTGTCCGTGTGGGTTTCCTCTGTGTTCTGCGGTTTCCTCCCACAGTCCACATGGATCAAGGTCAATTGAGTTCTCCAAATTGCCCCATATAGAGTGTGTCTGTGTGAGTGAGTGTGTGCCCAGTGATAGATTGGCACCCTGTCCTGGGTGTATCTGCCCAGTGCCCGAAACGTTCTCCCCTGGATGGGCATGGGGAACCCCCCCACCGCGACACCAGTAGATAATGGATGAATGGAAATATTGTGGCTGCAAAGATTGTTTTAAGATGTTTTAATATCAGAAATAATCAGTTATGTCACCCATAAAGCTCATGACTCTTCCATCTGTCCATTATCTTCCACTTTATCCTCTATTAGGATATATCTCCACTTAATGTTAACTGTTTATAATAACCAAACTCAGGGTTTACTTTCAATACCATACTTGAATGTTTATTGTTTACTGTCCTGTGTATCGTCCTGTATTTATTGTGACCCTTGTGTTTGCACACGTGCACTTCATGTTGGTTGTGTAGTAGCTGTTATGTGTAGCACCTTGTTCCTGGGGAACGCTGTCTCGTTCCACATATACTGTACTGTACTCTATATTGTGGAATGACAAATAAAATACTTCAATACTTAAAGAATACTTGAATATTATGAACGTTTCGGGCGCTGGGCAGATACACCCAGGACAGGCTCACGACTCTTATTTTTTCTTTTTTTAGAATATTTTTATTGGAAATATAAACAATATCCTTACAACAACAATAACGAACATATTCCACTTTTTCTTTTAAAACAAACTACCCCCACACACAAAGAAAATAAAAAAAATAATAATAATAGAATATATATATATATTTATATATATATATATATATATATATATATATATATATATATATATATATATATATATATATATATATATATACACATACATACATATACATATTTGAAATTATACACCTGATAATAATAAACATTAACTATCAAAGCAAACCACCCCCCTCCCCATAACCACTCGGCTCACCACGACCAACCGACATATTGCTAGTATAGTGCAATATTAAAAGGCACATGAAAAACAAAGAGAAATGAAAAACAAAAGATCACACATTTAATTTAATTAGGAAAAACTGCAAGATTGGTGAAATAAGAAATAAAAGGTTGCCATATGCTATAAAACTTGGCTGTACAGCCTCTCAGGGTATATTTAATTTTCTCAAGTTTTAAGAATGCCATAACATCTCTTAGCCAATGGGAAATAGATGGATATTTCGTAGAGGCTCACGACTCTTATGTCATTCAGTTATGAATGCTATATAAATGACCAGCACTCTGTTTCTTAGACTGTAATAATATTGAGCCCAGCTGGTTATCAGCTTTAATTTCAGAAGTCATTCATTCATTCATTATCTCCTGCTTTATCCTCTATTAGGGTCGTGGTGGGGTTCCCCATGCCAATCCAGGGGAGAACGTCTCGTGCGCTGGGCAGATAGACCCAGGACAGGACGCCAATCCATCGCTGGGCACACACTCACTCACACAGACACACTCTATATATGGGGCAATTTTGAGAACTCAATTGACTTGATCCATGTTTTTGGACTATGGGAGGAAACCGGAGAACCCGGAGGAAACCCACGCAGACATGGGGAGAACATGGAAACTCCACCCAGATGGGGATTCGAACCGGGAATCCCTAGCGCTGAGAGGCGAACGTGCCAACCACTAAGCCACTGTGCCGCCTTTCAGAAGTCAGAACATCCTAAAATACCACAACAGAAGCATCAGTGCTCCTCTCCACTCATACTCCACATTCCTGGAGAACACACTGAGACGTGCCTGAGCACATGAAACCAAAATGCAAATTTCTAAACAGGCTGAAACATCACAGGGTTTTCCTCCTCAGGGGGTTTGGGTGTCTTACTGTTGAGAGACACTGGTTTGAATGTACAGTGTGCACATATTGCAATCAGATGTAATGCATGTTGTGGTGTAAATCAATAAAGCGCAACATAGCTGATGATTTTTTGTATGTGTTTGTACAGATTGAACAGCCTTTGTGAAGACTTGATCAGCTCAGTGTATCAGAAATAATTGGTGTGTATGTCTGGTGGGTTTTGTGTAAAGTGACACACTCAATTTTTGAGAATTCAATTGACTTGATAGATGATGAAATGAACGGATGATAAGTATTGAATATCCATCCATCCATCCATTATCTTCCACTTTATCCTCTATTAGGGTCGTGGGGGGGGGTTCCCCATGCCCATCCAGGGGAGAACGTTTCGGGCGCTGGGCAGATACACCCAGGACAGGACACCAATCTATCACTGGACACACACTCACTCACACAGACACACTCCATATGGGGCAATTTGGAGAACTCAATTGACCTTGATCCATGAAACCCAAGGGGAGAACATGGAAACTCCACCCAGATGGGGATTCGAACCGGGGATCCCTAGTGCTGAGAGGCAAACGTGCTAACCACTAAGCCACCATAAGCTATATATATATATAGGCGACTTTATTAGGTACACCTGTCCAACTGCTCGTTAACACTTAATTTCTAATTAGCCAATCACATGGAGGCAACTCAGTGCATTTAGGCATGTAGACATGGTCAAGACAATCTCCTGCAGTTCAAACCGAGCATCAGTATGGGGAAGAAAGGTGATTTGAGTGCCTTTGAACGTGGCATGTTTGTTGGTGCCAGAAGGGCTGGTCTGAGTATTTCAGAAACTGCTGATCTACTGGGATTTTCACGCACAACCATCTCTAGGGTTTACAGAGAATGGTCCGAAAAAGAAAAAACATCCAGTGAGCGGCAGTTCTGTGGGCGGAAATGCCTTGTTGATGCCAGAGGTCAGAGGAGAATGGCCAGACTGGTTCGAGCTGATAGAAAGGCAACAGTGACTCAAATAGCCACCCGTTACAACCAAGGTAGGCAGAAGAGCATCTCTGAACGCACAGTACGTCGAACTTTGAGGCAGATGGGCTACAGCAGCAGAAGACCACACCGGGTGCCACTCCTTTCAGCTAAGAACAGGAAACTGAGGCTACAATTTGCACAAGCTCATCGAAATTGGACAATGGAAGATTGGAAAAACGTTGCCTGGTCTGATGAGTCTCGATTTCTGCTGCGACATTCGGATGGTAGGCTCAGAATTTGGCGTCAACAACATGAAAGCATGGATCCATCCTGCCTCGTATCAACGGTTCAGGCTGGTGGTGGTGGTGTCATGGTGTGGGGAATATTTTCTTGGCACTCTTTGGGCCCCTTGGTACCAATTGAGCATCGTTGCAACGCCACAGCCTACCTGAGTATTGTTGCTGACCATGTCCATCCCTTTATGACCACAATGTACCCAACATCTGATGGCTACTTTCAGCAGGATAATGCGCCATGTCATAAAGCTGGAATCATCTCAGACTGGTTTCTTGAACATGACAATGAGTTCACTGCACTCAAATGGCCTCCACAGTCACCAGATCTCAATCCAATAGAGCATCTTTGGGATGTGATGGAACGGGGGATTCGCATCATGGATGTGCAGCCGACAAATCTGCGGCAACTGTGTGATGCCATCATGTCAATATGGACCAAACTCTCTGAGGAATGCTTCCAGCACCTTGTTGAATCTATGTCACGAAGAATTGAGGCAGTTCGGAAGGCAAAAGGGGGTCCAACCCGTTACTAGAATGGTGTACCTAATAAAGTGGCCGGTGAGTGTATATATGTGTGTGTGTGTGTATGCAGTTGAAGAACATAATTTTTGGAGAAAATTGGGTCAAAGAGTCAAATAATATAAAGTGTAAAAAGTGGAGAGGTCTAAAACTAAAAGCACTGAGTCATTGTACATAGTTATTCTGGCGTTATCTATAAACCTCATGTAGGCATTTGAGATGCAGAGCTCTTACTGTGGCAATGAGATTAAACACTGATGCACTTATCTGAGTTTATACAGTAGACTGCTGGAAAAAGGAAAAAAGGAGAAAAGAAAGAAACGTACGCGTGTTGTAGTAACCGGTTCAGACTGCAAACCGCAAAAATTATTCACCGACTTCAAAACCAGCCAATATAAAAAAACAAGCAACCTCGTTCTGCAGGACTTCATCACTGCAGCTGCATTCACCCACCTCATCATTAATGGGGGGGGGGGGGGGTGTGGCGCTGAAATGATGCTGTTCCGGGGCGCCATCTCAACTATGTACCCTGCAGTATCTGCCTCTTTTAGTTCTGCTGCTCTAGAGTCAGTGATGCCGGAGTCACATTATGCACTGTGTCAATCAATTACATATTAATTAAATGCCGTGCGGGCGGCACGGTGGCTTAGTGGTTGGCACGTTCGCCTCTCAGCGCTAGGGATTCCCGGTTCGAATCCCCATCTGGGTGGAGTTTCCATGTTCTCCCCGTGTCCGCGTGGGTTTTCTCCGGGTTCTCCGGTTTTCTCCCACAGTCCAAAAACATGGATCAAGTTAATTGAGTTCTCTAAATTGCCCCATATAGAGTGTGTTGGAGTGTGTGAGTGTGTACCCAGCGATGGATTGGCGCCCTGTCCTGGCTGTATCTGCCCAGCGCCCGAGACGTTCTCCCCTGGATGGGCATGGGGAACCCCACCACGACCCTAATAGAGGAAAGCGGGAGATAATGAATGAATGAATGAATGAATGAATAAATGCTGTGCTTTATTATCAGCTCTAACTGCCTTCCTCGTCTGTTTCTTTTGAGGTGTCCCCCGGCTTCCTGGAGATCTTCATCCATGGCTCTGCTGACGAATACTGGATGGAACCTGAATATCAGTTGGACTGGCGGTCCTACAGGACGCCCCCTAATGGACTCACATATAGTTTTCCAGTTGTCCATTTGTTTAATATCTGTACATGGCTGTCCTACACTGTTGTTGCTGCCCCCTGCTCAAGGAGGATGAGTCCCCCACTGAGTCTTGGTCCTCACAAGGTTTCTTCCTTAAATAACAACATAAAAGGGAGTTTTTTCTTGCCACTGTCGCTTCGGCTTGCTCTTTGGGGGTTTAAAGGCTTTTCATTCTGTAAAGCTGTTTTGTGACAATGTACAGTTGTAAAAAGCGCGACATAAATAAATAACTTGAACTTGAACTTGCATTCGGAATCGTGACCCATCTGTCAGAATGGAGCTCGATGTGGTGGTTCAGATTCAAGTGCACGGTTTATTAACACGACCACAGCCAACACGGTAATAAAGATAAGCAGTGTGCACAGAATTCAGCAAAGCAATACTCAGGTTCAGATAAACAAAGCAAGGGAAATAACCAGAGGGGCAATCAGCGCTCAAAATCAAAAGCTTAAGTTCTAACTAAACTCTGCATCAGATAAGAGAAGAACTCTCTGATAGTTACTCATTTCGGTTTTCATTACTGACTTTATCTCACTCTCTCTCCCTCTGTGTGTGTGTGTGTGTGTGTGTGTGTGTGTGTGTGTGTGTGTGTGTGTGTCATTATTAAAAAAAAAATGAATAAATCGAATAAAAACCATAAATCGAATAAAACCATAAATAGTTATTTATACATCTTATTTTAACAAACGCCAATATTGATTTAATATTATTAAATATTAGAAATATATTCAATAATTTGGCGGCACGGTGACTTAGTGGTTGGCATGTTCTCCTCTCAGCGCTAGGGATTCCCGGTTCGAATCCCCTCGGTGGATTTTCCATGGTGGAAAATCTGGGTGGATTTTCCATGGTCTTCCCGTGTCCGCGTGGGTTTCCTCTGGGTTCTCTGGTTTCCTCCCACAGTCCAAAAACATGGATCAAGTCAATTGAATTCTCCAAATTGCCCCATATAGAGTGTGTGTGTGTGTGTGTGTGCCCAGTGATAGATTGGCACCCTGTCCTGGGTGTATCTGCCCAGCGCCTGAAACGTTCTCCCGTGGATGGGCATGGGGAACCCCCCCGCGACCCTAATAGAGGATAAAGCGGAATATAATGGATGGATGGATATTCAATAGATATCATGGATCTACCGCATCCCAATCGGAGTAGGTTACATGTTCTCCTTGTGTCATCCCAAAGTCCAAAAACATGGATTCAAGGTAAAGTGAAGGCTCTAATTTGCCTCTAGTTTGCATGTGTGTGCCTGTGTGAGTGTGTGCCCAGCAATAGTTTGGCACCCTGTCCTGAGTGTATCTGCCCAGAGCCCATACACATTCTTCCCTGGATGGGCATGGGGAACACCCCCCCCCCCCGCGACCCTAGTAGTGGATTAAATGGAAGATAATGAATTAATTAATTCATTTATTATCTACCATTTAATCATCCTCTGTGTAGGGGGAGGAGGAGGGGGTGGTGTGTCTCCATGTCCACACAGGGGAGTTCTTTTGTCGTGCTGGGCAGATACACAAAGTTTTTGGACTTTGGGTGGAAACCGGAGAACCTGGAAAAGTCTGAGAGGCGAACATTTTAACCACTTAGCTGCAGCGCTGCCTAATAAACATTATCATTTTTACATTTACTGTTAACCAATAAAAACTCTTTTAGACAGGTGTAGCACATTCTAACTATTTATGATCCATCCCATTCATTATCTTCCGCTTTACCCTCTATTAGGGTCGCGGGGGGTTCCCCATGCCCATTCAGGGGAGAACGTTTCGGGCGCTGGGCAGATACATCCAGGACAGGACGCCAATCTATCACTGGAGACACACTCACTCACACAGACACACTTTATATGGGGCAATTTGGAGAATTCAATTGACTTGATCCATGTTTTTGGACTGTGGGAGAAAACCGGAGAACCCAGAGGAAACCCACGCGGACACGGGGAGAACATGGAAACTCCACCCAGATTGGGATTCGAACCGGGAATCCCTACCGCTGAGAGCAGAACATACTAACCACTAAGCCACCATGCCGCCCCTCTATTTAAGATATTCATTCATCCATTATCTTCCTCTTTATCCTCTATTAGGGTCGCGGGGGGGGGTGGTTCCCCATGCCCATTCAGGGGAGAACGTTTCGGGCGCTGGGCAGATACACCCAGGACAGGATGCCAATCTATCACTGGACACACACTCACTTACAAACACACTCTATATGGGGCAATTTGGAGAACTCAATTCACTTGATCCATGTTTTTGGACTGTGGGAGGAAACCAGAGAACCCGGAGGAAACCCACGCGGACACGGGGAGAACATGGAAACTCCACCCAGATTGGGATTCGAACTTGGAATCCCTAGTGCTGAGAGGCGAACGTGTTTATGATATATTTTTATTATTAACTATTTATTAGGATGTTGTTTTGAGAAAAACAAGGTTTTTTTTTTGTTTTGTTTTTTTAGAGAAATTACGTTGGATTTTACGTAAATTTACGTAGAATTTTACGAAAAATTTCATAGTTTTTTAAAAAAAAGAAATGTCTTAATTAGTCGTCCACTGGGGGTATCCTCTGTGGAAGCATCACATTACATGAGGTCAAATAGCCGACGCTTTTATCTGAAGAGACTAAAAAGAATTCCAATTACACACTTGGAGTCAGAGAACATGGTTGGCCACAGCAGCTCATGAGCAATAAGGGACAAGGGTCATGTTCAAGAACCCACACCGGTAACTGCAGCAGACGTGGGATATAAACCCCCAACCTTTAGATGAATAGCTCAACACAAATCCACTGATCTACCACAAGCAAACCATAATACTCTGACCTACTGACACCATTATTTACATTGGGTCATTTATTGGACGCTTTTATTGAAAGCGTCTTACAAGGTGAGCACAGGGTTCATCACAACATCCCTGCAGCAATGAGGGTTAAGGGTCTTGCTCAAGAACCCACACTGGTAACTTCAGTGGACCTGGGATTTGAACCCCCAACCTTCAGATTGATAGACCCACACCCTAACCACTGAGATACCACTCCCTCCATTATGGAAATACTGCTTGAAATAAGGGTGGCACAGTGGCTTAGTGGTTAGCATGTTCTCCTCTCAGCACTAGGGATTCCCGGTTCCCAGTCTGGGTGGAGTTTCCATGTTCTCCCCGTGTACGTGTGGGTTTCCTCTGTGTTCTGCGGTTTCCTCCCACAGTCCACATGGATCAAGGTCAATTGAGTTCTCCAAATTGCCCCATATAGTGTGTGTGTGAGTGAGTGTGTGCCCAGTGATAGATTGGCGTCCTGTCCTGGGTGTATCTGCCCAGCGCCCGAAACGTTCTCCCCTGGATGGGCATGGGGAACCCCCCGACCCTAATAGAGGATAAAGCGGAAGATAATGGATGTATGGATGGATGCTTGAAATAATATCAGCCACTCCACTCACATCCATGATGATGGAGTACTTTATGACAGGGCACGGTAGCTCAGTGGTCAGGGTGTTGGTCTATCAATCAGAAGGTTGGGGGTCAAATCCCAGGTCCACTGAAGTTACCAGTGTGGGTCCTTGAGCAAGACCCTTAACCCTCATTGCTGCAGGGATGTTGTGATGAACCCTGTGCTCACCTTGTAAGTCGCTTTGGATAAAAGTGTCCAATAAATGACCAAATGTAATGTAAATGTATGACGCGAGGGCGGCACGGTGGCTTAGTGGTTAGCACGTTCGCCTCTCAGCACTAGGGATTTCCGGTTCGAATCCCCATCTGGATGGAGTTTCCATGTTCTCCCCATGTCCGCGTGAGTTTCCTCCGGGTTCTCCGGTTTCCTCCCACAGTCCAAAAACATGGATCAAGTCAATTGAATTCTCAAACAAAAAAATATAGAGTGTGTCTGTGTGAATGAGTGTGTGCCCAGCGATGGATTGGCGTCCTGTCCTGGGTCTATCTGCCCAGCGCCCGAGACGTTCTCCCCTGGATGGGCATGGGGAACCCCCCACGACCCTAATAGAGTATAAAGCGGGAGATAATGATTGAATGTATGTATGACGCGTCATTCCATCTATAAAGTCCCACTGTGAGAACCGCTTCTAATTAAGGAGAAGACTTTGGTAACTTGCTTTTTTGCGTTCAGCTAAAGGAAGGAAGTTGCCATTGCCACGGATACAGATGGACATTCTTTGCCCTGCTTGTTGTGTCTTGTGCTGTGTTATCTTAACTAAGTGAAGGGGAGAGTGAACTGTAAACATATAACAATGCATCAGTACTTTGTAGTTTGTTATTAGTCAGTCCATGAAACAGCAAAACATTTATTTGCACAAGCATGTAAACCAGTGATTCTCAATTATTTTCTGTTAAGCCCCCCCTAGGAAGAAAAAAACATTTTGCGCCCCCCCCCCCACACACACACACATGCACACTCACCCACACCACACATGAGAAAATGGGATGAAAAAGTATTTTTCCACTGTAGTATCATTTGTCTATAAATTTGTTATAAGTACACCTCTTTTATAACTATGTCTCCTTATTAACAATAAAGAAAACAGAAAAAGAAAGAAATATTGATCAACTTAGAACATTTATTCATTCATTCATTCATTCATTATCTCCCACTTTATCCTCTATTAAAGTCGCGGGGGGGTTCCCCATGCCCATCCAGGGGAGAACGTCTCGGGCGCTGGGCAGATACACCCAGGACAGGACGCCAATCTATCACTGGGTACACACTCACTCACATACACTCTATATGGGGCAATTTAGAGAACTCAATTGACTTGATCCATGTTTTTGGACTGTGGGAGGAAACCGGAGAACCTGGAGGAAACCCACGCGGACACGGGGAGAACATGGAAACTCCACCCAGATGGGGATTCGAACCGGGAATCCCTAGCGCTGAGAGGCGAACGTGCTAACCACTGAGCCACCGTGCCGCCCCAACTTAGAACAAAGAATCATTTTATTTAAATAATTTTATATTTAATTTAAGGATAATTTTGAACTTTGTTTTTTAGTTTGTAACAAAAAACGAATGAAATCCTTATTGAAACGAGAAACATTTTGAACTGACTGGCATTTGATACTGAATAATTAAATTAAATACAATCAATAAATAATATTAAATTCAAATTCATCAGCAACATTCATTCAGGAGCTCAATTTATTATCAACACTTTAACCTACAAAACTAAAATGTATACAACAATTTGTACTGTGTTTTTTTTTTTTTTTTTTAATCAAAATGAGGAAGTCAGAACTAATGTCTCCAACGCGCCCGTTTTGCAGCGATGATTGCTGGATGTACGCGTCACGTTTTCGATTAAAAACTCTTAATCAGCGGTTATCAGTGTGATCGGGGTGTAATGTCTTTAAGTGACGCCTTCATTTATTTCACGCTGTCCGCTGCCAACATTTAAAGACGCGGAAGACACGCCGCTCTTGCTACGTCTCCCACCTCAGTTACAGTGAAACCAAAACGCTGCATACACTTCGACATATTTTCTCGTTTTAACTTTCGGTTGACTTTTGTTGGTCTCATTATCTTCGTCTCTCTCCGTCTCTCTCCTCATCTCTGTTAAATATTTTTCCATGTTGTCTCTTGAGGGTTTGTTCAGTACACTTAATATCACTTGCTCTGTGATATATTATTATGCGCCCCCCCAGGCACCGCACTGCGCCCCCCCAGCGAATACGAGCGGCCAAAATGGGTTCTCTCTGCAGGGTGGCTGGACTCTCCCTTAGAGACAGGGTGAGAAGCTCGGTCATCCGGGAGAGACTCGGAGTGGAGCCGCTACACCTCCACATCGAAAGGAGCCAGTTGAGGTGGTTGGGGCATCTGGTAAGGATGCAACCTGGGTGCCTAACTAGGGAGGTGTTCCAGGCAAGTCCAGCTGGGAGGAGACCCCGGGGACGACCCAGGACATGCTGGGGGTGGATTACCGTATTTTCCGGACTAACTTTGTTTTTTAGTTTGTAACAGAAACGAATGAAATCCTTATTGAAACGAGAAACATTTTGAACTGACTGGCATTTGATACTGAATAATTAAATTAAATAAAAATCAATAAATAATAATAATAAATTCAAATTCATCAGCAACATTCATTCAGGAGCTCAATTTATTATTAACACTTTAACCTACAAAACTAAAATGTATACAAAAATGTATACAACAATTCCCCCAGCGAATACGAGCGGCCGAAATGGGTTCTCTCCGCAGGGTGGCTGGACTCTCCCTTAGAGACAGGGTGAGAAGCTCAGTCATCCGGGAGAGACTCGGAGTGGAGCCGCTACTCCTCCACATCGAAAGGAGCCAGTTGAGGTCCTTGGGGCATCTGGTAAGGATGCCTCCTGGGCGCCTCCCTAGGGAGGTGTTCCAGGCAAGTCCAGCTGAGAGGAGACCCCGGGGACGACCCAGGACACGCTGGGGGGGATTACCGTATTTTCCGGACTATAAGGTGCACCTAAAAGCCTAAGATTTTCCCAGAAATCGGATGTGCGCCTTATAACCCGGTGCGCCTTATACGTGTACTGAGTTCCAAAATCTATAAAAGTATTGTTGTGCGACCGGGTGGTTTGTTCCACACATCGCCGCCCTGCTGATCTGTGACTCCATGCGCGCTCATCTCACAGAAAAGCCGAGTGAAGAAAATTAATTCGGAGCTCGCCGTCATTCCGGGAGGATTAAATAAAGAACTCCGACCACTGGACATTGGCGTAAACGGGGCGTTTAAAGTAAAGTTGCGGGCGGCGTGGGAGCGATGGATGATAGACGGCGAACACACGTTTACTAAAACTCGAGTTACGCCACCGTCTGTGAATGGATTGTGGAAGCCTGGGCTGAGGTTTCTGCTGTGACCGTCGTCCGAGCTTTCGCGAAAGCCGGCATCGTCGCCGAACGGCCGCCTGGCGACGGGACGGACTCGGACATCGATGAGGGGGAACCCGGAGTGCAGCTTTTTAATTCAGACACAGAAGACGAGGACTTTGATGGATTTGTGGGAGAAGAGTGATTAAAATAATGTGTTTTATTAAGTAGTAGAATAAACTTCAATTATAAAGCAGCGTTTTGCATCCTTTACTTTTCTTGTAGATCGTATGTTTTAGCGAGTGTCTTATAACACGCTGCCGTACAGAATAAGTACCGTACAGAAATAGAGTCCCTAATTCAGACTGCGCCTTATAGTACGGTGCACCTTATACGTGGATCAAATACAGAAATAGACCCCGTAATTCAGACTGCGCCTTATAATACGGTGCCTTATGGTCCGGAAAATACGGTACATCTCTCAGCTGGTCTGGGAACACCTCGGGGTTCCCCCAGTCGAGCTGGTGGAGGTGGCTGGGGCGAGGGAGGTCTCCGCGACCCGAACCCCGGACAAACGGAAGATAATGGATGGATGGATGGATGGATGTAAACTGGAGGTGGGCGATATACCCCTCACATTAGGGCTGCAACGATAAAATCGCTAAAAATCGATTATGAAAATTGACGACCACGGATTTCATTATTGTGTCGCACGATTTACGTGTTGTGTTCGTTACGTTGATTCACTATCGCAGGTGATGTAAGCGGTTATGAGAGTGGGACACAACGAATCGAACACAACACGTAAATCGTGCGACACAACGAATCAATAAAATCGCAAAAAATTAAAATTGATTATTAAAAGTGCCGACAACGAATTTCATTACCGATTCGTTGTGTCGCACGATTTACGTGTTGTGTTCGATTCGTTGCGTCGCATTCTCGTAACCGCTTACATCACCTGCCATAGTGAATCAACGTAACGGTGCACTCACACTATGAGAACTAGTATAGCACACGTCATGCTGGTTTTTTGGAATAAATGAAAAATGTTATCATTAGGGCTGAGCTGCAATATTCGCTGATTCGACGATTTGATTCAGAGAACCGTAGTCGACTATGAACCTCATAGTCGAATGTACCATTTTGACCACATGGGGGTGCCCATGGCTGCTGCTAAGCATTAGTTTTTACATGAAATGTCTTTGTTTTCGTTATATATATAGCCTTTTGTCAAATAAAATCATTCTAATTTTTAGGTTTTTAGTTTTTTTTTTTTAGGTTTTTCCTTTGAAGTGGAAAAAAGTCCAGAACGGGGATCCCATTTACGGTGCTCTAGAAAAACTATGAAAATCCTTTGTTGAATACACCCCTAGTTATCATTATTATCACATATGACATACGATATAATATAGAACATATTAATGTGAACCTTTAACATAACATGTGTTGGGTCAAATTAACTTTTGGACAATATCTGGTCTTAACTAATAATTAATTATAAAATTCTTGGGAAACTTTTTATACATTAGTGTTAGATAGTGGGCTTAGTTGTTAGCACGTTCTCCTCTCAGCACTAGGAATTCCCGGTTCGAATCCCCATCTGGGTGGAGTTTCCATGTTCTCCTCGTGTCCGCGTGGGTTTCCTCCGGGTTCTCCGGTTTCCTCCCACAGTCCAAAAACATGGATCAAGTCAATTGAATTCTCAAAATTGCCCCATATAGAGTGTGTCTGTGTGAGTGAGTGTGTGCCCAGCGATGGATTAGCGCTCTGTCCTGGGTCTATCTGCCCAGCGTCCGAAACGTTCTCCCCTGGATGGGCATGGGGAACCCCCCCGCGACCCTACTAGAGGATAAAGCAGAAGATAATGGATGGATGGGTGTTAGATAGTGTTCAGTACGCTTTTGGATATGGGATGTTAATTTACCAATCAGTTCATTATGCTGTAGTGAGGGGTTAATAATGTAACGAGTAAAGCATTTTGATTAACAGCTTGTTGACTGATTCCTCAAAAATGGCTTGTTCATGTTTCTACCTACACAATTGTCCCGGCCCAACTGGGATTACACCAGATTGTGGGCCTTGGATTGCATCGGCAACAGCTGACTCGTCAAGGAACCAGAGATGAAGCTATCCAAAATGTGGAATACAGAACGGACTGATACTCGCTGTGGCATGGGGGGGTGGAATCAGTAAACCCCCCCCCCCAAATATATATTAAAAATGACAAACAGCAGTACTGTGGCACACACACACACACACACACACACACACACACTAACACACTTTTGCTAAATGTTTGCTACTTTGGTTATGGTTTGGTTAAATATGGTAAAAAAGAGAAAAGATAGGTTATAGATATGGGTGGGGCGGCACACTGGCTTAGTGGTTAGCATGTTCTCCTCTCAGCTCTAGGGATTCCCGGTTTGAATCCCAATCTGGGTGGAGTTGTCCCTGTGTCCACGTGGGTTTTCTCCAGGTTCTCCGGTTTCCTCCCACAGTCCAAAAACATGGACCAAAGTCAATTGAATTCTCCAAATTGCCCCATATAGAGTGTGTTTGTGTGTGTGTCTGTGTGAGTGAGTGTGTTCCCAGAGATAGATTGGCGCCCTGTTCTCCCTGGATGGGCATGGGGAACCCTCCACACCCCCTGACCCTAGTATAGTATAAAGGGGAAGATAATGGATGGATGGATAGATATGGGTGCTGTATTCCTCTATTCATATGTTCCAGTGCACCTAACTATCTCAGGGTCATGTCAACGTTAAAAATGATCCACCACCCAAGTAACACCTGTGATCCTCACTATAAAGACACAGTATGCAGAGAAACAAATAGACTGAAGTTCTAAATGTAAGAACTACATTTATATGGTATGTGGAGATAGTAACATACACAATGAATGTAAAAATGTTTCAAAGTGTGTGTGTGTGTGTGTGTGTGTGTGTGTGTGTGTGTGTGTGTGTGTGTGTGTGTGTGTTGGCACTTTATTGGTCTGGAGCATTCAGGCGTGTGGTAATACAATATAAAGGAGAAAATGAGATATCAGCGATGAATTCAGAGAAGAAATTGTTGCTTCCCATTTCCAAACGTTTGCATTATTTTGCAGTGAGAGTGATGATTCACAAATAGAAGGTGATCTCACTTTAGACATTCCTGCAAATTCTCCAAAGTCAGAATATTATAATGTTCATGTCAGACTCTACAGTCAGCATTTACGTTTATAACAGTAAGTTTAGAAAGAGTGAACAAGTACGGTCCGTTGTGAAGGGATGGCAAGAGAACACATCTTTAATCTAAAATGAACATGACAGCAAAGCTTAAACTTGCAAAGTTTGCAAAATTCGAATGAACTACAAGACTTCTGGAACAATATCATCTGAAAGGACAGAACCAACATGGAGCTGGATGCAGAGCTCCACGTTTAATTACCACCAAACACACAATACCAGCACAACACAGTGGTAAGGTTGGTGGGCTACCAATCTGAAGGTTATGGGTTCAAATCGCAGGTCCTCTGAAGTTCCAATTTGGGTTGGGTTCTGTCTGGTTTTCCCCCACAGTCCAAAAACATTGATTCTAGATGAATTATCTGCTCTAAACTGCCCCTATATAGTGAGTGAGTGAGTGCGTGCCCAGTGATGGATTGGTGCCCTGTCCTGGGTGTATCTGCCCATCAGCCGAAACATTCTCCACTGGATGGGCATGGGGAACACCCCCGCCACCCTAGTAGCAGATAAAGCGGAGGATAATGGATGAATGAATAATGAACTGATTGATATATGTTTTCCTTTTATCAGGTGCAGACCAAATATCAGCAGATATTTTCTACAATTAAAGGTTTTCGTGTGTTAGAGACAAATATGAACACTTGTTAAGCCTCATTTATACTCCCTCTGCGTACGGAAATGTGTGCGTGCGCTTCATGCGTTATAACAGTTACTGCCCACATACTTCCTTGCGTCAGCTCCGTTGATATGGTTGTTGAACACTACATCCATTAGAGGGCAGTTTAGAGTAAAAATCAAACATGGCGACGGCGGAGGAACTACTGATTTTGTACATACTGCAAAAACGACAAAAAAGGCAGCGTTCTAGACGGCGGTGTTCTGTGAGGCCACTGAACAGGTCGCGACATTTGGATGGAGAATTTGGAATATGGAGTGTTAGTGATATTTTTATATGTGCATAACCAAAAACAACTGGGGGGCAATTATAACAAGCATTAATCAGACATGATCTGTGCAGTGAAGATAACACTGGGGGTGGTGGTGTTGGTGTTGGTGTTGGTAGGGGGGGGGGGGTTAGGGTAACAAAACCTTACAATGCACTGCATTAAAAAAAAAAAAAAAAAAACTTTTTATTGCATTTAACTGAATTATTTGCATGAATAATTTAACATGATCCAACTTTAACTTTGTTGGAGTAAATAGCAGTTAATGCCACTTAATTATTGATGCAGTCTGGGTGTGATGAGTGTGTGTGCGGTGGTGATGGGGTGCCGGAAGATACGGCCCTACAGTCATCTATATACTGCAAATGGGACAGACTCAACCACAGCAACAGGATGTCAATCTTCACAGTTTTGCAGCGAGGCTACCTAATGTTTATCATGTTTATCATGTTGGTTTGCTTCCATTGATTATTCACTTAAATAAATACAGCATTCAATCCATTTATCACTTCTGTCATCCATCAACTGGTTGTCTACCCTTCACAAACTTTTTTTTCCACAATCAAACACACACACACACACACACACACGCACGCACACACACACAAAATGCCTAGATGGATTCTTTCCATGGGTCTATACAACAAAATCAATGAGGCATACGTTTCGATTCACTAGCATATTACAGATTCAGGTTTTATTTCTCTGATTTCCTGTGTGTGAAGAACTCATCATATTTGTGGACATTTTGATACAGTGGGGCATCTCGAAAAATTTGGCACGATTACATTCATATATTTAAAGACAGACCTCAGTGTTATTAAATCTATTCCATTGATTTTTCATATTACTGGTTATAAACTTTAGGAAAGAAAAAAACAAAACAAAACTATACATTATAATTATAATTCAATAGGGCAATTATTCACATGAAATTCATTCATTCATTCATTATCTCCCACTTTATCCTCTATTAGGGTCGCGGTGGGGTTCCCCATGCCCATCCAGGGGAGAACGTCTCGGGGCGCTGGGCAGATACACCCAGGACAGGGCGCCAATCCATCGCTGGGTACACACTGACACACTCAAACACACTCTATATGGGGCAATTTTTAGAGAACTCAATTAACTCGAACCCTAGCGCTGAGAGGCGAACGTGCTAACCACTAAGCCACCGTGCCGCCTATTCACATGAAATTGTTATATATATATATATATATATATATATATATATATATATATATAAATAATAATATATATACACACACACACACACATATGCATATACATACACACACTGTGTGTGTGTGTGTGTGTGTATATATATATATATATATATATATATATATATATATATATATATATATATATATATATATATATATCCCATAGCAACTCTTATGGACTATGTACTGTATAAGACCTTAGCAGCCCTGGTCTCAACGGTCAGTGACAGACTGCACCATCAGAAGTGTATTAAGTGTATTAAGGAGCATAAACACTGGTCCTGCTGCAGTCAAGACTGTACAACCAGCACTGCTTTCAGTAACCCCCCCCCCCCCCACCATGTAAATTGGCAAATAACACTTGTTCAATACAGATTCCCTTATTATATGTACAATAATTGTATTGGTATTTTGTGCTGTGCAATTCAATCGTAATAATGTTCACAGCAAGGACAGAGAGGTAACACAGTGACAGGTTTATTTTATTATGAAATCATACTAACAATAATATTGTTTAATATGATTTTACTATATAGTTACTAGTTTTTACTGTAATCACTACTGCAGTCCTTTAAATGGGGCAGCCTTGTGAAGATCCCCGGTTCAATTCCCAGTCCCACCAAGTACCATGGCTGAAGTGCCCTTGCGCAAGGCACCTAAACCCATGCGTCATGTACAAGGCTGCCCACTGCTCTGGGTATGTGTGTACACTTTATAAGTGTATAGGTGTGTCTCACTGCAGGGATAGGTTAAATGTGGAGGACTAATTCCTTTGTGTGTAAGCACTGTATGCAAAGTAGATCACAAGATAATTTGTATTCCTGCTTCAAATTTGAGCACAAAAAGTGCATTTCTAAAACATACATTTTAAATATATTTTCAGTTACTCTGAGAGTATAATATATATACATAAACAAGGCGGCACGGTGGCTTAGTGGTTAGCACGTTCGACTCTCAGCACTAGGGATTCCCGGTTCGAATCCCCACCTGGGTGGAGTTTCCATGTTCTCCCCGTGTCTGTGTGGGTTTCCTCCGGGTTCTCCGGTTTCCTCCCACAGTCCAAAAACATGGATTAAGTCAATTGAGTTCTCCAAATTGCCCCATATAGAGTGTGTCTGTCTGTGTGAGTGTGTATTCAGCGATAGATTGGCGCCCTGTCCTGGGTCTATCTGCCCAGCGCCCAAAACGTTCTCCCCTGGATGGGCATGGGGAACCCCACCGCAACCCTAATAGAGGATAAAGCGGGAGATAATGAATGAATGAATGAATGAATGAATACATAAACAAGAAAATGCATATTGTGTATAGGTATATACTGCATGTTTGTTGAAACGTGCATCACTGTAAACATGTTATGATCTCAGAGACAAGGCAGCCGTTAAGTGATTTTTTTGTTTATTAATTTTTTTTTTTTTTTTTTATGCTCTGAGAGTATTACTCTAAGAGTATTAGATAGATAGATAGATAGATAGATAGATAGATAGATAGATAGCGATACACACACATATACATAAACAAGCATACGCATATTGTGTATAGGTATATCCTGCATGTTTGAAACGTGTATCACTGTAAACATGATCTCAGAGACAAGGCAGCAGTTAAGTGATTTTTTCAAAACGCAGTGCAGGAAGGAAGCCATTTAACCAAATCACGTCCTGCGTAGCAGGTTTGATTATTTTAACACTCCTGGGGTTTACAGGAGTACAGCTTCTCAATATGAAAGTCACAATTTATGACCCCGTGCATGTGCGTGAACATGCAAAACTCCTGCACGCGAACATCAGCAGTAAGATTCAGTAATATTCAGTAGTTCTGCAGTAAAATTCAGCAGTTATATTCAGCAGTTATATTCAGCAGTTATATTCAGCAGTTATATTCAGTAATATTCAGCAGTTAAATTCAGCAGTAATATTCAGCAGTAAAATTCAGTAATATTCAGCAGCAGCAGTTATATTCAGTAATATTCAGCAGTTATATTCAGTAATATTCAGCAGTTATATTCAGTAATATTCAGCAGTTATATTCAGTAATATTCAGCAGTAAAATTCAGTAATATTCAGCAGTTATATTCAGTAATATTCAGCAGTAAATTATTCAGTAATATTCAGCAGTATTATTCAGTAATATTCAGCAGCAGTATTATTCAGTAATTCAGCAGTATTATTCAGTAGATATTCAGCAGTATTATTCAGTAATATTCAGTTATATTCAGTATATTCAGCATAATTATTCCAGCAGTATTATTCGACCCAGTCCAGCAGCAGTGAGGGACTGAGGGACTCTGCAGACAAGTTAACGAACAAAACAGCGCCGAGAAAGACTTCCGTGCTTTAAACAGCCTTGTTTCGACAAACCCCACATAGTTTCAGCTCGAAACCAGAAGCGGCGCTTAATTTAGCGGCTTACCTCGTTCCAAAAAGCGCAGTTTGCTCCGCCTTCACCCGACCGACCGACCGCCCGCCCGCCCGCCGCCTCTCTCACCCGCCGAGTCTCTGCCGCCGAGCACCGTGCAGCGCCTCCCGCCAGAGCCAGCGGGCCGTGACGTCACTCAGGTGCTCGCGCTTTCTCTGTGGTCGCGTCCCAAACCGCGTACTGTAGACTGTTATCTAACAGCGCGTCCCGCCGCAGGGGCAGTGCACTTTACTGAGGAAATATGCGGTTTGAGCGCCGGCTCACTGTCCGTTCCGCTCTGAAGACAGACCGCAGGCTGGGGGACAGGTGAGTGAGGACATGCGCATGCGTGCGCTGGAGTGAGAACGTGAGAGAGTGAGTCAGAGAAAGAGAGAGAGAAGAGAGAGAGGGGGTGAGAGAGAGAGTGGGGGGAGAGAGGGGGGGGGAGAGAGAGTGGGGGGGAGAGGGGGGGGAGAGAGAGGGGGGGTGGAGAGAGAGGGGGGAGAGAGGGGGGGGAGGAGAGAGGGGGGGGAGAGAGGGAGGGGGGAGAGAGGGGGGGAGAGAGAGGGGGGGGAGAAGGGGGGGGGAGAAAGGGCGGGGGAGAGAGAGAGAGGGGGGAGAGAGAGGGGGGGAGAAGGGGGGGAGAGAGAGGGGGGGGGAGAAGGGGGGGGAGGAGAGGGGGGGGAGAGAGAGTGGGGGAAGAGAGTGGGGGGGACGAAGAGAGAGAGGGGGGCGAAGGAGGTGAAGAGAGCGAGGGGGGAGAGAGGGGGGGGAGAAGGGGGGGGAGAAAGGGGGGGGGGAAGGGGGGGAGAAAGGGGGGGGAGAGAGAGAGGTGGGAGAGAGAGGGGGGGAGAAGGGGGGGAGAGAGAGGGGGGGGAGAAGGGGGGGAGAGAGAGGGGGGGGAGAAGGGGGGGGAGAGAGAGGGGGGGAGAAAGGGGGGGGAGAGAGAGGGGGGGGGAAGGGGGGGGGAGAGAGAGGGGGGGGAGAATGGGGGGGGGAGAGAGAGGGGGGGGGAGAAGGGGGGGGGAGAGAGAGGGGGGGGAGAAGGGGGGGGAGAGAGAGGGGGGGGAGATGGGGGGGAGAAAGGGGAAGAGAGAGAGGGGGGTGGAGAAAGGGGGGGGAGAAAGGGGGGGGAGAGAGAGGGGGGAGAAGGGGGGGGAGAGAGAGGGGGGGAGAAAAGGGGGGGGAGAGAGAGGGGGGGAGAAAGGGGGGGGAGCTGAGAGAGGGGGGAGAAGGGGGGGAGAGAAGCGGGGGGGAGAAGAGGGGGGGAGAGAGGAGGGGGGGGGGAGAAGGGGGGGGGGAGGAGGGGGGGGGAGAGAAGGGGGGGGAGAGAGAGGGGGGGAGAGAAGGGGGGGGGGAGAGAGGGGGGGGAGAAGGGGGGGGGGGAGAGAGGGGGGGGAGAAGGGGGGAGGGAGAGAGAGGGGGGGAGAAGAGAGGGGGAGAAAGGGGGGGGGAGAGGGGGGAGGAGAGAGAGGGGGGGAGAAGAGGGGGGGAGAAGAGGGGGGGAGAAGAGGGGGGGGGAGAGGGGGGGAGGAGAGAGGGGGGGAGAGGGGGGGAGGATGAGAGAGGGGGGGGGAGGGGGGAGAGAGGGGAGGAGAGGGGGGTGGAGTGAGGGGGGGAGGAGAGAGAGGGGGGGGAGAGGGGGGAGAGAGGGGAGGAGAGGGGGGTGGAGTGAGAGGGGGGTGGAGAGGGGGGTGGAGTGAGAGGGGGGGAGAAGAGGGGGGAGAGAAAGGGGGGGGAGAGAGAGAGGGGGGGGAGAGAAAGGGGAGAGAGAGGGGGGGGAGAGGGGGGGAGAGGGGAGGGAGAGAGCGATGTGGAGCGAGAGGGGGGGTGGAGAGGGGGGTGGAGTGAGAGGGGGGTGGAGAGGGGGGGAGGAGAGAGAGGGGGGGAGGGGGGGAGAGAGAGGGGAGGAGAGGGGGGTGGAGTGAGAGGGGGTGGAGAGGGGGTGGAGTGAGAGGGGGGGGGGAGAAGAGGGGGGAGAGAAAGGGGGGGGGGAGAGAGAGAGGGGGGGGAGAGAAAGGGGGAGAGAGAGGGGGGGGGAGAGGGGGGGAGAGGGGGAGGAGAGAGCGATTGTGGAGCGAGAGGGGGGTGGAGAGGGGGGTGGAGTGAGAGGGGGTGGAGAGGGGGGGAGGAGAGAGAGGAGAGGGGGGTGGAGTGAGAGGGGAGGAGAGGGGGGTGGAGTGAGAGGGGGTGGAGAGGGGGGTGGAGTGAGAGGGGGGGAGAAGAGGGGGGAGAGAAAGGGGGGGGGAGAGAGAGAGGGGGGGAGAGAAAGGGGGAGAGAGAGGGGGGGGGAGAGGGGGGGGAGAGGGGGGGGAGAGGGGAGGGAGAGAGCGATGTGGAGCGAGAGGGGGGTGGAGAGGGGGGTGGAGTGAGAGGGGGTGGAGAGGGGGGTGGAGAGGGGGGTGGAGTGAGAGGGGGTGGAGAGGGGGGTGGAGCGAGAGGGGGTGGAGAGGGGGGTGGAGAGTATACTGACTATATATGAGGGTTCCCATCCAGGAGAGAACGTTTTGGGCTCTGGGCTGATACACCCAGGACAGGGCGCCAATCTATCACTGGACACACACTCTCTATCCACCCATTATCCTTATTTAAATTGAATTGAAATTGAATCCTTATGAAATTAAATTGGTGGCTTAGTGGTTGGCATGTTCTCCTCTCAACGCTGGGGATTCCCGGTTGCGATAGATTGGCGTCCTGTCCTGGGTGTATCTGCCCAGTGCCCGAAACGTTCTCCCCTGGATGGACATGGGGAACCCCCCCCCCCCCCCGCGACCCTAATAGAGGATAAAGTGGAAGATAATGGATGGATGGATAATGAGATAAGATGACATGCGATAAAAGACCATCCACCATGAGTGGTGATCCCATCGTTTTTGCCCGGGCTTATAACTTGCCTGATTAAAGGTTTGTTGCAGGTTATAAATAAACGCATTGGAACAAAAGAGCTGGTCCTGCATTATTAAACTAAAGTCCATTTAAAAAATGCCCTAAACGGTGATGTTTCTCTGTGTCCTCTTCATGGAGAGGGTAAAGGACATGCATTGATTTGGATGTATTGATGTTTTGCTGTACACACACACGCTGACGTATCGATGTACTGCAACTTTGGTTTGTTTTATGCAACAGAAATGATTAAGCGCTGGATTGGGAATGCAGACTGGAAACTTAAAAGAAAGGAAAACGAAACCTGGTGGAGAACTTCCTGAAAAACCTTTCGTACAAAATGAAGACGTATTAAAGGGTATGGGTTCTTTGTGTGGACATTTTGTTGGTTTGTGTATATAACAGCCGTGTCCTGCTTTTCTTTTTTGTATGTCTCCAAGTGTTGTAGTGTATGGCCTAGATTTCAGTGTGTGGGTGAGAATAGCACAATCTGTGAGAGTGTGTGTTCTTTTTATATATATTTGGCACAGAACCAAAGTATGGCAAGAGAACCACTTTGGTGTTTAATCTTCTGGAAAGCTGATCTGGAACCATTACTGTAAATAACACTTACACAATGTTAATAGTTCATTTTATAAAGAAACCAGAATAACTGCTGTGTCCGCTTTATCCTCTATTAGGGTCGCGGGGGGGGTTCCCCATGCTCATCCAGGGGAGAACGTTTCGGGCGCTGGGCAGATACACCCAGGACAGGACACCAATATATCACTGGGCACACTCACTCACACACAAACACACAATTTAGAGAACTCAATTGACTTGATCCATGTTTTTGGACTGTGGGAGGAAACCGGAGAACCCGGAGGAAACCCACGCGGACACGGGGAGAACATGGAAACTCCACCCAGATGGGGATTCGAACCGGGAATCCCTAGCGCTGAGAGGCGAACGTGCTAACCACTAAACCACCATGCCGCCCCAAATGTAAATCTCATGTTCAAGTTCAGGCTGCATGGTGGCTTAGTGGTTAGCATGTTCTCCTCTCAGCGCTAGGGATTCCCGGTTCGAATCCCCATCTGGGTGGAGTTTCCATGTTCTCCCCGTGTCCGCGTGGGTTTCCTCCGGGTTCTCCGGTTTCCTCCCACAGTCCAAAAACATGGATCAAGTCAATTGAGTTCTCCAAATTGCCCCATATAGAGTGTGTCTGTGTGAGTGAGTGTGTGTCCAGCGTTGGATTGGCGCCCTGTCCTGGGTGTATCTGCCCAGCGCCCGAGACGTTCTCCCCTGGATGGGTATGGGGAACCCCACCGCGACCCTAATAGAGGATAAAGCAGAAGATAATGAATGAATGAATGTTCAAGTTCAAGTAATTTATTTAGATTTTGCGCTTTTTACAACAGTACATTGTGACAAAGCAGCTTTACAGAGTTATAAGCCTTTAAACCCCCAAAGAGCAAGCCGAAGTGAATCTCATCTCTTTATCTTTCGCTTAATCCTAGGAAGTGGGGTTGTGGGGGGGGGGGTTCCCTATGCCCACCCAGGGGAGAACATTTGAGGTGTTGGGCAGATACACCCAGGACAGGGCACCAATCTATCACTGGGCACACACTCACTCACACAGACACACTCTATATGGGGCAATTTGCAGAATTCAATTGACTTGATCCATGTTTTTGGACTGTGAGAGGAAACTGGAGAAACCCGGAGGAAACCCACGTGGACACGGGGAGAACATGGCAACTCCCCCCAGATTGGGATTCGAACCGGGAATCCCTAGCGCTGAGAGCAGAACATGCCAACCACTAAGCCACCTATAGGGGCATATTAGATAAAGGGAATTTAAAGCAGCCATTTAGCTCAAATCTATGTTTTTAGAATGAGGGAAGAAACCGGAGAACCCGAAGGAAACCCACATGGACACAGGGAGAACATGGAAACTCCACCCAGCTCGGGATGCAAACCAGATCCCCAGCACTGAGAGGTGGACGTACTGACCACCACACCACCGTGTCACCTCCCTATCATCCCCTTAACGTCTGCATTGTCAGTGTGTTGGGACTTATAATCCTCTGACCAATTTTAAAAATCCCATTTTTGCTTTTGCTGTCTGTATCACACTCACGGAGCACTGGACACGTCTTTACATGTAATAAATAACATTGACCTTTTGTTTGACAAGTGACGTCGGAATTTCTGTTTACAACAGTTGTGCGGAGATTATCTGAGTGAGTCTGTTGTGTATAAAAATAGAAATGCTTAAACCAGCCCATTCGGCTCTAAGCATCATGCCACAGTCCAGATCACAGACCACGGATTCTGACGTTTCTACATTTACGTTACATTTGGTCATTTATTGGACACTTTTATCCAAAGTGACTTACAGGGTTCATCACAACATCGCTGCAGCAATGAGGGTTAAGGGTCTTGCTCAAGAACCCACATTGGTAACTTCAGTGGACCTGGGATTTGAACCCACAACCTTCAGATTGATAGCCCAACACCCTGACCACTGAGCTACCACGCCCTCCACGTTTCTGATGATGGATGTCAACATTGGTTCACGTGTCCTTGAGTTCGTGCATTGCACCTCTCTCACCATTCACTCATTCCCATATATATACTATACCCATTAAAGCCTGGTTACAGTGTGTGTGTGTGTGTGTGTGTGTGTGTGTGTGTGTGTGTGTGTGTGTAGTTTTTGGAAAATGAGGCCAATGAGGTAAGACTAAAATGGTTCTTCAAGGTTCCATAATTAGTAGTTCAATTTGTAACCGATGGGGTGGCACGGTGGCTTAGTGGTTAGCATGTTCTCCTCTCAGCTCTAGGGATTCCCGGTTCGAATCCCAACCTGGGTGGAGTTTCCATGTTCTCCCCGTGTCTGCGTGGGTTTGCTCCGGGTTCTCCGGTTTCCTCCCACAGTCCAAAAACATGGATCAAGTCAATTGAGTTCTCCAAATTGCCCCATATAGAGTGTGTCTGTGTGAGTGAGTGTGTGTCCAGCGATGGATTGGCGCCCTGTCCTGGGTGTATCTGCCCAGCGCCCGAAATGTTCTCCCCTGGATGGGCATGGGGAACCCCCCCCCCCCCCCCCCCCCCCCCCCCCCCCCCCCCCCCCCCCCCCCCCCCCCCCCCGCGACCCTAATAGAGGATAAAGCGGGTGATAATGAATGAATGAATGAATTTGTAACAGATGGGGTGGCACGGTGGTTTAGTGGTTAGCATGTTCTCCTCTCAGCTCTAGAGATTCCCGGTTCGAATCCCCATCTGGGTGGAGTTTCCATGTTCTCCCCGTGTCCGCGTGGGTTTCTTCCGGGTTCTCCGGTTTCCTCCCACAGTCCAAAAACATGGATCAAGTTAATTGAGTTCTCCAAATTGCCCCATATAGAGTGTGTCTGTGTGAGTGAGTGTGTACCCAGCGATGGATTGGCCCAGCGCCCGAAACGTCTCTGGAATGGGCATGGGCCCCCCCCCACCCCCCCCCCACCCCCCCCCCCCCCCCCCCCCCCCCCCCCCCCCCCCCCCCCCCAAAAACCCCCCCCCCCCCCCCCCCCCCCCCCCCCTGGATGGGCATGGGGAACCCCCCCCACCCCCCCCCCCACCCCCCCGCCTCCCCCCCCCCACCCCCCCCCCCCCCCCCCCCCCCCCCCGCGACCCTAATAGAGGATAAAACGGAAAATAATGAATGGATGGAATCTGTAACAGATAAAATAGTCAAGATTAATTATAAAATAAATCATCTCATCTCATTATCTTCCCCTTAATCCTCTACTGTGGTTGTGTGTGTGTGTGTGTGTGTGTGTGTGTGTGTGGGGGGGGGGGGGGTTCCCCATGCCCATCCAGAGGAGCACGTTTCAGGTGCTGGACAAATACACCCAGGACAGGGCGCCAATCTATTGATGGGCACACACTCACAGACACAAACAAACATTATATAGGGGCAATTTCAGCAAATTCACCTTGAATCCAATTTTTGGACTGTGGGAGGACCTAAACGGACATGAGGAGAACATGTAATACTTAACACAGATAATTTATTTTTAAAAAATGCAACTTGAATCATTATGCAGGAAGGCACAGTGGTGTAGTGGTTCACACATCCATCTCTCATCTCTCGGGATCCAGGTTTAAATCCCGATCCGGGTGGAGATACCATGTCCTCCCCCTGTCCGCGTGAGTTTCCTCTGGGTTCTCCGGTTTGCTCCCACAGTCCAAAAACATGTATTCATGTGAATTGGCTGCTTTAATTTTCCCCATTTAAATTGCCTTTATATGATGTTTGTGTGAGTGAGTGTGTGCCCAGCGATGGATTGGTGTCCTGTCCTGGGTGTATCTGCCCAGTGTCCGAAACGTTCTCCCCTGGATGGGCATGAGGAACCCACTCAATTTGGATTTTGGAAAGCTTCACTTGACACATCCCTGTTAGCAGGTCAATGTCAAATAGATGGACTTTATAGTTCTACAGTTCTGTAGTCCATCTGTTCATCTACATACTCTGTTACTGCACTTTAGTATGTTCTCTCTTGATCAGGACCCCAGAGCAGGTATTATTAGGGTGGTGGATGATGGTACGAGTGGATCAGAGCCCTGTATGTTCTGTTCTCTGTCCAGCAGCACTGCTGTGTCTGATCCACTCACACACCTGCACCACCATGTCAGTATCACTGCAGCACTGAGAATCATCCACCTCCCTAATACCTCCTGATCATCAGAGAACATACTAAAGCATTCATTCATTCATTCATTCATTATCTCCCTCTTTATCCTCTATTGGGGTCGCGATGGGGTTCCCCATGCCCATCCAGGGGAGAACGTCTCAGGCGCTGGGCAGATACACCCAGGACAGGGACAATCCAATCACATCGGGTACACACTCACTCACACACACACACTCTATATGGGGCAATTTGGAGAACTCAATTAACTTGATCCATGTTTTTGGACTGTGGGAGGAAACCGGAGAACCCGGAGGAAACCCACGCGGACAGGGAGAACATGGAAACTCCACCCAGATGGGGATTCGAACCGGGAATCCCTAGTGCTGAGAGGAGAACATGCTAACCACTAAGCCACCGTGCCGCCCATACTAAAGCAATCAAAATGTATGATGAGAAACAGATGGACTACAGAATGGAATTGTGGAACCACAAAGTCCATCTATATGATCAGTGGAACTGAGAACACACACAGTGAGTGTGGAACTGAGGAGGTGGAGCTAATAAAATGGCCGGTGAGTGTAGTACTTTGCAGAATCACTGTTTTCTGTTATGGGGAAGTGTAGGTGGGTTAGGCCACACCTACTCGAGCACGCCCTTTCAGGCACACCTGGGGTTAATTGGCAATCAGGCAGCACTCTATTTATAGAGCTAAGAGAGTTAACCTGTTGCCAGTTGGTCTCCTCTATTGAGAACACGGAAAGGAGTCCATGTAGCTATAACCCCGGGTATTATTCTATCCGTGGACTTCTACCCCTTAGTGGTTAGCATGTTCTCCTCTCAGCAATAGGATTCCCGGTCCGAATCCCAATCTGGGTGGAGTTTCCATGTTCTCCCCGTGTCCGCGTGGGTTTCCTCCGGGTTCTCCGGTTTCCTCCCACAGTCATGGATCAAGTCAATCCATCCATCTCCCACTTTATCCTCTATTAGGATCGCGGGGGGGTTCCTCATGCCCATCAAGGGGAGAACGTTTCGGGCGCTGGGCAGATACACCCAGGACAGGGCGCCAATCCATCGCTGGGCACACACTCACTCACACAAACACACTCTATATGGGGCAATTTGGAGAACTCAATTGACTTGATCCATGTTTTTGGACTGTGGGAGGAAACCGGAGAACCCGGAGGAAACCCACGCAGACACGGGGAGAACATGGAAACTCCACCCAGATGGGGATTCGAACCGGGAATCCCTAGTGCTGAGAGGAGAACATGCTAAACACTATGCCACCGTGCCACCCTATATTGTGGAATGACAAATAAAATACTTGAATTCTTGAATTATGAATCGAAGCTCCAAACACACTAAGCTCATTTTGCTCGATGACTGAACTCCTCCATTTTGTTTTGGTGTAAACACGATGACTCAGGAACCCGCATCATACTCATCATCATTAAATAACGAATGATCCGCATGCCCGGCCACTTACCCGCTTCATTTCAGTAATTAGACCAGCTCTTAAATCCATTTAAACATGCAGAGACAGGCGTGGCATTTTAGCTAATTAGACTTAATTTGCAGTAGCACTCAGATGATATCTTGTTTTTCTGACTTAAAGAACTTTAACACAAAAAAGAGCTCTTTTATTAGAATATGGAAAAAACAGAACTAAATATTTGGTTGGTGCTAGTTAGTGTTTAAGCCAGTGCTTCTCAAATAGTGGGGCGCGCCCCCCTGGGGGGGCACAGTGCGGTGCCTGGGGGGGCGCATAAGATATCACAGAGCAACAAAAGTCAACCGAAAGTTAAAACGAGGAAAGTGTATGTAGCGCTTGGTTTCACTGTAACTAAAGGTGGGAGATGAAGAAAGACCGGTGTGTCTTCTGTGTCTTTAAATGTTGGCAGTGGACAGCGTGAAGCCAAATAAATGAAGACGTCACATAAAGACATTACACCCCAATCACACTGATAACCGCTTGAGTTTTTAATCGAAAACGTGACGCGTACAGCAAGCAATTATAACGCGTTATGAAAGCTGCTTCAGAAAAGCTGTGCTGCAGAACGGACGCGTTGGAGACATCAGTTCTGATTTCCTTATTTTGATAAAAAAAAAAAAAAAAAAACAGCACAAATTGTTGTATTCATTTTAGTTTTGTAGGTTAAAGTGTAATAATAAATTGTGCTCCTGAATGAATGTTGCTGATGAATTTATTATTATTTATTGATTTTATATCATTTCATTTTTCAGTATCAAATGCAGTCATTTCAAAAATGTTTCTAGTTTAAATAAGGATTTCATTCGTTTCTGTTACAAACTAAAAAACAAAGTTAATAAAATGATTCTTTGTTCTAAGTTGATCTATATTTCTTTCTTTTTTGTTTTCTTTATTGTTATAAAAGAGGGGTACTTATAACAAATTTATAGACAAATCATACTACAGTGAGCGTGTAAAAATACTTTTTCATCCCATTTTGTCATGTATGGGGGGGGGGGGGTGTGTGTGTGTGTGGGGGGGGGGGGCGCAAAAAGTTTTCTTCTTCCTAGGGGGGGCTTAACAGAAAATAATTGAGAATCACTGGTTTAAGCAAATATAAAAAACTCTAGGGCGGCACGATGGCTTAGTGTTTAGCATGTTCTCCTCTCAGCACTAGGGATTCCCGGTTCAAATCCCCATCTGGGTGGAGGTTCCATGTTCTCCCAGTGTGTTTCCTCCGGGTTCTCCGGTTTCCTCCCACAGTCCAAAAACATGAATCAAGTCAATTGAATTCCCCAAATTGCCCCATATAGAGTGTGTCTGTGTGAGTGTGTGTGTGTGTCCAGTGATAGATTGGCGTCCTGTCCTGGGTGTATCTGCCCAGCGCCCGAAACGTTCTCCCTTGAATGGGCATGGAGAACACACCCCCTCCACCCCGCGACCCTAGTAGTGGATGAAGCAGAAGATGGATGGATAAAAACTCTAATAAAGCAATCAAATATGAGAGGGCATGGCATCATTGTGAATAAATCACAGGAATGAGGTGTTATTAGGCTCGATGCGAAGCGGAATACAGACACACTCTATATGGGGCAATTTGGAGAATTCAATTGACTTGATCCATGTTTTTGGACTGTGGGAGGAAACCGGAAAACCCGGAGGAAACACACGCAGACACGGGGAGAACATGGAAAGTCCACCCAGATGGGGATTCGGGAATCCCTAGTGCTGAGAGGAGAACATGCTAACCACTAAGCCACTTCAAAATATCCATCCATCCATTATCTTCCGCTTTATCCTCTATTAGGGTTGCGAGGGGGTTCTCCATACCCATCCAGGGGAGAATGTTTCGGGCGCTGGGCAGATACACCCAGGACAGGGTGCCAATCTATCACTGGACACACTCACTCACACAGACACAGTCTATATGGGGCAATTTGGAGAACTCAATTGACTTGATACATGTTTTTGGACTGTGAGAGGAAACCGAAGAACCCATGCGGACATAAATTAGATATATCAGACATATCAGTACCAGCGGCACGGTGGCTTAGTGGTTAGCATGTTCTCCTCTCAGCTCTAGGGATTCCCGGTTCGAATCCCCATCTGGATGGAGTTTCCATGTTCTCCCCATGTCCACGTGGGTGTCCTCTGGGTTCCCCAGTTTCCTCCCACAGTCCAAAAACATGGATCAAGTCAATTGAGTTCTCCAAATTGCCCCATATAGAGTGTGTCTGTGTGAGTGAGTGTGTGTCCAGCGATAGATTGGTGTCCTGTCCTGGGTGTATCTACCCAGCGCCCGAATCGTTCTCCTCTGGATGGGCATGGGGAACCCCCCCCCCCCCCTCTCGCGACCCTAATAGAGTATAAAGCAGAAGATAATGGATAAATGAATGTCTAATTAAATATATCTAGAGCATGTGACCTGGTTAAACAAAGGAAGTACAGAAATGTGTAACTTAAAAACAAACTAAGTGGGTTGTACCTGTGGTTGGAAATGCCCCACCCCACTGTGCTGCAATGCAGAGGAACATAAGGTTCCTCAAAGACCCAGAAATAGGAGGACAATGTCAGGACAGCACCTCCCTCCCAGATTATTTTTAATAGTGAGGATCATTTTAAATCTTAACAAACACACCGGCATGATTTATAATTCAGATACAACTGCACTGACACAAACATTTACTTACAAATTAAAATCAAATTATCTTTAGAAAATGGGTAGCGTTCATTCATTCATTATCTCCCGCTTTATCCTCTATTAGGGTCGCAGTGGGGTTCCCCATGCCCATCCAGGGGAAAATGTTTTGGGTACTGGGCAGATACACCCAGGACAGGATGCCAATCCATCACTGGACACACACTCACTCACACAGACACACTCTATATGGGGCAATTTGGAGAACTCAATTGACTTGATCCATATTTTTGGACTGTGGGAGGAAACCGGAGAACCCGGAGGAAACCCATACGGACGCTGGGAGAACATGGAAACTCCACCCAGATGGGGATTCGAACCAGGAAGAACCGTGCCGCCATGGCAAATAATTCATTCATCCATTATCTTCCGCTTTATCCTCTATTAGGGTCGCGGGGGGGGGGGGGGGTGGGGGTTCCCCATGCCCATCCAGAGGAGAACGTTTTGGGTGCCTAGAGCTGAGAGGAGAACATGCTAACCACTAAGCCACCCATGGCAAATAATGATATCCATATTTCATATTTATCTGAACTTCTTTCTAAATTTCAGCTTTTTCAGTAATGTCCAGTTCACTCCGGGTTTGCAGTTTAAATGAGAGAGGGTTATTTAGTTGCACTTTGTCTGGTTTGCAGGGGATTGCGTTCCTGCTGTATGACCCACTTTCAGGCGAGCTTTAGCTGTCCCACAGATGGCCTCGTATTTGTCTTCAAACTGCATTTGTATAAAAGCTGGAGAGCAATTATTGGAAAACGCAGGCACATAGATGAGACAGTTTATATTTAAAAATGTGTTTTTACTATAAAGATAAGACAAGAAAGATTGAGTATAAAAGCCTTGTGTTATTATCTCATTATCTGTCATTTATTTAATTACCACAAGGTCACGGGGGGTTCCCTATGTCCATCCAGGGGAGAACGTTTCGGGCACTGGGAAGATACACCCAGGACAGGGCGCCAATCTATCACTGGACACACTCACTCACACAGACACACTCTATATGGGGCAATTTGGAGAACTCAATTGACCTTGGTCCATGTTTTTGGACTGTGGGAGGAAACCGGAGAACCCGGAGGAAACCTACGCGGACACGGGGAGAACATGGAAACTCCATCCAGATTGGGATTCGAACCGGGAATCCCTAGTGCTGAGAGGAGAACATGCTAAACCACTAAGACACCGTGCCGCCCACAGAAAATGTATACTTCCATTCATCCATCCATTATCTTCCGCTTTATCCTCTATTAGGGTCGCGGTGGGGTTTCCCATGCCCATCCAGAGGAGAATGTTTTGGGCGCTGGGCAGATACACCCAGGACAGGGCGCCAATCTATCACTGGACACACACTCACTCACACAGACACACTCCATATGGGGCAATTTGGAGAATTCAATTTACCTTGATCCATGTTTTTATTTATATTTATATTTTAATATATATATATTTAGGGTGGCACGGTGGCTTAGTGGTTTAGCATGTTCTCCTCTCAGCACTAGGGATTCCCGGTTCGAATCCCCATCTGGGTGGAGTTTCCATGTTCTCCCCGTGTCTGCGTGGGTTTCCTCCGGGTTCAGTCCAAAAACATGGATCAAGTCAACTGAATTCTCAAAATTGCCCCATATAGAGTGTGTCTGTGTGAGTGAGTGTGTGCCCAGCGATGGATTGGCGTCCTGTCCTGAGTGTATCTGCCCAGCGCCCGAAACGTTCTACCCTGGATGGGCATGGGGAACCCCCCCCACGACACGACCCTAATAGAGGATAAAGCGGGAGATAATGAATGAATGAATATATTCGTATATATATATATATATATATATATATATATATATATATATATTAATATTTATATGAAAGACAGATTAAAGAGGAGTGTGAGTGAGAGAGTGAGGGAGAGAGAATGAGAGCAGGGAGTTGAAATGATAAATGTGTGCCTTTTTTGGGGCAAGGTGTCCGTAACTTTCAGGTACTTGGGAAACAACTCATCAGTCCCCCCCCACCCCCCTCCTCTGCCCCTATTCTGGGTCAGCTCGTCACATGGGATCTGAGAAACAGGACAGCTTCTGCCTCTCTCTTTTATTATTTTTTTTCCCCCCGCACTCCAAGATCTTTTAATTACTGTATTTAAACATGTTTAATTACATCAGCCCTTCAATCAGAAGAACACAAACTGCGAGTAACATATCCACACACATGCGCGGGGCAATTTGCTCATTGTAGCGAAATGGATCTGGTTTCATGTTGTTCAGTCACCCACATGTTGCTTCTCACCGCCGTCCAGAAACGACACCTCTTGTGCCAATTGTGTTACATAATCGGGATGAGATGATTTGCGTCATACACGAGGGGGCAAACAATGTCCTATAGAAAGCCTGAGTCTTCTCAGTGAGGAGCTAAATTTGAGAACGTTAAAGGCACGGACCGAAAAATAGCACATCAGCTGTTATCACTGCCTTATTCGTCTTAAAAAGTTTCTTTCAACTTAAAAAAATAGAAAACCGGTCTAGTTAAAATGCGCTACTACTTACACATCTTCCAATACACGTGATCCATCCATCCATTATCTTCTGCTTTATCCTCTATTATGGTTCCCCATGCCCATCCAGGGGAGAACGTTACGGGCGCTGGGCAGATACACCCAGGACAGGACGCCAATCCATCACTGGGCACACACTCACTCACACAGACACACTCTATATGGGGCAATTTTGAGAATTCAATTGACTTGATCCATGTTTTTGGACTGTGGGAGGAAACCGGAGAACCCGGAGGAAACCCACACAGACACGGGGAAAACATGGAAACTCCACCCAGATTGGGATTCGAACCGGGAATCCCTAGTGCTGAGAGGAGAACATGCTAACTACTAAGCCACCGTGTTGCCCTTCCACCAATCATCCATCATATCTTCCGCTTTATCCTCTATTAGGGTCGCGGGGGGTTCCCCATGCCTATCCAGGGGAGAACGTTTCGGGCTCTGGGCAGATACACCCAGGACAGGGCGCCAATCTATCACTGGGTATACACTCACTCACACAGACACACTCTATATGGGGCAATTTGGAGAACTCAATTGACTTGATCCATGTTTTTGGACTGTGGGAGGAAACCGGAGAACCCAGAGGAAGCCCACGCGGATACGGGGAGAACATGGAAACTCCACCCAGATGGGGACTCGAACCTGGAATCCCTAGCGCTGAGAGGAGAACATGCTAACCACTAAGCCACCGTGCCACCACATGTGCTATAACCCTACATAAATACACATTAGAAAAAAATTAAATGGGTTCTCATGCCGGGCAGCAAGGTGGCTTAGTGGTTAGCATGTTCTCCTCTCATCACTAGGGATTCCCGGTTCCAGTCCCATTCTGCCCGTGTCCGTGTGGGTTTCCTTCGGGTTCTCCGGTTTCCTCCCACAGTCCAAAAACATGGATCAAGGTCAACTGAATTCTCCAAATTGCCCCATATAGAGTGTGTCTGAGTGATAGATTGGCACCCAGTGATGGATTGGTGTCCTGTCCTGGGTCTATCTGCCCAGCGCTCGAAACGTTCTCCCCTGGATGGGCATGGGGAACCCCACCGCGACCCTAATAGAGGATAAAGCGGAAGATAATGGATGGATGGGTTCTCATGCCCATCCAGGGAGAACGTTTCCGGCGCTGGACAGAGACATCCAAGACACACACACACACACACACACACACCATAGAGATTCAATCTAGATTGGCAAAACATCACCGCTGGGGATTCAGGTTCAAATATCGATCTGAGTGGAGTTTGCATGTTCTCCTCGAGATCTTCGGCTTTCTCCCACAGTCCAGAAACATGGATTCAAGGTCAATTGCATGCTCTCAATTGCTCAGTGATGGATTGTCGCTCTGTTCTGCGTGTATCTGCCCAGAACCCAAAATATTCCCCCATGGAAGGGCATGGGTAGGCCTCCCCTGCAACCCTAATAGAGGATTAGGTGGAAGATAATGAATAAATAAATACATTTACCTTAAATTCATGTTTTTGGACTGAACCCGGAGGAAGCTCACGCGACATGTAACATGGAAACTCCAGATCGGGATGCGAAACTGGAACCAGCACTGAGATTTGAACGTGCTGCACCACCGTGCCGCCGCGGACGTGTGCAGACATGTGCCTTTTATTTTTTTCTGTGTGATATGTAGAAAGGGGGCCAAATGCAATAGAGAAAAGGTTTTAAAAGATTAATTCTTGTTGTTTTGGTCAAATCTGAAGCCTCTTTTCATTTCCATTCCATTTAGCAGATGCTTTTATCCAAAGCGACTTACAAACGAGAACACGCCACATGTCAGTCGGAACCAGGAGGAACCAGTTCCACTTATCAACCTGATCATTATCCAAGTCTGAATTCACTTCACATTTATATATATATATATATATATATATATATATCAAGTGATAGGCGGCACGGTGGCTTAGTGGTTGGCATGTTCTCCTCTCAGCACTAGGGATTCCCGGTTCGAATCCGCATCTGGGTGGAGTTTCCATGTTCTCCCCGTGTCCGCGTGGGTTTCCTCCGGGTTCTCCGGTTTCCTCCCACAGTCCAAAAACATGGGTCAAGTTAGGGGTGAGCTGCAATATTCGCTGATTCGGCGATTCGATTCGGAGAACCGTAGTCGACTATGAACCTCATAGTCGAATGTACCATTTTGACCACATGGGGGTGCCCATGGCTGCTGCTAAGCATTAGTTTTTACATGAAATGTCTTTGTTTTCATTATATATATAGCCTTTTGTCAAATAAAATCATCCTAATAAAAAAGGTTTTCTTTTGTTAGAAAAACAAGTAAAATAATAAAAAAAAATATATATATTTTTAAAAACTACGCCCTTAGCGCCATCTTGTGGTGAAATTTTAACTGATTCGACTATCAGTCGACTATAGGGAAAATCTGACGAATCAGATTCGACTACGAAAATCTTTAGATGAATACAGCCCTAGATCAAGTCAATTGAGTTCTCCAAATTGCCCCATATAGAGTGTGTCTGTGTGAGTGAGTGTGTGTCCAGTGATAGATTGGCGTCCTGTCCTGGGTGTATCTGCCCAGCGCCCGAAACGTTCTCCCCTGGATGGGCATGGGGAACCCCACCGCGACCCTAATAGAGGATAAAGCGGGAGATAATGAATGAATGAACACTACCGTTTTCTAAAGATAATTCGATTTTAATTTGTACATAAATGTTTGTGTCAGTGCAGTTGTATCTGAATTATAAATCATGCCGGTGTGTTTGTTAAGATTTAAGATTTTATTTTTTAAGCCTTTTTTATTTTAAATGAAAAACCCAGCAAGAGCAGCATGGTGGCTTAGTGGTTGGCATGTTCTCCTCTCAGCATTAGGGATTCCCGGTTCAAATCCCCATCTGGGTGGAGTTTCCATGTTCTCCCCGTGTCCTCCGGGTTTCCTCCGGGTTCTCCGGTTTCCTCCCACAGTCCAAAAACATGGATCAAGTCAATTGAGTTCTCCAAATTGCCCCATATAGAGTGTGTGTGTGTGAGTGAGTGTGGGCCCAGTGATAGATTGGCATCCTGTCCTGGGTCTATCTGCCCAGCGCCCGAAACGTTCTCCCCTGGATGGGGAGGGTTCCTCATGCCCATCCAGGGAGAACGTTTCTTTGGACTGTGGGATGAAAGTGGAGAGCCTACAGGAAACCCACGCAGGCATGAGGAGAACATGCAAACTCTCCCAACTTTCCCACCCAATTGGGATTCATGGATCCCAAGCACTGAGGGGAACGTTCTAACCACTACGTCACCATGCTGCCCTTCTGCTGATATCCATCCATTATCTTCCGCTTTATCCTCTATTAGGGTCGCAGGGGGGGGGGGGGGGGGGGGGGGGGGTTCCCCATGCCCATCCAGGGGAGAATGTTTCAAGCGCTGGGCAGATACACCCAGGACAGGGTGCCAATCTATCACTGGAAACACACTCACTCACACAGACACACTCTATATGGGGCAATTTGGAGAATTCAATTGACCTTAATCCATGTTTTTGGACTGTGGGAGGAAACCAGAGAACCCGGAGGAAACCCACGTGGACACGGGGAGAACATGGAAGCTCCACCCAGATTGGTATTTGAATCGGGAATACTTAGCGCTGAGAGGAGAACGTGCTAAACATAAAGCCACTTTAAAAACTTTAAACTTTTGTTTAACAAAATGTGAAGTATTCATTAATTTATTCATAAATCACACAAACAATTTCAAACATTAATAGAATAGATTACAAAGTCTCCGAACATGTACAGAAATGTTTTATGATCAGACGTAGCTTACAGATTTTGTTATTGCTTATTATAAAAACGGTAGTTTCAGTCCTTACATCTGATTGGCTGAGCCGTTTTTCAGTCGTGACATCATTAGAAATAACACACTTTACATTCGTATCAATACGTGATATACAATACATTTTTTTCCCCCCGTTTTTTTTTTTTATTTTATAAACTGCGTTCTGTAATTTGGTCACTAGATGGCAGTACTTGATTGTTAGAGAATCCTGTTAATTAGCGACCAGTCTTCACTTTAAAAACTGGACTGGATCATGTTGTGGAAGACCAGATCAGTAACGATTTTGCTTTTAATTAATGCATTTATGAACAAATTCATTCATTCCCGCTTTTCCCCTCTATTAGGGTCGCGGGGGGGGGGGGGGGGGGGGCATCCAGGGGAGAACGTTTCGGGGGCTGAGCAGATACACCCAGGACAGGACGCCAATCTATCACTGGGCACACACTCACTCATACAAACACTCTATATGGGGCAATTTGGAGAATTCAATTGACTTGATCCATGTTTTTGGACTGTGGGAGGAAACCGGAGAACCCGGAGGAAACCCACGCGGACACGGGGAGAACATGGAAACTCCACCCAGATGGGGATTCGAACCGGGAATCCCTAGCGCTGAGAGGAGAACATGCCAACCACTAACCACCGTGCCGCCCTATGAACAAATTCTTTTTTAAAAACATAATTATGTTAAGGCGGCACGGTGGCATAGTGGTTAGCATGTTCTCCTCTCAGCACTAGGGATTCCCGGTTCGAATCCCCATCTGGGTGGAGTTTCCATGTTCTCCCCGTGTCCGCGTGGCTTTCCTCCGGGTTCTCCGGTTTCCTCCCACAGTCCAAAAACGTGGATCAAGGTCAATTGAGTTCTCCAAATTGCCCCATATAGAGTGTGTCTGTGTGAGTGAGTGTGTGCCCAGCGATGGATTGGCGCCCTGTCCTGGGTGTATCTGCCCAGCGCCCGAGACGTTCTCCCCTGGATGGGCATGGGAAACCCCACCACGACCCTAATAGAGGATAAAGCGGAAGATAATGAATGAATAATTATGTTATATTTCGAGAGTTGGATCTCTTACTGATTCAGAATCAAACGAACCGATGCAGCTGGAGAACAGCACTTAAAATTCATCCATTCATTATCTCCTGCTTTATCCTCTATTAGGGTCGTGGGGGGAGAACGTTTCGGGCGCTGGGCAGATACACCCAGGACAGGGCGCTAATCCATCCCTGGGCACACACTCACTCACACAGACACACTCTATATGGGGCAAATTTGAGAATTCAATTGACTTGATCCATGTTTTTGGACTGTGGGAGTAAACCGGAGAACCCGGAGGAAACCCACGCGGACACGGGGAGAACATGGAAACTCCACCCAGATGGGGATTCGAACCGGGAATCCCTAGTGCTGAGAGGAGAACATGCTAAACACTAATCCACCGTGCCGCCCTGCACTTAAAATTAATTCGATTAATTTTAAATAATCACCACAATGATAGGAAGCCGTATCGTTACATTTGCGTTCTTTGGCAAATAATTTGAACAAAATGAAGAATTCCAGATTTGTTTAATGTTTCACACTTTATCACACTTACAGATTACAATCTCTAATCCGGACCACCAGCAAGCATTTTCTAATAATCCCAAACTTTAAGGTGAAAGGGTTGCAGGTGCTATCCACGTGTGCTTTGACGTGTTTTGGTCGGAGATGATGGTTCTCATAGAACAGTGGCTTCTTCCATGGCACTCATCCACCTTAGAACAAGCACACAAACACAAGCTGTGTCATTCATACATTCCAGAGGATCACCAATAAACTAATCAATCAAAAACGAACCTCACGCTTAATTAGTGGGTCAGTCGTAGGCTTGTGGTTAAGTAACCAACCTGACGACCTGAAGCCTTGAGCAAGCCACCTAACCCCAACTGTTCCCCGGGTGCCGTATACAGAGCTGCCCACTGCACCAGGCATGTGTGCTCACTGTGTGTGTGTGTGTGTGTGTGTGTGTGTGTGTGTGTGTGTGTGTGTGTTTCTGCAGGGATGGGTTATACGTGGAGGATAGATTCCATCCATCCATTATCTCCCGCTTTATCCTCTATTAGGGTCACGGTGGGGTTCCCCATGCCCATCCAGGGGAGAACGTTTCGGGCGCTGGGTAGATACACCCAGGACAGGGCGCCAATCTATCACTGGGCACACACTCACTCACACAGACACACTCTATATGGGGCAATTTGGAGAACTCAATTGACCTTGATCCACGTTTTTGGACTGTGAGAGGAAACCGGAGAACCCGGAGGAAACCCACGCGGACACGGGGAGAACATGGAAACTCCACCCAGATTGGGATTCGAACCGGGAATCCCTAATGCTGAGAGGAGAACATGCCAAACCACTAAGCCACCGTGCTGCGAGGATACATTCCTCTGCGTGTAAGTACAGTGGGCAAAATAAAAATAAAAAAAAATAATAATAATTAGATACACGGCGGCACGGTGGCTTAGTGGTTAGCATGTTCTCCTCTCAGCACTAGGGATTCCTGGTTCGAATCCCAATATGGGTGGAGTTTCCATGTTCTCCCCATGACCGCGTGGGTTTCCTCTGGGTTCTCTGGTTCCTCCCACAGTCCAAAAACATGGATTAAGTCAATGGAGTTCTCCAAATTGCCCCATATAGAGTGTGTCTGTGTGAGTGAGTGTGAGCCCAGTGATGGATTGGCGTCCTGTCCTGGGTCTATCTGTCAAGCGCCCGAGACGTTCTCCCCTGGACGTTCTCCCCACCCCGCGACCCTAATAGAGAATAAAGCGAGAGATAATGGATGGATGAATGAATTAGATACATGTGTACATGTTTACAGACATATCTATAGATACACTTTGAGGTTCTACAAGGACAGACTGTTGTTCTATTTCTCTTTATCCTTTGTTTGTCTTCATAGTGTTTTTGTAAAACCCCGGATCCCCCACAGGACCACCACAGATACTAATACTAAAGCTAATACTAACCGTACACTTCTTTAGTAATATAGACCCTATAACTCTCAGGGCACATACACCCAGAACAGGGCACCAATCCGGCACCACACTCACTCATACAGACACACTATATCGGGGCAATTTAGAGCAGCCAAATCACCTTGGATCCATGTTTTTGGACTGTGGGAGGAAACCAGAGAACCGGGAGGCATGAGGGGACAAGTGGACACAAGTAGAACATGGAAACTCCACCTAGTTTAGGATTTGAACCTGGTGTCCCAGCACTGTGAGGCAGATGTGCTGGCCACTACACCACCCCTGAAATATCATGTTTTTATATACTCATTATATATAGGGTGGCACGGTGGCTTAGTGATTAGCATGTTCTCCTCTCAGCGCTGGGGATTCCCGGTTCGAATCCCAATCTAGGTGGAGTTTCCATGTTCTCCCCGTGTCCGCGTGGGTTTCCTCTGGGTTCCTTTTATTTTTATTTTTATGAGTTGTGTTCAGTAATATGGCCACTAGGTGGCCGATTTTTTGGATTATGTCTATAAATCCAGATTATTAATGATTTTGTTTTCAATAAACTCATTTATGAATCAAGCCTTGTTATTATTTTAATATAGTGTGTTTGTAACTGTTTTATAAAAACAATAAGACTCTCGAGGTTGTGTATTATTGTGAATAAATCAGGGGAAAGAGGTGTAACTGTACTCCGCTACGCGTCAGGCCTAACAACACCTCTTTATGTGATTTATTCACAATAATGCCACGCCCTCTTGTACAATATTGCTTTAATAAATCACCATAAACTTACTAAAATTACAATTATCTGATCACCTTACTGAGTGCTTAGCATGTTTCCATGTTCTCCCCGTGTCCGCGTGGGTTTCCTCCGGGTTCTCGGTTTCCTCCCACAGTCCAAACCCCCCCCCACCCCTCGCGACCCTAATAGAGGATAAATAAAAGGATGGATGGACATAATGTTTTATATATCTCATTATCTTCTGCTTTTATTTAGACACACACATCATTATTGGTGGATTTCAGATTTATTGGCAAATTACAACAGCCATCCATATATTATCTTCTGCTTTATCCTCTACTAGGGTCGCAGGGGGGTTCCCCATGCCCATCCAGAGAACATTTTAGTGGCTGGGCGGACACACTCACTCACTCATACATACACACTCATCATTATCGGTGCATTTTAGATTTAGGGGCAAATTAGAGCATGTAATTTACCTTAAATCTAGGTGTGGTGGCTGTGTATTGGTGCTGGTGGAGAAAGCGGAGCCAGTGATAATGGACTTTGATTATGGACAGTTATCGCACTCTGCCTAATGAACGTGTGCTTCCTTTATAACCGGGAGCATGTGGCGGGGAGAGAAAACGGCCGTGCCACCCACAGTGCTGTATGTGATGGTACAGTATGTAAGATGTGTGTTTACCTCTGTGCCGTGTCTGTATCCTGAGCTTTAAACGTGTAATACAGCGTGGTGTTGTGGTACAGCTGGAACACACCACTTTCACCTTCACTCTCTGACCTCACGGAGAAACCCAGCAGAGGAAGTGTTTCAGATGCCACCCTCTCCTGGTGACAAGAATAATAATAATAATATTATTTATTTAATAACATTAATAATAATAATAATAATTCATTCAGCGGCACGGTGGCTTAGTGGTTAGCATGTTCGCCTCTCAGCGCTAGGGATTCCCGGTTCGAATCCCCATCTGGGTGGAGTTTCCATGTTCTCCCCGTGTCTGCGTGGGTTTTCTTCCGGGTTCTCCGGTTTCCTCCCACAGTCCAAAAACATGGATCAAGTTAATTGAATTCTCCAAATTGCCCATATAGAGTGTGTCTGTGTGAGTGAGTGTGTGCCCAGCGATGGATTGGCGCCCTGTCCTGGGTGTATCTGCCCAGCGCCCGAGATGTTCTCCCCTGGATGGGCATGGGGAACCCCCCCGCGACCCTAATAGAGGATAAAGCGGGAGATAATGAATGAATGAATGAATAATTCATTCATTCATTCATTCATTAATTAATTAATTCATTATCTTCCGCTTTATCCTACAGGGGGTCACAGGGGGTGGTGGTGGGGGGGGGGTTTGACATGCCCATCCAGGGGAGAACGTTTCGGGCGCTGGGCAGATACACCCAGGACAGGGCGCTGATAATAATAATAATAATAATAATAATAATAATAATAATAATAATAATAATATAATAACTAAAAAGAAAACTTTAAAGTTGGCTTGGAAGGGCTGACTGCTGCTGCTGCAAAAAGAAAAAACCTACCAAAAAAACAAAAAAATGCTAGCTATGCTAATGCGGAGAACATGCCAAACTTCCAAATGTTAACAAAAGCGAACCAAAACAATGAATAATTGAAATGAAAAGGTAAAAACCAAAAACCATAAAAAACAAACAAAAAACAAAACCTATGATACTTTGGAGAACATGCCAAATTTCCAAATGTTGACAGTGGCTAACCAAAAGGATAAGCAAAAAGACTTAGAAGGGGAAAAAAAGAACTAAAAAGAACTAAAAAAAATGCTAACTATGCTAATGTGGAGAACATGCCAAACTTTCAAATGTTAACAAAAGCTCACCAAAAGTATGAACAACTAAAATTTAGAGGAAAAAAAAAAAACATACAAACAAAAAAACCTGTAGAACTGAGTGAAAATCAACAAAAAAGTTGCGAAAAAAAATCTTCAATGGAAGTCAATACAAAAAAAAGGCTCCGAAAAAGGGGCGTGGCATGAAAACCTTACGCCAAATTCCTCCAAAAAGCACGAGCAACATGGCTATAGTGGTTATAGGTTCTACGACTCTACAAAATTTCAACGTTCTACGTCAAAAGCTGCGGGAAGAGAAAGAGCTAGAAAATCGCGTGAGAATAAAAATAAGAAGATTAAGAAGAACAGCGGGCGGCATGGTGGCTTAGTGGTTAGCATGTTCTCCTCTCAGCACTAGGGATTCCCGGTTCGAATCCCCATCTGGGTGGAGTTTCCATGTTCTCCCCGTGTCCGTGTGGGTTTCCTCCGGGTTCTCTGGTTTCCTCCCACAGTCCAAAAACATGGATCAAGTTAATTGAGTTCTCCAAATTGCCCCATATAGAGTGTGTCTGTGTGAGTGAGTGTGTGCCCAGTGATGGATTGGTGTCCTGTCCTGGGTGTATCTGCCCAGCGCCCGAGACGTTCTCCCCTGGATGGGCATGGGGAACCCCCCCGCGACCCTAATAGAGGATAAAGCGGAAGATAATGAATGAATAAGAAGAACAGCAAGTTGGCTCTTCCAAACCAACTTAATAATATATTTTATTCAAGGCGCCTTTCTAACACCCAAGGACACCGTACAATAAAAAAACAATGATAAAACAATAACAAAACAATAAATTACAGCGGCACGGTGGCTTAGTGGTTGGCATGTTCTCCTCCCAGCACTAGGGATTCCCGGTTCGAATCCCCATCTGGGTGGAGTTTCCATGTTCTCCCCGTGTCCGTGTGGGTTTCCTCCGGGTTCTCCGGTTTCCTCCCACAGTCCAAAAACATGGATCAAGTTAATTGAGTTCTCCAAATTGCCCCATATAGAGTGTGTCTGTGTGAGTGAGTGTGTGCCCAGTGATAGATTGGTGCCCTGTCCTGGGTGTATCTGCCCAGCGCCCAAAATGTTCTCCCTTGAGAACATGAACCCCCCGCGACCCTAATATAGGATAAAGCGGAAGATGATGGATGGATAAAAGTACAGGTAAATACTTACAAATAGAACAGTAAAAGCAGATGAAATACATAAAATGGACGATGTTACAGATTTGACAGTGGAAATGATCTTTATGAGGAAAGGTCATCCTGAACAGATGGGTATTGAGTCTGGGTTTGAAAAGTGGAAGTGACGCGGTAGTTCAGTGGTTAGGGTGTTGGGTTATCAATCTGAAGGTTGTGGGTTCAAATCCCAGGTCCACTGAAGTTTAGGGTGACCAGATGTTCTGCTTTGTGCGGGACAGTCACGCAATTTTGTTACTCTTCACGCGTCCCGCAAATTGAGACGTTGTCCCTCATTGTTATTGAAAGTCAGACTCCAGTTTTTAAGCGTGTTTTATAATCTGACATTAGACGGCTGTGTTGTCTGTTATCGGAGGAGAGGCGGGCTGTTTCCTCTGTTGAATTGGAATCTGGTCATCCTACTGAAGTTACCAGTGTGGGTTCTTGAGCAAGACCCTTAACCCTCATTGCTGCAGGGATGTTGTGATGAACCCTGTGCTCACCTTGTAAGTCACTTTGGATAAAATCGTCCAATAAATGACCAAATGTCTTTAAATCCCCAAAGAGCAAGCCGAAGAGACAGTGGCAAGAAAAAACTCCGTTATGTTGTTATTTAAGGAAGAAACCTTGTGAGGACCAAGACTCAGTGGGGGACTCGTCCTCCTTGAGCGGCCGGGCAGCATCAACAGTGTAGGACAACTATCCATTATCTTCCGCTTTATCCTCTATTAGGGTCGCGGGGGGGGGGGGGGGGGGGGGGTTCCACATGCCCATCCAGGGCAGAACGTTTCGGGCGCTGGGCAGATACACCCAGGACAGGACGCCAATCTATCACTGGACACACACTCACTCACACAGACAAACTCTATATGGGGCAATTTAGAGAATTCAATTGACCTTGATACATGTTTTTGGACTGTGGGAGGAAACTGGAGAACCTGGAGAAAACCCACGCGGACACATGGAGAACATGGAAACTCCACCCAGATGGGGATTCGAACCAGGAATCCCTAGGGCTGAGAGGAGAACATGCAAACCACTAAGACTCCGTGTCGCCCCCTAGTTAACTATTCCCTCTATTATTTACATCTGTATTAATGAAATATATTTTGGTATATATTAAAGTTATATATGTATGTGTGTGTGTGTGTGTGTGTGTGTGTGTGTGTGTGTGTGTGTGTGTGTTTGTGTGCGTTACCTCAGGCTGTGGATATGTATAAAGCACTTTATCCTTTAAAAGGAACCACAGACTCTTCCAGCTCCGTTTACTGTTCCGACTCCTCTGCAGATTCCCACTCATCTCACCCTCTGATCCAGTCACCTGTGAAAACAGAACCTCCATTAATACAGAAGACCGACCATTTTAAAAGAAACAACCTCCCACACTTATACAACACGAAAGTGTTCACAGAGAAACCCAGCAGAGGAAGTGTTTCAGATGCCACCCCCTCCTGGTGACAAGAATACTCATTCATTCATTCATTATCTTCCGCTTTATCCTCTATTAGGGTCGTGGGGGGGGGTTCCCCATGCCCATCCAGGGGAGAACGTTTCGGGCGCTGGGCAGATACACCCAGGAGAGGACGCCAATCTATCACTGGGCACGAAACACGGAAACTCGATTCGAACCGAGAATCCCTAGTGCTGAGAGGAGAACATGCTAACCACTAAGCCACCGTGCCGCCCTCAATAATAATAATAATAATAATAATAATAATAGGCGGCACAGTGGCTTAGTGGTTGGCATGTTCTCCTCTCAGCACTAGGGATTCCCAGTTCAAATCCCCATCTGGGTGGAGTTTCCATGTTCTCCTCGTGTCCAAGTAGGTTTCCTCCGGGTTTCCCTGGTTTCCTCCCACAGTCCAAAAACATGGATCAAGTCAATTGAATTCTCAAAATTGCCCCATTTGGAGTGTGTCTGTGTCAGTGAGTGTGTGCCCAGCGATGGATTGGCGCCCTTTCCTGGGTCTATCTGCCCAGCGCCCGAGACGTTCTCCCCTGGATGGGCATGGGGAACCCCACCGCGACCCTAATAGAGGATAAAGCTAAAGATAATGGATGAATGAAAAGGATAATAATAATAATAATAATAATAATAATAATAATAATAATAATAATAATAATAGAAAAAAAAGTTTGTGTGAGTGAGTGTGTGCCCAGTGATGGATTGGTGCCCTGTCCTGGGTGTATCTGCCCAGCGCCCGAAACGTTCTCCCCTGGATGGGCATGGGGAACCCCCCCCTCCCCCCAACCCTAATAGAGGATAAAGTGGAAGATGATGGATGGATAATTGAAATTGTGTGTTAAGGGGTATTTTCTTGTGTTATTTAAATAATCAAAACTCTTTTAGTCATTTCCAATCTGTTGACGGGTTTAAGATTGATTTAATCTGAAGCTCAAGGTGTTTGGAATTATAGAGCAGGAATCTTAGGAACCGTTACCTCATTGAAGGACATGTGTCCTTTGCGACTCTTCCACAGACTTGTCGGGTGAATGTTGTGAAAGACAGAAGACAGAGGTCGACTGCACTGCTCCATCAGCACGGCGCCATCACCTTCTGAACAGATCCGACTGTTAGTACTGTATTCCCGTGTATTATTAGGATGTTATTAAGATTCTCCACATGCAAAGCCAAAATGACACTCACCGGCCATTTTATTAGATACAGCTCATTGTTCCTCCAATTAACACATGGATGAACTTTGTAGTTCTAGTTGTAGTAGTTTGTAGTTCTTTGTAGTTCTGTAGTCTATCTGTTTCTGTGCACACTTTATCCTCTACTAGAGTTGGGGGGGGGGGGGGGGGGGGTTCCCCATGCCCATCCAGGGGAGAACGTTTCAGGCGCTGGGCAGATACACCCAGGACAGGGCGCCAATCTATCACTGGGCACACTCACACACAAACACACTCTATATGGGGCAATTTCCATCCATCCATTATCTTCCGCTTTATCCTCTACTAGGGTCGCGGGGGGGGTTCCCCATGCCCATCTAGGGGAGAGTTTTGGGCGCTGGGCAGATACACCCAGGACAGGGCACCAATCTATCGCTGGGCACACACTTACTCACACAGACACACACTATATGGGGCAATTTGGAGAATTCAATTGACCTTGATCCATGTTTTTGGACTGTGGGAAGAACCCGGAGAACCCGGAGGAATCCCACGCGGACATGGGGAGAACATGGAAACTCCACCCAGATGGGGATTTGAACCTGGAATCCCTAGAGGAGAACATGCCAACCACTAAGCCACCGTGCCACCCACTTAGTTAGTTAGTCCACTTTACTCTCTTCCCTGATGATCAGGACCCCCACAGAGCAGGTATTATTAGGGTGGTGGATGATGGTACGAGTGGCTCATACCCCAGTATGTTCTGATTGGTGGACTGTTCTCGGTCCAGCAGCACTACTGTGTCTGATCCACTTGTACCATCACAACACACTCACACACCTGCACCACCATGTCAGTATCACTGCAGTACTGAGAATCAGCCACCACCGTAATTCATCTCTCTTTATTGGGGTCCTGATCATCAGAGAACATACCAAAGTAGGCTCTCAAAGTATGTAGAGGAACAGATGGACTACAGAATGGAATTATAGAACTACAAAGTCCTGCTATATAATCAGTGGAACTGCAAGCACACACAGTGAGGGTAAACTGAGGAGGTGGAGCTAATAAAATGGCCGGAGGGTGTATATTCAAGTTCAAGTTCAAGTAATTTATTTACAGTATAGAACGCTTTTTACAACAGTACATCGTCACAAAGCAGCTTTACAGAATGAAAAGCCTTTAAACCCCCAAATAGCAAGCCGAAGCGACAGTGGCAAGAAAAAACTCCCTGTTATGTTGATATTTAAGGAAGAAACCTTGTGAGGACCGAGACTCAGTGGGGGACTCATCCTCCTTGAGCGGGGGCAGCATCAACAGTGTTGGACAGCCATGTACAAATGGAAAAACTAACAACTGGAAAACTATATGTGAGTCCATTAGGGGGCGTCCTGCAGGACCGTCTTGTCATATTGACACCGGAAACATACTTCTATCAGTCCATGATGCTTTATAGCACAGACTAGGGCTGTATTCATCTAAAGATTTTCGTAGTCGAATCTGATAGTCGAATCAGTTAAAATTTCACCACAAGATGGCGCTATAAGCGTGGTTTTCAAAAAATATATATATTTTTTATATTTTACTTGTTTTTCTAACAAAAGAAAAACTTTTTTTTTGTTTTTCCTTTTTTTTCTAGAAATTAGGATGATTTTATTTGACAAAAGGCTATATATATAACGAAAACAAAGACATTTCATGTAAAAACTAATGCTTAGCAGCAGCCATGGGCACCCCATGTGGTCAAAATGGTACATTCGACTATGAGGTTCATAGTCGACTACGGTTCTCCGAATCGAATCGTCGAATCAGCGAATATTGCAGCTCACCCCTAGCACAGACCTAACAGTTTAGAAGCATTTGTAACATAAAAAGAATGTGCATGCTTTATATTAATGATAACCAAAGCAATGGTCTTCATTACTGCTGGTGGAAGAGCGTTCTCCACAAGGCTCCTCAACTTTGAAATAGCCTTCCAGTTACTGTCCGTGATTCTGAATCACTATTAATCTTTAAAAGTAAAATAAAAACACATTTATTTAATCTTGCGTTGAATTGATTCCCTGTAGATAAAGATGTAGATCTCAGGCTTGGCGGTGTTGGGGTGTGATCAGTGTGGTCTGGCGTCAGGGGTGACGTTAGACCTGGGCTTTGGGGCTATAACCCCGGGTGTTTGGTCAGTAGCCCCGAATCAAATGAGAGCAGCTTTCTCTGCAGCCTCTCCTCCAGCAGCGGGACCCAACGATGGAGTCACCGTCAGCTGTTTGTGCTTCCAAACTCTGTGTGTGTGTGTGTGTGTGAGGGAGACCGATTTTTCTCGCCAGTATCTGGAGTAAAGTTACCGTAATAACTGTATGTTGGCTGTAAAGAGCAGCTTCTCAGCTTTGACAAACCGTCAGAATATTTCTGAAGGCAGAGTTTCTTTTGCAGAGTTACGGTATTTCAAATCAAAACCTTATTAAAAGTCTCATCTGCAACCGACTCGTAAAACAGATTCATGCTTTTCTGCTGAAGCTCAGGTTCATTTATTCAAAATGTTTCAGTCAAAACATCATTTATTAAACTGAATGTGCTCCCCACTGCTGACAGACACATTTCACATGTTATTTAATTTTATCCAATATAAATAATAAATAATAATAAATACCCATCTGGGTGGAGTTTCCATGTTCTCCCCGTGTACGCGTGGGTTTCCTCCGGGTTCTCCGGTTTCCTCCCACAGTCCAAAAAATGGATCCAGGTCAATTGAATTCTCCAAAATGCCCCATTTAGAGTGTGTCTGTGTGAGTGAGTGTGTGCCCAGTGATAGATTGGAGTCCTGTTCTGGGTGTATCTGCCCAACGCCCAAAACGTTCTGCCCTGGATGGGCATTGGGAACCTCCCCCCTGCAACCCTAATATAGGATAAAGTGTAAGATAATGGATGGATGGATGGAATGTGTTGGGAGGATGTTATTTCACAAAGCAGGGGCATTGGAAGCGGGGTGAGCAAGGTTCTGGGTCAAAGTGCCCCAAAACTTTCCTTTCCAGATGCAAACAGGTTGTGAAGGGTTGGAACCCATATATGGTATAGCTTCCTCTACCTGTGTTTTTTTTACCTGGTGTTCTTACAGTATTATTGGACAGAACTGTATTATCTATTTTTGATTGGCTGTGTTTTTTGTATGAATACTGAGGCTGAGCAGTCGTGAGCTCAGAAGCTTGCAACATCCTCCATTAGGTTGTTTTGTCTGCTTTCTCGATTTGCAAATCTTATTAAATCATTTTTGACTTTAACTGTTCCTTTGTCATCTGATTTTTTACCACCACAGTTAGAGTTTTTCTATTTGTTAAATACAGGTCACCCGATCTTGACACTATCTCAGTGCTTCTCAAATAGTGGGGCGCACCCCCCGCATAACAGGAAATCACAGAGCAAGTGATATTAAGTGTACTGAACAAACCCTCAAGAGACAACATGAAGAAATGAGATGAGGAGATGAGGAGAGAACGGCTGAGAGAGACGGAGATAACGAGACCAACAAAAGTCAACCGAAAACTAAATGACGAAGCGAATGTAACGCCTGGCTTCACTGTAACTGTATCTTCACTGTAACTGTAGCTTCACTGTATCTTCACTGTAACTGTAACTTCACTGTAACTGTATCTTCACTGTAACTGTATCTTCACTGTAACTGTAGCTTCACTGTATCTTCACTGTAACTGTAACTTCACTGTAACTGTAACTTCACTGTAACTGTAACTTCACTGTATCTTCACTGTAACTGTAACTTCACTGTAACTGTAACTTCACTGTAACTTCACTGTAACTGTAACTTCACTGTAACTGTAACTTCACTGTAACTGTAACTTCACTGTAACTGTAACTTCACTGTAACTTCACTGTAACGTCACTGTAACTGTAACTTCACTGTAACTGTAACTTCACTGTAACTTCACTGTAACTGTAACTTCACTGTAACTTCACTGTAACTTCACTGTAACTGTATCTTCACTGTAACTGTAACTTCACTGTAACTGTAACTTCACTGTAACTTCACTGTAACTGTAACTTCACTGTAACTTCACTGTAACTGTATCTTCACTGTAACTGTAACTTCACTGTAACTGTGACTTTACTGTAACTTCACTGTAACTGTAACTTCACTGTAACTTCACGGTAACTGTAACTTCACTGTAACTTCACTGTAACTGTAACTTCACTGTAACTTCACTGTAACTGTAACTTCACTGTAACTGTGACTTTACTGTAACTTCACTGTAACTGTAGCTTCACTGTAACTTCACTGTAACTTCACTGTAACTTCACTGTAACTGTAACTTCACTGTAACTTCACTGTAACTGTGACTTCACTGTAACTTCACTGTAACTGTAACTTCACTGTAACTTCACTGTAACTTCACTGTAACTGTAACTTCACTGTAACTGTGACTTCACTGTAACTAAAGGTGGGAGATGAAGAAAGACCGGTGTGTCTTCTGTGTCTTTAAATGTTGGCAGTGGACAGCATGAAGCCAAATAAATGAAGACGTCACTTAAAGACATTAAACCCCAATCACGCTGATAACCGCTTGAGTTTTTAAATCGTAAACGTGACGCGTAGAGCCAGCAATCATCCCGCTTTATGAAAACTACTGCAGAAAAGCTGTGCTGCAAAACGGGAGCGTTAGAGACATCAGTTCTGACTTCCTCAAAAAAAAACAAAAAAAACAGCACAAATTGTTGTATTCATTTTAGTTTTGTAGGTTAAAGTGTTAATAATAAATTGAGCTCCTGAATTAATGTTGCTGATTAATTTCATTCATTCATTCATTATCTTCCACTTTATCCTCTATGAGGGTCGCGGTGGGGTTCCCCATGCCCATCCAGGGGAGAACGTCTCGGGCGCTGGGCAGATACACCCAGGACAGGGCACCAATCCATCCCTAGGTACACAATCACTCACACAGACACACTCTATTTGGGGCAATTTGGAGAACTCAATTGACTTGATCCATGTTTTTGGACTGTGGGAGGAAACCGGAGAACCCGGAGGAAACCCACGCGGACACGGGGAGAACTTCCACCCAGATGGGGATTCGAACCGGGAATCCCTAGCGCTGAGAGGCGAACGTGCTAACCACTAAACCACCGTGCCGCCCTCTGATGAATTTGAATTTATTATTATTTATTGATTTTATTTCATTTCATTTTTCAGTATCAAATGCAGTCAGTTCAAAAATGTTTCTCGTCTAAATAAGGATTTCATTCGTTTCTGTTACAAACTAAAAAACAAAGTTAATAAAATGATTTTGTTCTAAGTTGATCTATATTTCTTTCTTTTTTGTTTTCTTTATTGTTAATAAGGAGACATTGTTATAAAAGAGGTGCACTTATAACAAATTTATAGACAAATCATACTACAGTGGGCGTGTAAAAATACTTTTTCCCATTTTTGATAAATTTGGGGGGATAAATCATGTGGGGGGGTGAGGGGGTGCGTGTGTGTGGGGGGGGGCGCAAAATGTTTTCTTCTTCCTAGGGGGGCTTAACAGAAAATAATTGAGAATCACTGCACTATCTGGACATGGCTGTCCTACACTGTTCATGCTGCCCGGCCGCTCAAGGAGGATGAGTCCCCCACTGGGTCTTGGTCCTCACAAGGTTTCTTCCTTAAATATCAACATAACAGGGAGTTTTTTTCTTGCCACTGTTGCTTCGGCTTGCTCTTTGGGGGTTTAAAAGCTTTTAATTGTAAAGCTGCTTTGTGACAATGTACTGTGTACTGTAAAGCGCGACATAAATAAATAGGGATGAGCTGCAATATTCGCTGATTCGACGATTCGATTCGGAGAACCGTAGTCGACTATGAACCTCATAGTCGAATGTACCATTTTGACCACATGGGGGTGCCCATGGCTGCTGCTAAGCATTAGTTTTTACATGAAATGTCTTTGTTTTCGTTATATATATAGCCTTTTGTCAAATAAAATCATTCTAATTTTTAGGTTTTTAGGTTTTTTTAAGGTTTTTCCTTTGAAGTGGAAAAAAGTCCAGAACGGGGATCCCATTTACGTTGCTCTAGAAAAACAAGTAAAATATTTAAAAAAAAATCTTTTTTAAAAACCACGCTTATAGCGCCATCTTTAACTGATTCGACAGTCGACTATAGGGAAAATCTGACGAATCAGATTCGACTATGAAAATCCTTTGTTGAATACACCCCTATAAATAAATAACTTGAACTTGTCTTTATTTATGAAACATGCAGAACCTTACTATTTTTGCACAGCTCACTGTAACATTTATCACAGACTTTGGCGCGTCTGTTCTTCATGTACTTCAGAGGAACTTTGTTCCGGCAGCAGTCTCTGCACACCACCTGCATTCAGTTCAACAGAACGACGAGAGTTAACGTTCTATCCGTTAAAGCTCACGTCTGATGTCTGCGGGATGTGACACCGTGTTTACCTTCCCACAGGCGTGACAGTGATGGCGCCGATGTGTCAGGCTGAAATGCACAGGGCAGTCCATACACACAGCTACCTGGGAAACGGATGTTAAAGGTGGAGCGTTCTCTCCTAAACAAACGGCTAACTTCTCCACAGGCTGAAAGGGAGAAAGAGATTAGAGAAATAAATACAAAATATCATACGATAACGCAATTACTATTTTTTATATATATATATACATTACATTACATTTAGTTATTAGCAGATGCTTTTATCCAAAGCAACTTACAAATGAGAACATCACAAATAAAAGCTACATTGTAGAATAATCAAACTGTACAATGATCCATATCTGATCCTCTTTGAAAAAATAAATAAATAAAATAAATAAAAATAATATATACAGTATATAAATAAATATATATATATATATATATATATATATATATATATATATATATATATATATATATATATATATATATATATATTTATTCATTATCTCCCGCTTTATCCTCTATTAGGGTCGCGGTGGGGTTCCCCATGCCCATCCAGGGGAGAACGTTTCGGGCTCTGGGCAGACAGACCCAGGACAGGGCGCCAATCCATCGCTGGGCAATATATACACATACATATACACACTCTATATGGGGCAATTTGGAGAATTCATTTGACCTTGATCCATGTGTTTTGACTGTGGGAAGAAACCGGAGGAAACTCACGTGGACACGGGGAGAACATGGAATCTCCACCCAGATTCTGATTCAAACCAGGAATCTCTAGAGCTGAGAGGCGAACATGCTAAACACACACTAAGCCACCGTGTCGCCTATATATATATATATATATATTCATTCATTCATTGTCTCCCGCTTTATCCTCTATTAGGGTCGCGGTGGGGTTCCCCATGCCCATCCAGGGGAGAACGTCTCGGGCGCTGGGCAGATAGACCCAGGACAGGGCGCCAATCCATCGCTGGACACACACTCACTCACACAGACACACTCTATATGGAGCAATTTGGAGAACTCAATTGACTTGATCCATGTTTTTGGACTGTGGAAGGAAACCGGAGAACCCGGAGGAAACCCACGCGGACACGGGGAGAACATGGAAACTCCACCCAGATGGGGATTTGAACCGGGAATCCCTAGCGCTGAGAGGCATACGTGCTAACCACTAAGCCACTGTGCTTACTGTATACTATATACATATACAGTATATATATATATATATATATATATATATATATATATATATATATATATATATATATATATATATAAATTAATTATATCAAGTGTTTTTGGACGAGATGTATTTTGAGATGTTTCTTGAAGATGCTAAGTGCTAATGGTTCCATCATTTTGCAGTGGTGAACGATACAGAGTGAGAATGAGCTCCTCGGTGAGGTGGAACCACCAGAAACAATCATCTCTAGAGTGAAGTGAACGAGTCGGAGTGGATTTTGGAAATATAGAGTAAAGGTAAGAGGAGCAGATCCAGAAATGGTTCTGTAGATCAGAGTCAGTGACTTGCACTGAATGCAGCAGCAACAGGGAGCCAATGGAGAGAGAGGAGAGGTGGAGTCACATGAGTTCTGTTGGGTGGTTGAACATAAGTCAGGCTGCAGAGTTCTGAATCAGTTGTAGAGGTCTGATTGTGGAAGCTGGGAGACCGACAAGTAACGCATTACAATCAAGCCGTGATAGGCTGAGGGCTGGAACCAGCAGCTGGGTAGCACGTTCAGTCCAGAAAGGTCTGATCTTCTACAGACCTTCTTCTACATTGTTTGATGCTCTACACAATGAATCGGCCGTTTTAGTGACCTGACCAGACAGTTTAAGATACGAGTCGATTATGAAACCATATCCAAATATCCAAATATCGGTTATGATTATGAGTCATAACCGATATTTTGTATACAGTAATATTAATATACATAAAGTCCTACAAAATGCATTTACAAACAGATCAATCATTTGTTAACATCATCTCATCTTATATAATCTTCCAATTAGTCCTCTACTGGGGGGAGGGGGGGGGTTGTTGGGGATGTGGTCACATGCTTACCTCAAAACCAGCTGCAGGTTCTGCCAGCAGTGAACTAAGGTCAGCAATCGTCCGATTCAGTGCAACGAACCAGTCATCCCTCTCAATAGAGGAGCTGCAAACAAACACATCACATTTACACTTTATAAAGTACACCATCACGACGGCACGGTGGCTTAGTGGTTGGCATGTTCTCCTCTCAGCACTAAGGATTCCCGGTTCAAATCCCAATCTGGGTGGAGTTTCCATGTTCTCCCCGTGTCCACGTGGGTTTCCTCCGGGTTCTCCGGTTTCCTCCCACAGTCCAAAAACATGGATCAAGTCAATTGAGTTCTCCAAATTGCCCCATATAGAGTGTGTCTGTGTGAGTGAGTGTGTGCCCAGCGATAGATTGGTGTCCTGTCCTGGGTGTATCTGCCCAGCGCCTGAAACGTTTCCCCCTGGATGGGCATGGGGAACCCCCCCCCCCACGACCCTAATATAGGATAAAGTGGAATATAAGGGATGGATATTATATTATACGAATTATTAAAAAGTTGGCACAGTGGCTTAGTGGTTAGCATGTTCTCCTCTCAGCACTAGGGATTCCCGGTTCGAATCCCAATCTGGGTGAAGTTTCCATGTTCTCCCCGTGTCCGCGTGGGTTTTCTCCAGGTTCTCCGGTTTCCTCCCACAGTCCAAAAACATGGCTTAAGGTCAAGTGAATTCTCCAAATTGCCCCATATAGAGTGTGTCTGTGTGAGTGAGTGTGTGTCCAGTGATAGATTGGCGCCCTGTCCTGGGTGTATCTGCCCAGCGCCCGAAATGTTCTCTTCTGGATGGGCATGGGGAACCCCCCCGCGACCCTAATAGAGGATAAAGCGGAAGATAATGGATGGATATATATATATATTTTTTATATATATAGTATTATATTATTTTATATTATGATAAAACTTTCATTTGTTTTTGTTTCACCTTGTTAGGTCCGACATGAACACATCAATATTTAGGGTAGGAATCCAGAGAACCCACATGAATACAGGGAACATGGAAACTCCACCCAGTTTAGGATTTGAACCCAGATCCCCAGCACTGAGCACTACACCAGCATTTGTGTTTTTCTGTGGATGTGTTTGTGTGTAAAGTTTACCTTGCCGAAAGAATAATACAGAGGTCTTTCACCTCAATTTTCAAGGCATTCTGGGTGTTTTCAATCGACAGTTTATTAACCTGAGAGAGAGAGAGATAGAGAGAGACAGAGAGAGAGAGAGATATACAGAAAACGTGCAAAATGTATGAAAAACGGACAAAAACGTGGGGAATGCACAAAAACACACAACATGTAAAAAGCATGAAATACACAAAATAAGTGTGAAAAACGTCTAAAAAACACACTAAATGCACAGGAAACCTGTAAAATGTACAGAAAACGTGCAAAACGTATGAAAAACGGACAAAAACGTGGGGAATGCACAAAAACACACAACATTCATAGACAACATGTAAAAAGCATGAAATACACAAAATAAGTGTGAAAAACGCCTAAAAAACACACTAAATGCACAGGAAACCTGTAAAATGTACAGAAAACGTGCAAAATGTATGAAAAACAGACACAAACACAAACTACATTCACAGACAACATGTATAAAGCATGAAATACACAAAATAAGTGTGAAAAACGCCTAAAAAACACACTAAATGCACAGGAAACCTGTAAAATGTACAGAAAACGTGCAAAACGTATGAAAAACGGACAAAAACTTGGGAAATGCACAAAAACACACAACATTCACAGACAACATGTAAAAAGCATGAAATACACAAAATAAGCCTGAAAAACACTAAATGCTGTAAAAATGATGACAACAAAACATAGCAAACATACAATAACCAGAAAGGCAGTGCTACCTCCATCCCTGTCAGGGCTAAAGTGTTAATCAGTCTGTATTTGCCATCTTGTTGAGGGTATGTGTAAAGCATCACATCACTCATCTGCAAGATAGAAATGCAAAAACAGGACATTAAGTAAGCAGACAGTGTCAAGCAGACAAATATCCATCCATTCATCCATCCATCCATCCATCCATTATCTTTCACTTTATCCTCCACTAGGATTGCAGGGGGTTCCCCATGCCCATCCAGAGGAGAACGATTCGAGCGCCAATCCATTGCTGGGTACACACTCACTCACACAGACACACTCTATATGGGGCAATTTGGAGAATTCAGTTAACTTGATCCATGTTTTTGGACTGTGGGAGGAAACCGGAGAACCCGGAGGAAACCCACGCGGACACGGGGAGAACATGGAAACTCCACCCAGCTGGGGATTCAAACCAGGAATCCCTAGCGCTGAGAGGAGAACATGCTAATCACTAAGCCACAGTGCCGCCCTATTTTAATTAATATAATGACACATAATAATGAGCAGCATTAGAACTTAATGATATTACAGATCTGTTAAAAAAAATAGATAGATTGGCGTCCTGTCCTGGGTGTATCTGCCCAGCGCCCGAGAAGTTCTCCCCTGGATGGGCATGGGGAACCCCCCCCCCAGCGACCCTAATAGAGGATAAAGCAGAAGATAATGGATGGATGGATTTTATTTTGCCTACTGTACTTACACACAGAGGAATTTGTCCTCCACATTTAACCCAGCCGTGCAGTCACACACACACACACACACACACACACACACACACACACACACACACACACACACACACACACTGGAGTGTGTGAGCACACATTCTCAGTGCAGTGGGCAGCCTTGAATTCGGCACCCGGGGAGCAGTTGGGGTTAGGTGCCTTGCCCAAGGGCACTTCAGCCATGGTACTTGGTGGGATCGGGAATCAAACCGGGGACCTTCAGGTCACAAGGCTGGTTCCTTAACCACAAGCCCATGACTGCCCCTCTGGTAGCAGTTCCTGTCACCATTGCGACTGCCTACCTATCCAGCATGATCTCAAATCTGTCTTTCCTCGTGTCCTACTTTGTTAGCATTGTGACTGTCGGTGGAGTAGTGGGTGGTAAAAGGGGTGTAAATGTCTATTTTTTGCTTTCTCACGCACGACGTACGGAGCCGAGGCAAAACATCCTGCCAGGAAATCCAGAAAACAAGGACATCGGCGTGTGGGAGTGTGGGAAAAGCCGAGTGACAGACAATAGAGCTGAAAAAAGCCCTTTTGTTGACAAATAAGACTTATCATATACACTGACCGGCCATTTTATTGATTACGTCCACCCCCTCAGTTCCACACTCACTGTGTGTGTTCTCAGTTCCACTGATCATATAGATGGACTTTGTAGTTCTACAATTCCATTCTGTTTCTCTACATACTCTGTTAGTCCACTTTAGTATGTTCTCTGATGATCAGGACCCCCACAGAGGAGGTATTAGGGTGGTGGATGATTCTCAGTACTGCAGTGATTTAAGCCTTTTAGTTTGACATTAAGCCTTTTAGTTTCAGTTCCACACTCACTGTGTGTGTTCTCAGTTCCACTGATCATATAGATAGACTTTGTAGTTCTACAATTCCATTCTGTAGTCCATCTGTTCCTCTACATACTTTGTTAGTCTGCTTTAGTATGTTCTCTGATGATCAGGACCCCCCACAGAGGAGGTATTAGGGTGGTGGATGATTCTCAGTACTGCAGTGATACTGACGTGGTGGTGCAGGTGTGTGAGTGTGTTGTGCTGGTGCGAGTGGATCAGACACAGCAGTGCTGCTGGACCGAGAACAGTCCACCAATCAGAACATACAGATCCACTGATCCACTCGTACCATCATCCACCACCCTAATAATACCTGCTCTGTGGAGGTCCTGATCATCAGAGAACATACTAAAGCACACAGACAGAGTATGTAGAGGAACAGATGGACTACAGAATGGTACTGTAGAACTACAAAGTCCATCTATATGGTAAATGGTAAAATAAGCTTTATCTAATAAAATGGCCGGTGAGTGACATTAAGCCTTTTAGTCTCAGTTCTACCCTCACTGTGTGTGTTCTCAGTTCCACTGATCATATAGATGGACTTTGTAGTTCTACAATTACATTCTGTTTCTTTACATACTTTGTTAGTCCGCTTTAGTATGTTCTCTGATGATCAGGACCCCCCACAGAGGAGGTATTAGGGTGGTGGATGATTCTTAGTACTGAGGTGATACTGACATGGTGGTGCAGGTGTGTGAGTGTGTTGTGCTGGTGTGAGTGGATCAGAGACAGCAGTGCTGCTGGACCGAGAACAGTCCACCAATCAGAACATACAGATCCACTGATATACTCGTACCATCATCCACCACCCTAATAATACCTGCTCTGTGGGGGTCCTGATCATCAGAGAACATACTAAAGCACACAGACAGAGTATGTAGAGGAACAGATGGACTACAGAATGGAACTGTAGAACTACAAAGTCCATCTATATGGTAAATGGTAAAATAAGCTGTATCTAATAAAATGGCCGGTGAGTGACATTAAGCCTTTTAGTCTCAGTTCTACCCTCACTGTGTGTGTTCTCAGTTCCACTGATCATATAGATGGACTTTGTAGTTCTACAGTTACATTCTGTAGTCCATCTGTTCCTCTACATACTTTGTTAGTCTGCTTTAGTATGTTCTCTGATGATCAGGACCCCCCACAGAGGAGGTATTAGGGTGGTGGATGATTCTCAGTACTGCAGTGATACTGACATGGTGGTGCAGGTGTGTGAGTGTGTTGTGCTGGTGCGAGTGGATCAGACACAGCAGTGCTGCTGGACCGAGAACAGTCCACCAATCAGAACATACAGATCCACTGATCCACTCGTACCATCATCCACCACCCTAATAATACCTGCTCTGTGGAGGTCCTGATCATCAGAGAACATACTAAAGCACACAGACAGAGTATGTAGAGGAACAGATGGACTACAGAATGGTACTGTAGAACTACAAAGTCCATCTATATGGTAAATGGTAAAATAAGCTGTATCTAATAAAATGGCCGGTGAGTGACATTAAGCCTTTTAGTCTCAGTTCCACACTCACTGTGTGTGTTCTCAGTTCCACTGATCATATAGATGGACTTTGTAGTTCTACAGTTACATTCTGTAGTCCATCTGTTCCTCTACATACTTTGTTAGTCTGCTTTAGTATGTTCTCTGATGATCAGGACCCAGCACAGAGGAGGTATTAGGGTGGTGGCTGATTCTCAGTACTGCAGTGATACTGATATGGTGGTGCAGGTGTGTGAGTGTGTTGTGCTGGTGCGAGTGGATCAGACACAGCAGTGCTGCTGGACAGAGAACAGTCCACCAATCAGAACATACAGGGGTCTGACCCACTCGTACCATCATCCACCACCCTAATAATACCTGCTCTGTGGAGGTCCTGATCATCAGAGAACATACTAAAGCGCACTAACAGAGTATGTAGAGGAACAGATGGACTACAGAAAGGAACTGTAGAACCACAAAGTCCATCTATGGTAAATGGTAAAATAAGCTGTATCTAATAAAATGGCCGGTGAGTGACATTAAGCCTTTTAGTCTCAGTTCTACCCTCACTGTGTGTGTTCTCAGTTCCACTGATCATATAGATGGACTTTGTAGTTCTACAGTTCCATTCTGTAGTCCATCTGTTCCAATGAAAATTATTAAAATAATGATTAGAAAAATGTCACATGACCAGAACTGGGGCGGCATGGTGGTATAGCGGTAAGCATATTCACCCCCACCCGCCTGTGCTGGAGATTTCAGGATCAAATCCTAATCTGGGTGGAGTTTCCAAAGTTCTCCCCGTGTCCGCGTGGGTTTCCTCCGGGTTCTCCGGTTTCGTCCCACAGTCCAAAAACATGGATTCAAGGTGAATTGCTCTAAATTGCCCCTATATAGTGTGTGTAGGGTGACCAGATGTTCCCCTTTGTGTGGGACAGTCACACAATTTCGTTACTTTTCACGCGTCCCGCAAATTGAGACGTTGTCCCTCATTGTTATTGAAAGTCAGACTCCAGTTTTTAAGCGTGTTTTATAATCTGCCATTGGACGGCTGTGTTGTCTGTTATCGGGGGAGAGGCGGGCTGTTTGAATGTCAACCAATCGGGAACGCCGACGCATGTTAAGGGCACGCCCACCAACACAAACAATGCAAATTAGGTCAAATATATATATATTTATATATATTTTCATTCATTCATTCATTCATTCATTATCTTCTGCTTTATTCTCTATTAGGGTCGTGGGGGGGGTTCTCCATGCCCATCCAGGGGAGAACATCTCGGGCGCTGGGCAGATACACCCAGGACAGGACGCCAATCTATCACTGGACACACACTCACTCACACATACTCACTCTATATGGGGCAATTTGGAAAATTCAATTGACTTGACCCATGTTTTTGGACTGTGGGAGAAAACCGGAGAACCCGGAGCAAACCCACGCGGACACGGGGAGAACATGGAAACTCCACCCAGATGGGGATTCGAACCGAGAATCCCTAGTGCTGAGAGGAGAACATGCCAACCACTAAGCCACCGTGCCGCCATATATATATATATATATACACAGTGCATTGGTGTCCCACATTGTCCCACACAAACATAGTCTTTGTCCCACATCTGGTGAATTGGAATCTGGTCACCCTAAGAGTGTGTGTGTGTGTGTGTGTGTGTGTGTGTGTGTGTGTGTGTGTGTGTGTGTGTGTGTGTGTGTGTGTGTGCCTATTGATGTACTGGTGTCCTGTCCTGGGTGTTTCAGCCCAGCGCCCTAAACCTTCTCCCCTGGATGGGCATGGGGAATCCCCCCCTCCCCCCACGACCCTACCAGAGGATTAAGTGGAAGATAATGATGCAAAATGAGGAGGCCTTGTGATCAATAATAAAAGGGCATGAGGGTCACTTGTGCACTTCAATCCTATGAACACGTTAAGGTTGAACGTCACAAACTCTGCATTTTGGACACAAAGTTTTAACCTTCTTAAAGTTCTAATGCCTTTTATGATGTCACAAAACATCAAAAAATACAAAAATAAACATTTAAAGAGTGTATCTGCTTTTCTCTGTGTCTGGAATAGTGGATGTGACTTACCAAGAACAAGTAACGAGGCTGTTTGCACTTCCTGCTGACCTTCATCAGAGTCCCCTCTTTCACAAAGGACTGAAAATAGAAAGGTTCACATCATTAATATTAAAAAAGACAAATCTATTCTCACTGATTCGTATGTGGATGCTCCTCGCTCACTCGGCCTGGTTGGAGTAAGTTCTTCAGTCCTTGGACGTTGTGTTCAATATGAACCAGGTGAATTAAATCCATCTGAAATGAAACAAAAACACAACAAATGCCCCCATATAAATGTATGAACGTTAAATTATTATTACGATAATTTTTCATTCATTCATTATCTTCCGCTTTATCCTATAGTAGGGTCGTGGGGGGGTTTCCCATGCCCATCCAGGGGAGAACGTTTCGGGTGCTGGGCAGATACACCCAGGACAGGACGTCAATCCATCACTGGGCACACTCACACAGACACACACTCTATATGGGGCAATTTGGAGAACTCAATTGACTTGATCCATGTTTTTGGACTGTGGGAGGAAACCGGAGAACCCGGAGGAAACCCACGCAGACACGGGAGAACATGGAAACTCCAACCAGATGGGGATTCAAACCGGGAATCCTTAGCGCTGAGTGGAGAACATGCTAATCACTAAGCCACCCTTATTATGATTTTTTATTGAACACATTTCAAGGACATACATCCCTCATGGGCTTATGTACAAAAATATAGTGCAAACATTCACTGAAATGATACGGAAGAAATAAAATTAGTAGAAATGGTAATAATAATAAGGGCGGCATGGTGGCTTAGTGTTTAGCATGTTCTCCTCTCAGCGCTAGGGATTCCCGGTTCGAATCCCAATCTGGATGGGGTTTTCATGTTCTCCCCGTGTCTGCGTGGGTTTCCTCAGGGTTCTCCGGTTTCCACCCACAGCCCAAAAACATGGATCAAGTCAATTGAATTCTCAAAATTGCCCCATATAGAGAGTGTCTGTGTGAGTGAGTGAGTGTCCAGCGATAGATTGGTGTCCTGTCCTGGGTGTATCTGCCCAGCGCCCGAAACGTTCTCCCCTGGATGGGCATGGGGAACCCCACCGCGACCCTAATAGAGGATAAAGCAGAAGATAATGGATGGATGATTGGTGGAAGGGCAACATGGTGGCTTAGTGGTTAGCATGTTCTCCTCTCAGCGCTAGGGATTCCCGGTTCGAATCCCAATCTGGATGGAGTTTTCATGTTCTCCCCGTGTCTGCGTGGGTTTCCTCTGGGTTCTCTGGTTTCCTCCCACAGTCCAAAAACATGGATCAAGTCAATTGAATTCTCCAAATTGCCCCATATAGAGAGTGTCTGTGTGAGTGAGTGAGTGTCCAGCGATAGATTGGCGCCCTGTCCTGGGTGTATCTGCCCAGCGCCCGAAACGGTCTCCCCTGGATGGGCATGGGGAACCCCCACTCCGACCCTAATAGAGGATAAAGCAGAAGATAATGGATGGATGATTGGTGGAAGGGCAACATGGTGGCTTAGTGGTTAGCATGTCAATCAATGCTAGGGATTCCCGGTTCGAATCCCAATCTGGGTGGAGTTTCCATGTTCTCCCCGTGTCTGCGTGGGTTTCCTCCGGGTTCTCCGGTTTCCTCCCACAGTCCAAAAACATGGATCAAGTCAATTGAGTTCTCGAAATTGCCCCATATAGTGTGTATGTGTGTCTGTGTGAGTGAGTGTGTGTCCAGTGATAGATTGACACCCTGTCCTGGGTGTATCTGCCCAGCGCCCAAAACGTTCTCCCCTGAATGGGCATGTGGAACCCCCCCGCAACCCTAGTAGAGGATACAGTGGAAGATAATAGATGGATGGAAGTTTAATATGTAAATCTAATTCAATAAAATGGTATATTTTAGTTCTTATAAATATTATGAAACAATCTATAGGTAGCTCATAATATAGTATAAAATAAAACAATAAAAAAAAATAAAACTTTGGAAATAAATCCTGAGCAATGTGATGTCCTGAGCAACATCTTTAATATAACTTAAAAAGCACAACGCCATCTTGAAAAGGCTGTTAGTGTGTTCCAGATTACCATTTTTACTCGAGAAGACTTAGTCAGTATGAACTCACTCCGTTTGTAAGGTTGTCTTTTGCTTGATCAGCCATGTTTGAGAGCATCACCAGAAAAGCTGACGAAATAAGAGAGAGAAATAGAAATGAGCATAAAGTCACATGAGCATCATGAACAGCTGACCAGCTACCACACGATACTCAGGCTTAAATATTAATGAGGTCACTCCATGTTTTCATATAGAATAAAAAAATCTGTTCTCATTAATGCATAACTATCACACCTGCTCCACCCTATCAGTTTTCTTCAGCTCCCCTCGCTCCTCACCTGGGCGTGGTCGTTTTAATGCATCTGAATTTCAGGGTTTTTATTCTCCTCCACTTTTCAATTCATCTATTATATTCCACTTTATCCTATATTAGGGATGTGGGGGGGGGGGGGGGGTTTCAACATGCCCATTCAGGGGAGAACGTTTTGGGCGCTGGGCAGATAATCCCATGACAGGGTGCCAATCTATGGCTGGCCACACACTCACTCACACAGACACACTCTATATGGGGCAATTTTGAGAACTCAATTGACTTTGATCCATGTTTTTGGACTGTGGGAGGAATCCGGAGAACCCGGAGGAAACCCACACGGACACAGGGAGAACATGGAAACTCGACCCAGATTGGGATTCGAACCGGGAATCCCTAGCGCTGAGAGGAGAACATGCCAACCACTAAGCCACCATGCACTTATACACTTATAGTACCTGATGTAAAGGTTTACTGCGTGCAAATAAGCAATTCTGCAAAAATTCCACAAATATTTAACAATGTTTGAAATTATATAGACAGATCTCAACAAGGGCGTGGCACGGTGGTTTAGTGGTTAGCATGTTCTCCTCTCAGCGCTAAGGATTCCCGGTTCGAATCCCAATCTGGGTGGAGTTTCCATGTTCTCCCCGTGTCCCACAGTCCAAAAACATGGATCACGTCAATTGAGTTCTCCAAATTGCCCCATCTAGAGTGTGTCTGTGTGAGTGAGTGTGTGTCCAGTGATAGATTGTCATCCTGTCCTGGGTGTATCTGCCCAGAGCCTGAAACGTTCTCCCCTGGATGGGCATGGGGAACCCCCCCAGCGACCCTAATAGAGGATAAAGCGGAAGATAATGGATGGATAGAGATCTCAACAAGCATTTGGAGATCTGCCACAGTGGACTTCAGACCAGAACTGCAGAACTACAAAGTCCATCCATATGGTTTGTGGAGGAACAATGAGCTGTATCTAATAAATGGTTGGTGAGTGAATATTACTGTATATAATTCATCCATCCATTATCTTCCGCTTTATCCTCTGCTAGGGTCGTGCGGGGGGGTGGGGGGGTCCCCATGCCCATCCAGGGGAGAACGTTTCGGGCGGAGGGCAGATACACCCAGAACAGGGTGCCAATACATTGTTGGGCACACACTCACTCACACAGACACACTCTATATGGGGCAATTTGGAGAATTCACTTGACTTAATCCATGTTTTTGGACTGTGGGAGGAAACCCACGCAGACAGGGAGAATATGGAAACTCCACCCAGATGGGGATTCTGAGAGGAGAACATGCTAACCACTAAGCGACTGTGCTGCCCTACTGTATAAAATAATTTCAAAAATGTGAAACAGTTTTGCTCTCTTTCCAACGGAGCCCCTAAAGTGACATGGAAGAAAAAAATATAATGCGATATCTAGCAATAACTTTTGAGAGCTCTCGCAATAATTGTATTTATATTTATTGTGAGATCTCGCAAAGGTTAATGTGAGATCTCGCGATATCTCACAAAACTAACGCGGTCCGCTTGCATTAAGTTGTCTCTTCAGGTGTCTCTCGTGTTGGAATTTATTAAACATAAAAAGACATGAATTGAATTATTAAGGTTTTTTTTTATACTTCGTAATGCTCTTTATTTTTGTAATGACATTTACTATTTCACATAGTTCAAACAACTGCTGAATGACTGCAGGGAACAGAGGGAATGGTCATTTGCGGGATGAGTGTGTATAATTGTAGGAATGTCCAGTTGCGGGATGAGCATGGCAAAGTGCAGGGGTGTCCGATCACAGGGTGAGCTGTAGACTTAGCGGGTAACATTTTTTAAATGTAACAGTGAGACTGGGGCTCAGAAAGGCCCCACCATATAGGGAAGGTCCATTCACACTGATCCACACACAGAAGGACAGTCTAAGGGTTAAATATTAATATTGAACTGAATATTAATTGGACTGGTGGTCCTGCAGGATGCCCTTAATGGACTCACATATAGTTTTCCAGTTGTTAGTGTTTCCATTTGTTTAATATCTCTACATGGCTGTCCTACACTGTTGATGCTGCCTGGCCGCTCAAGGAGGATGAGTCCCCCACTGATTCTTGGTCCTCACAAGGTTTCTTCCTTAGATAACTGTTAGACCTGTTCTGTGTTTCTTTTGTTGTTTTTAGTTAATTAACGTACGTGGGTCATTAGTTTAAGTTAATTAACTCGTTCTTGGGATTGGTTTGTTTTGTGCACGTGGTCGGGTATCTTTTTGTATTTATTTCCAGTGTTCTCTGTCCTCGTTGCACATCGTTTTATTTGATGTCACTCGTCGGTTGTACCTCTTTGCTTTGGGTGTTACTACACCTTTAAATAAACTTGTTATTCTGCTACCTGCGTGCCTGGCTCCCTTCAGCGCTTTAGAGAGCGGCGGCTCTGCGCTTCCTATGCGCAGCCGCTTTATCCCGAGGTAGGCGAGGCTGACAATAACAACATAACAGGGAGTTTTTTCTTGCCACTGTCGCTTCGGCTTGCTCTTTTGGGGTTTAAAGGCTTTTCATTCTGTAAAGCTGCTTTGTGACAATGTACTGTTGTAAAAAACGCGACATAAATAAATAACTTGAACTTGAATTTAAATACCGAGGCGGGATCTTTGAGAATTCAGAGCTCTCTCATCAATCGCAGTCGCCTGCTGTTGATGTTTTTTCCTGAACACTTGTTTGTCTATTCAGTAAAACACATCAAGTTCTTTTGGAACAAAGCCGCCGACTTCTGACCGTTTTATTGGAACAGAACACTCACTCACACTCACGAAAACCGTGTTTACGGCCAAGCACTGATTTCATGTCTTTATATTGTACGCCAATCACAAAATAAAACTCAATAAAACTTTTCCACGGATGAACGTTCTACATTGTGATCGTTTATTGTTGTTGGCCCGGAAACTGACCTGAATAAATATAAATATAAATATAAATATAAATATAAATATAAATATAAATATAAATATTGTTATTGCAATAACAAAGTCATTGCGAGATCTCGCATTATATTTTTTTCCTTCCATGTCACTTTAGGGGCTCCGTACTTTCCTGCTGAGTGGAACGTGTTTACACAATCATACTCTGATACACAACGTTGTGATACGCAAGACTGACAGGGTGAAGAGAATATGGATGTCGAGGTCACAGTTCACATGGAAATATAACCCAGATACAGCTATTTAATCAGAGTTGGAGATAACCACGACCTTCACATGACCTTCACATGACCTTCACACAAAAACAATGGACACAGACAAAGAAGCAAACCAAAACGGGCAACTTATAACAAAATCCTGTGTGAAATAATTACGTTTAAGACTGATTTTAAAAGACTGTTGTAAAGTTGACTGTTGACTTCAGTGTCAAACTCAAGTTCATTTTACATTAATCTATTATTATTGTTATTAACGGCCCAGCGATAGATTTTTTGCACGATGCTCATATTATAAATTTAAAAAAATGCCAATTTTAAATTTGTATGTTCTCCTCTCAGCAATAGGGATTCCCGGTTCGAATCCCAATCTGGGTGGAGGTTCCATGTTCTCCCCATGTCCGCAAGGGTTTCCTCCGGGTCCTCCCACAGTCCAAAAAATATGGATCAAGGTCAATTGAATTCTCCAAATTGCCCCATATACAGTGTGTATGTGTGAGTGAGTGTGTAACAGTGATAGATTGGTGTCCTGTCCTGGGTGTATCTGCCCAGCTCCCGAAACTTTTTCCCCTGGATGGGCATGGGGAACCCCACCGCGACCCTAGCTCCTCTCAGCACTAGGTATTCCCGGTTTGAATCCCAATCTGGGTGGAGTTTCCATGTTCTCCCCGTGTCTGCGTGGGTTTCCTCCGGGTTCTCCGGTTTCCTCCCACAGTCCAAAAACATGGATCAAGGTCAATTGAATTCTCCAAATTGCCCCATACAGAGTGTGTCTGTGTGAGTGAGAGTGTGCCCAGTGATAGATTGACGCCCTGTCCTGGGTGTATCTGCCCAGCGCCCGAACGTTCTCCCCTGAATGGGCATGGGGAACCCCACCGCGACCCTAATAGAGGATAAAGCGGAAGATAATGGATGGATGGAAATTGTATGCTTTTGACAGGAACATTTTTATGGGGAGCTGAAATATTTAAAGATATTTAAAGTTGATGAATGTTTTGATTTATTTTTACTTTTGTAGAAAAGCATATATTTTATAAATATATTTTATTTACCAAAGTTTTTCTTTTTACAAATGAGTTGTAACTTTGTATAATTTGGCAAGAGATATTTTTATAGAGAGCAAAGTATGTTGTATTGTATGTATTGCATGTATGTGTGTTGTATTCAAGTTTATTTATTGTCTGTTTTTATTCCTGTTTTATTTTTAATGTTCAGAAAACATTGTTCACTAAATGCTTCTCCTGTTCGGCCTGCGACCTAAAGTGTGCTTTGAGTTTTTGCCCCCGGTGCAAAAGTTTGAGTTTGACACCCCTGCTGTTAAAGGGGTGTGTCCAAATTCTTAACTTCTACTTGTAACTTGTACACTGATCACTTTCATCCATCCAACCATCCATCCAATATCTTCCGCTCTATCCTCTACTAGGGTCGCAGGGGGGGGGGGGGTGCCCTTCCACCAATCATCCATCCATTATCTTCTGATTTATCCTCTATTAGGGTCGTGGGGGGGGGGGGGGGGGGGGGGGGGTTTCCCCATGCCCATCCAGGGGAGAACGTCTCGGGCGCTGGGCAGATACACCCAGGACAGGATGCCAATCTATCACTGGACACACACTCACTCACACATACACACACTATATGGGGCAATTTGGAGAACTCAATTGACCTTGATCCATGTTTTTGGACTGTGGGAGGAAACCGGAGAACCCGGAGAGGAGAACATGCTAACCACTAAGCGTATTAATACGTAATTTTCAAAAATAGGTTCATGTTTCTTACCTTCGATCTCCCCATACTCCTTACAGTGCAGTGAAAGATTATTCATGTAATCTGTAGGAAAATAAAAACCATATTAATGAATTTCTTTAAAAATACGGGTTAAAATTTGCATTGTATTATACTCTCTCCAGGTACAGCTCATTGTTTCCATATAGATGGACTTTGTAGTTCTACAGTTCCATTCTGTAGTCCATCTGTTCCTCTACATACTCTGTTAGTCTGCTTTACTCTGTTCTCTGATGATCAGGACCCCAGAGCAGGTATTATTAGGGTGGTGGATGAAGGTACGAGTGGATCCGACCCCTGTATGTTCTGATTGGTGGACTGTTCTCTGTCCAGCAGCACTGCTGTGTCTGATCCACTCACACCAGCACAACACACACTCACACACCTGCACCACCATGTCAGTATCACTGCAGCACTGAGAATCAACCACCACCCTAATACCTCCTCTGTGGGGGGTCCTGATCATCAGAGAACATACCTAACAACATATATAAACAGACGGACTACAGAATGCAATTGTAGAACTACCATGTCGACCTATATGATCAGTGGAACTGAGAACACACACACTGAGTTTAATAAAATGGCCAGTGAATGTATTTCTGAATCTTATAATCACTTATAAGAAAAAAACATTTATAAACTAATGTTTAAAATCACAAATCACAGAAAACCTTTAGCTGTGGTGTCTGTGTGAAGGCTGAATGAGAGTCAGGGTGTTCTGTGAGGAGGGGATTTTAGGTGGATGATGAGGGAGGTATGTGGGTAATGACTAACACACATTCAGACAAACAGAGCTGTTGGTTTTAATATGTTACCTGTTAGCAGCAGACGAAACTGCAGGACTCTTATGATCACCTGCAGCAGCTGCTGTTTCAGAGACTGGACATTTTGCTGCTGAGAGACAGAGAAAGTTTATTCTCTCTAATTATTAATTATTTAATTCAGTTAACAGAAGTCATGCGTTTAAATATATATATATATTCATTCATTCATTATCTCCTGCTTTATCCTCTATTAGGGTCGCGGTGGGGTTCCCCATGCCCATCCAGGGGAGAACGTCTCGGGCGCTGGGCAGATACACCCAGGACAGGGTGCCAATCCATCGCTGGGCACACACTCACTCACACAGACACACTCTATATGGGGCAATTTGGAGAACTCAATTGACTTGATCCATGTTTTTGGACTGTGGGAGGAAACCGGAGAACCCGGAGGAAACCCAGGCGGACACGGGGAGAACATGGAAACTCCACCCAGGTGGGGATTCGAACTGTGAATCCCTAGCGCTGAGAGGCGAACGTACTACCCACTAAGCCACCGTGCCACCACACACATACTATATATATATACACACACAAATACACAAACATGTTTTTATTTGCAGTGCATTGGTAGTCTTTGTCCTACATCTGGTGAATTGGAATCTAGTCACCCTAGTTTGTTCTCCAGTTCTCTCGGCCATCTCGCTTATTCGTTCCTTTCTTCCATATGAGCTGCTCTTCCTGTCTTTGTACCCAGTTTGCATCATTTAATGTTCCGTTCTGGCTGCTTTTGTTTGGTGAGTATCCTTTGTCTTTAGTAAAACCACATGTTGGTTTATTAAGTTCACTGTTTTGTTATCAACGCAGACTCTGAGTGATAAGATCTTACCTTTATTTTATTGGGAATTTTGTTTTTGGTAAATGTATTAATAGCTCATGCTGTAAAATCCCTTTCATCCTCCACTTCTCTACTAGGGTCACAGGGAGGTTCCCCATGCCCATCCAGTGGAGAACATTTCTAGCGCTAAGCAGATACACACAGGACAGGGTGCCAATCCATCACTGGACACACTCACTCACACAGACACTACATAGGGGCAATTTAGATCAGTCAATTCATCTTAAATCCATGTTTTTGGACTGTGGGAGGAAACCAGAGAACCCAATGGAAACCTATGAGAACATGGGGAGAACATGGAAACTCACCCAGATTGGGATTCGAACCTCAATCCCCAGCACCAAGAGGCTGAGATAGCACCGAGAGGCTAACAACTACGCCAGTGCCCGCCCCATGGTTAAAAAGGCCTTTAATTGAAAGATTCTCCAAATTACACTCATTTACATGAAACCAGATCGCTGAAAAACCTCACACTGATTGGATTAGAGATCACTTACTGTGTCCTCAGTCCGCTCCAGAGTCTTTACTCTGCCATCATGTTGGCTGATAAAAGTAGAGAACATGCCAAACTCAGTCTGCTTGGCCAGGAAAATGTCTGAAATGCCCTTGTTCTGATCCCTAAAGAAAAAAAAAAGGTGAATTTAAAGGTGAATGGTGAATTTAGTGGTTTTGGGTGATCAGTTGGAGAGTGGGTGTGTGCTGGCATACCACTCTTTCACTCGAGTTTCTAGTTGAGTGTGGAGGTCTTGATGAAATGTGTATATAACGGGAACATCACTCCAAAGATCCGTCAGCCGCTTGTCTGTATTTATAGTCTACAATTTAAACAAGTCAACATTAAACGAGCTGTTCAATTCAAATCAACTGACATTAAAAAAGATGATGCTAATTAATATTCTATCCATCCATCCATTATCTTCCGCTTTGTCCTCTACTAGGGTTGCGGTTGGGTTCCCCATGCCCATCCAGTGGAGAACGTTTTGGGCGCTGGGCAGATACACCCAGAACATGGTGCCAATCTATCACAGGGCACACACTCACTCACACACACACACACACACACTCTATATGGGGCAATTTGGAGAACTCAATTGACCTTGATCCATGTTTTTGGACTGTGGGAGGAAACCGGAGAAACCGGGAATCCCTAGTGCTGAGAGTAGAACATGCCAACCACTAAGCCATCATGCCGCCCTTAATATTGCATCCATCTATCCATCCATTATCTTCCGCTTTATCCTCTATTAGGGTCGCAGGGGGTTCCCTATGCCCATCCAGGGGAGAACGTTTCGGGCGCTGGGCAGATACACCCAGGACAGGGTGCCAATCTATCACTGGGCACACACTCACTCACACACACACACTATATATGGGGCAATTTGGAGAATTCAATTGATTTGATCCATGTTTTTGGACTGTGGGAGGAAACCGGAGAACCCGGAGGAAACCCCTGTGGACACGGGGAGAACATGGAAACTCCACCCAGATGGGGATTCAAACGTGGAATCCCTAGTGCTGAGAGGAGAACATGCTAATCACTAAGCCACCGTGCCGTCCTTAATATTCTATATTAATAATAAAAACTTTCTTCTTATTTCTGCATTTTTAGCATTTATTATTCAGGGGTCACCACAGCAATGAACTGGCCACTACTCAAGACTTGGCCAGTGTTTTACGCCAGATGCCCTTCCCGACACACACACACACACACACACACACACACACACACACACACACACACACACACACACACACACAGGACACATACATACATACATACATACATACACTTATATAACAGAATAAATACAGTATCCATTTTGGATATATAGAATGTATATATATATATATATATATATATATATGGGGATATATATATATATACATATAAATACAGTATATATATATATACACACACACACACATTACCTACCTCACTCAGAAGCTTTAACATCTTTACGTGCCTAAAAAACAGACAAAAAAGAACAAAAATCCACATTTTCAGAATGCGTTCTTCTACCTTTGAATATAAGTGTAAAACAAACTTATTAATTACAGTATAAATAGAGTATTTACAACAACACAATGCTAAAATGAACACCAAACATTTGATCAGAAAAGCTATGCTAATGCAATACCTCTCATTCAGGTATTTACAATCCCCTATCCATCCATTATCTTCTGTTTAATTCTATACTAGGATCGGGGGGGTTCCCCATGCCCATCCAGGGGAGAACGTTTCGGGCGTTGGGCAGATACACCCAGGACAGGACGCCAATCTATTTTTGAGCCCAAAAACACCCCCCCACACACACCCACACACCCACCCCCCCACACCCACCCACACACCCACCCACACACACACACACACACACACACCACACACACACTCTCTCTCACACACACACACACACACACAAACAATATAGAAAAATTTAGATAGGTGCAATTCAGAGCAGTCAATTCACCTTAAATCCATGTTTTTGGACTGTGGGACGAAACTGGAGACCCCAGAGAAAACCTGGCAGAGCATGGAAACTCCACCCAGATCAGGATTCGTCACATCAGGCAGATGTGCTAACAACTATGCCACTGACCCATCCAATAATAATAATAATAATAATAATAATAATAATAATAATAATAATAATAATAATAATAATAAGGGGCGGCATGGTGGCTTAGTGGTTAGCATGTTCTCCTCTCAGCACTAGGGATTCCCGGTTCGAATCCCAATCTGTGTGGAGTTTCCATGTTCTCTCCGTGTCCACGTGGGTTTCCTCAGGGTTCCTCAGTGAGTGTGCCCAGGGATGGATTGGCGTCCTGTCCTGGGTGTATCTGCCCAGCGCCCAAAACGTTCTCCCCTGGATGGGCATGGGAACCCCCCCCCACGACCCTAGTAGCAGAAGATAATAGATGGATAATAATAATAATAATAATAATAATACATGAAGATGTAACAAATAATATATTGCCCATGTAAATAAGAACGCTGTTCCATATTGTATGCACTACTCACTGTGCCTCACTGTCCAGCAGTTCTTTCACAGTGTAAAACGCTCTGGAACAATTAACAGTCTGAAAGCAAAAACAATATACAGTACAGTACAAACGGAAAAAGAGAAAAAATGACACAAAGAGATGTATTTATTATTAATATTTAAATAATTCATTCATTCATTCATTATCTCCCACTTTATCCTCTATTAGGGTCGCGGGGGGGTTCCCCATGCCCATCCAGGGGAGAACGTCTCGAGCGCCGGGCAGATACACCCAGGACAGGGCGCCAATCCATCGCTGGGCACACACTCACTCACACAAACACACGCTATATGGGGCAATTTGAAGAATTCAATTGACTTGATCCATGTTTTTGGACTGTGGGAGGAAACCGGAGAACCCGGAGGAAACCCACGCGGGCACGGGGAGAACATGGAAACACCCAGATGGGGATTCGAACCGGGAATTTTTATTTAAACACCATTTTAATACTAATATTATCATTATTTATTTTTTTAACAAGTATATGATGGCCTTACCTGACTTTTGGACGGAAGGTTCTCCTCTTCTTTCGCACATATTGCACCTACAGATATACTCACTGTTCCATCGGACCTCACCGTAGGAGAGCAGATTGTGTAAGCGCTGAGAGGTGAACAATAACACAGAAACACACACAGATCGTTTACTACACACACACACACATATTCACACATTCTGTCTTATGAAACACGTTGGGCATCTCTGGACAAGTTCTGTGTTTTATTGATTTTAAAATGGAAATAAAGCTAGCACAGAACCCTGAACATCCATCCATCCAGAAGAAGAAAGTTTCGGGCGCTGGGCAGATACACCCAGGACAGGACGCCAATCCATCGCTGGGCAAGAACACTGAACTCATACCTCTAAACATTTCAACACACCGGATTAACTTAACTGCTTTGATATTACCAGTCAAAAGTTTGGACACGCCCCCTTTCTGCTCAATTTCCTCCACTTATCATATAGATGGACTTTGTAGTTTTATAATTCCAGACTGTAGTCCATCTGTGTTCTTTGTTGTTGTTAGTCCCCTGTTGGTTCTCTGTTCTCTGTTGGTCAGGAGCATCACAGAACAGGTATCATTTGGGTGGTGGATTGTTTATTGTCAGTTCTGCAGTGACACTGATGTGGTGAGGGGGGGTTTTAGTGCAGCAGTGCTGCTGGAGGTTCATTTCTCCACCTCAGTGACACTGCTGGGATAGGAATAATGCACCAACCAAATAACCCCTGCTCTGTGGTGGTACTATTGGGGTCCTGAGGACAGAGTAAAGGGGATGTACACTGTATGTACTGTAGTCCACAAACAGATGGACTACAGTCTGAAATTGTAGAACTACAAAGTCCATCTTCACAGGAAGTGGAACAGAGAACATGGAGAATAAGTGGAGAGAAAAGGGGGTGTGTCCAAACACTTAACTTGTACATGTAACTTGTACACTGATTACTTTCATCCATCCATCCATTATCTTCCGCTTTATCCTCTATTAGGGGGGGGGGGGGGGGGGGGGGGGGGGGGGTTCCCCATGCCCATCCAGGGGAGAACGTCTCGGGTGCTGGGCAGATAGGGGGGGGGGTGGGGGGGGGGGCGGGGGGGGGGGGGGGGGGGGGGGGGGGGGGGGTGGGGGGGGGGGGGGTGGGGGGGGGGGGGGGGGGGGGGGGGGGGGGGGGGGGGTGGGGGGGGGGGGGGGCTGGGGGGGGGGGGGGGGTCTGGGGCGGTGGGGGGGGGGGGGGGGGGGGGGGGGTTCCCCCACCCAGGACAGGACGCCAATCTATCACTGGGCACACACTCACTCACACAGACACACTTTGAAAAATTTGAAAAATTCCATGTTTTTGGACTGTGGGAGGAAACCGGAGAACCCGGAGGAACCCCACGTGGACACGGGGAGAACATGGAAACTGATCACTTTCATTTTACTCCAAAACACACTTTACATCTTCATTGTCATTTCTATATACGTTTCATAAGTTTGCACATCAATGGACATGAAAGCCATGGCTACAAATTTACCAAATTAAACATTTGGTTGTTAACCAATACTAGAACCTTAAATTCATCCATCCATCCATTATCTTCCACTTTATCCTCTATTAGGTCGCGGTGGGGTTCCCCATGCCCATCCAGGGGAGAACTTCTCGGGCGCTGGGCAGATACACCCAGGACAGGACGCCAATCTATCACTGGACAAACACTCACTTACACATACACACTCTATATGGGGCAATTTGGAGAACTCAATTGACTTGATCCATGTTTTTGGACTGTGGGAGGAAACCGGAGAACCCGGAGGAAACCTATGCAGTCACGGGGAGAACATGGAAACTCCACCCAGATAGGGATTCGAACCGGGAATCCCTAGTGCTGAGAGGAGAACGTGCTAACCACTAAGCCACTGTGCCGCCCTGAACCTTAAATTAATAAATAGAAAAACATACTTATACCTCTCTGTCTCTTGCTCCGATGATTGAGTTTTGTTTTTAAAACCTGGTAAACAGCTCATATCCACATAACCGTCAGAGTCATTGGCGGCGTTCTGGTTCTTTGGCGTTTGATTGCTGGGTGTTAAAAGGCGAACCTGCACGTTTTCATAATGAGGACTTGTGTTTGCAACGTTCTCATAGACTGAGGAGTCAACGTTGGGAGAAGAGAAGGAGCGGGGTTTGGAAAGCGTGAGGGGCTGCACCAAGAGCGAGTTGACCAAATCGTCCGGTTCCATCCGGAGGTCCCAAGAACTGGGAGTCATGGGAGTCATGGGACTATTCAGAGGGCTGTTCAAACCCGGTCGCAGTGAATTCTTCTTCAGATAAAAAGAGGATGGGGACGACGGCACAGAGCAACCCTTTGCCCTCTGAAGAACGGGGCTTTCTACACACGGCCTAACAAGATTCAACTTCTTGCACGAGCTGTGTGGACTGGACTCCGAAGAAGACCGCGATGAGACCGAGCGGGTCTCCGCCTTACGTTCAGTCTTTCGCAAAAACCACAATGGCAGAAAGTAACGTTTAAAACCGAAATCGAATTTCCTCGAACAGGCGGTCACGTCATTGGGCAGGGCGGGATTGCTTTTTCTGATTGGCCGTTTGGTGATGGAAGACAGCTCAAAAGGAGGGGGTATGTCCACTGCGGGTGGACATGGGCTACTGTGCGAAAGACAACCCAATGAACCGGTCAGTGCAGGCAAGCTTTCTCCAAGATACAGCTGACGGGTGTAGTAGGACTGTGGGTGGAGCATCATCCGTTCCTTTCCTGATAACGCAGTTGATAACAGGTCCAGTCTGTTATTGGGTGGTTCCACTGATATGGAACGAGTCATTAAATACCGTCTGGACTGCAGGAAGTTTTTCGTTTGGAAATTCGGCTCAGTCTCTTCATAGATATGATCTTCTAAATGATCCTTTGCCTTCTCATTATTAGCATCTTGCCCCTCATTGTGTATTTCCTGCGTATCCTTTAGTGGGTGCTCTTCGGGTTCCAGCAGAGCCTTCAACAATCCGGCTGGTAAATCAGGTTCTAATGTTTTAGGATCACATTCTGTGGATTTCGGCGCTATAACATGATCGACACCCGCCCTATCCCGACCAACCTTAGGACTGTCGCTGGTTTCTGGGTTGTCCACGTTGCTGGAGGTCATCTCGGGCTCAGACGAGCAGCATGAAGTGATCGAGGAGGAGGAATGATAATAAAACTCAGAGAGCGTTCCAGCTTCCCTCTCTGACAGCGAATCCTGAGAATTTGCACAAGGAGCCTTCTTTTGATTGATGTCCTTGGCCTCATCATTTTGGGACAAGGGTCCACTTGTGCTCTCGGAGCTTTCCTGTACGGAGAGCATCACCGAATCGGCGTTTCTGCTCTCCAACGTCTCAGATGGTTTAGTGTTCTCCAAAAGTTCGTACTCTAAGAGCCCTTCAGCATCTGCTAACGCTTCCCCTGCATCACAGACATCTGGGAATACTGTAACTATATCCGTCCTCTTCACACCCGCATCATCCGGGGTGTCTTTCGTTCCTGTAAAAGTGATCAGCAAGAAATGGGTTCTCATCCGGAAGCTTTAAAGACGTCTGATGGAGGTTTCCGATGCTCCTGGCACTGAGCAGTATTTCTTCGTAAAGTGTCAGTGTTGCTGGCTGCATCACAAAATCTTCATGCTTGGTGAAGAACCTGGTTAAACCATTCCCAGCCCTTTCACAGTTCTCCATTCGTTTGTTTTCCATAGTACATTTTCTTGGCGTTCCTTGCTTTTTGGCTTCCGTTCTGTTTAAAAGCTTCAGTAAGCCGTCTCCCTCCTGAGAGTCCAACTCCTCTCCCTGTCCCAAACCCTGCCAGTCCAACTCGTTTGCAAGTGCCAGGTTCTCCCCACAGCCCAGTTCTTCTCCGTGGATTAATAGGTCATCATGTCGATCTCTTTCCGCCTGCCAGAACTCCTCCCACTGCATGACCCCCTCTTTCTGTTCAACGCCTTCCCATGCGGTAGACGGCTGCCTTTGTTCCAAGTCGGCCTTCCGTCTCGATTCCTCCCATTGTCTGAGTGCCCCCTTCCTGTGGGTTCTCAGTCCACGCTGATCTGAGTTTGCAGGCCTGAGGTTCGTCAGTTTCTTCAGGTAACTATTCGAGCTGGGCGACTGGGTCAAGTTGGATCTTGGCTTCGAAGACGCCACTGGTTTACATCCCTGGTGATGACAGCCCTTCCCAGCTCCCGATGAACCGAAATGACATCGTACAAGGCATCGATTTTGGGTTTGTGATCTGTGACACTTGTGATAGTCCCGTGAATCTGAAATACAGGTGATACAGATAAACGAGGAAATGGTCCAACACAAAGCATTCACTTCCTAAAATAAGTCATCCATTTAGAGCAAGCACTTCAGGAAACCAGACAAACCAAACTTTTCAGTTATAAACTCCAAATAACGTTTAGATCAATCAGACGCAAGATTCAGATTGAAATCAGTGTGTTAGTAAGAAAACCTATTTAAATATACTACACTATGTTTAAAACTACCGATAATACGTCAATATAGTATTATATACAGCGATAGATTGGCGCCCTGTCCTGGGTGTATCTGCCCAGCGCCTGAAACGTTCTCCCCTGGAAGGGCATGGGGAACCCCCCAGCGATAAAGCGGAAGATAATGAATGATTGAATGAATGAATGAATAATATTATATACAGGGTTAATGCTATTTAAAAGTGCTTCACTATGAAAAATGAAAGTTAAAGTCAGAAAATCTTCTAAAATCTAAAAATGTGGAACAAATCTTATTTTAGGAAGAAATGACGAATAGATTTTAATGTAAGAGAAATTATCAAGTTTATAGAAACTTTTTCTTATTTTAAGAAATTTTAAGAAAATAAAATGACTGTCATATGTATATTGGCAGATAATTCTACTAAATTCATCAAAAAAAAAAAAAAAAAAAAAAAAAGAAAATAAAATATATATATATATATATATATATATATATATATATATATATATATATATATATATATATATATATATATATATATATGGCGGCACGGTGGCTTAGTGGTTAGCACGTTGGCCTCTCAGCGCTAGGGATTCCCGGTTCGAATCCCCATCTGGGTGGAGTTTCCATGTCCTCCCCGTGTCCGTGTGGGTTTCCTCCGGGTTCTCCGGTTTCCTCCCACAGTCTAAAAACATGGATCAAGTCAATTGAATTCTCAAAAATTGCCCCATATAGAGTGTGTCTGTGTGAGTGAGTGTGTGCCCAGCGATGGATTGGCGCCCTGTCCTGGGTCTATCTGCCCAGCGCCTGAGATGTTCTCCCCTGGATGGGCATGGGGAACCCCACCGCGACCCTAATAGAGGATAAAGCGGGAGATAATGAATGAATGAATGAATATATAATTATATATATTATATATAATGGCGGCACGGTGGCTTAGTGGTTAGCACGTTGGCCTCTCAGCGCTAGGGATTCCCGGTTCGAATCCCCATCTGGGTGGAGTTTCCATGTTCTCCCCGTGCCCGTGTGGGTTTCCTCCGGGTTCTCCGGTTTCCTCCCACAGTCCAAAAACATGGATCAAGTTAATGGAGTTCTCTAAATTGCCCCATATAGAGTGTGTCTGTGTGAGTGAGTGTGTGCCCAGTGATGGATTGGCGCCCTGTCCTGGGTCTATCTGCCCAGCGCCCGAGACGTTCTCCCCTGGATGGGCATGGGGAACGGGAGAAAAATGAATGAAATATATATATATTTTTTTTTTTTTTTTTTTTTTTTTTTTGTTTTTTGTTTTTTGTTTTTTTGTTTTTTGTAACTTTACCACAAATGTTTCTACACAAAATTCCACTACCTCTTTTTATACTTGCAAACAAATGCAACGAAATTTCGTTCCGCGTACACCAAGTGTATAATTGAATGACAATAAAGGCTATCTAAGTCTAGGTCTAAGTCTAAGTCTAAGTCTAAAAAATATTTTTGGCAGTGTGTTCTAAGCTGAAATATTCCTGTGATTTACTGTCATTTTATTATAGTAATCAATTTGTTTGCATAATAACCATAACACCTCAGTATAGAGAATTCTGTAGTATTTTTCTAAAGTAAGCTTTTAAAGTAAGAATTTAATGTTATTATGAAATCGAAGAAAAACTGAAAACTTTTATTAACCAAATAAATTTTAATAATTAAAAAGTTATTTCACTTTATATAGTTTGAATGTAAATCGAAAAAGACCTTACCTGAACTCATATTGTCATATTGTTATTTCAGTATCCTTGAAAAGCCGTTAACATCATCTAATCCTTGTTGTTTTTAATCCTTAACGGAGTGAACGTCGAGTTTGTGTGAACTGTTAATGGACTGTTGATAATGGACTGGATGATTAATAGGATTCAGCTCTGAGACTGGCTTCGGTCGCAGCGTGGGTTTATGGGAGGCGCCTCTCTCCTGGCCGTGAACTTCCTGAGGAAAAGCAGTCAGATAAATGGTAAAAATAGTGCTGGGACACGTCCGGCTGAGCTCATGCAACACATATACGTACGTATTCTTATTAAATTAGTAAACTAATCGTGTACAGCCATGTTAAGTCTATATTAAAATAACGATGCTGGTACCAACACTGTTAAAATACCCGTTCAAGAAAAAAAAAGTGTGGCAGGCCTGGGGTTATACAATAATAAGTTTTAATAAATTCGATTCCTGATTAAACAAAGATGATCTACTTATGGGGCGGCACGATGGCTTAGTGGTTAGCATGTTCTCCTCTCAGCACTAGGTATTCCCGGTTCGAATCCCCATCTGGGTGGAGTTTCCATGTTCTCCCCGTGTCCACGTGGGTTTCCTCCGGGTTATCCCGTTTCCTCCCACAGTCCAAAAACATGGATCAAGTCAATTGAGTTCTCCAAATTGCCCCATATAGAGTGTGTCTGTGTGAGTAAGTATGTGCCCAGCGATGGATTGGCACCCTGTCCTGGGTGTCTCTGCCCAGCGCCCGAAACGTTCTCCCCTGGATGGGCATGGGAAACCCCACCGGGACCCTAATAGAGGATAAAGTTGAAGATAATGGATGGATGGATGGATCTGCTTATGTTGAATACTAGAGCTTTATACATGTTTGGCCCGTATTTAATGTTAAGTATCACATCGATGATTTCTTTATAGATCAATGCTATTTCACCTTCACGTCCACCATGAAATGTTATTGAACATAACCATAAGCTGGTGATAAAGCTCCATGTATACATAATGCTATGTGTTTATTTGTCCTAATCAAGGTTTCTGTGAGATGGAGGGCATTTAAGGAATAATAAGTAATTATTTCAGGCGGCACGGTGGCATGTTCGCCTCTCAGCACTAGGGATTCCCGGTTCGAATCCCAATCTGGGTGGAGTTTCCATGTTCTCCCCGTGTCCGCGTGGGTTTCCTCCGGGTTCTCCGGTTTCCTCCCACAGTCCAAAAACATGAACACAGTCAATTGAATTCTCCAAATTGCCCCATATAGAGTGTGTGTGTGTAAGTGAGTGTGTGCCCAGTGATAGATTGGTGTCCTGTCCTGGGTGTATATGCCCAGTGCCCGAGATGTTCTCCCCTGGATGGGCATGGAGAACCCCACCGCTACCCTAATAGAGGATAAAGCGGGAGATAATGAATGAATGAATGGCGGTCCTGCAGGACGCCCTCAATGGACTCGCATATAGTTTTCCTGTTAGAGTTTTTCCAGTTGTTAAATACGGGTCACATGATCATCACACTATCTGAACATGGCTGTCCTACACTGTTGATGCTGCCCGGCCGCTCAAGGAGGATGAGTCCCCCACTGAGCCTCGGTCCTCACAAGGTTTCTTCCTTAAAATAATAACATAACAGGGAGTTTTTTCTTGCCACTGTCGCTTCGGCTTGCTATTTGGGGGTTTAAAGGCTTTTCATTCTGTAAAGCTGCTTTGTAACAATGTACTGTTGTAGAAAGCGCAACATAAATAAATAACTTGAAATTGAACTTGTTTTAAGGGCGGCACGGTGGCTTAGTAGTTGGCATGTTCTCCTCTCAGCACTAGGGATTCCCAGTTCAAATCCCCATCTGGGTGGAGTTTCCATGTTCTCCCCGTGTCCGCGTGGGTTTCCTCCGGGTTCTCCGGTTTCCTCCCACAGTCCAAAAACATGGATCAGGTCAATTGAGTTCTCCAAATTGCCCCATATAGAGTGTCTCTGTGTGAGTGAGTGTGTGCCCAGTGATATTCTGGGTGTATCTGCCCAGCGCCCTAGACGTTCTCCCCTGCATGGGCATGGGGAACCCCACCGCGACCCTAATAGAGGATAAAGCGGAAGATAATGAATGAATGATTGAACTTGATTTTAATAAAGATTATTGTTTATATTTTGCTGGTTCTCAGTTCATTTTCAGGACCATGCTTTTCTCTCTGATTATAGGGTTTATCTTGGGGGGTATTCTATCTAGTGAAGGTAGTTGTAGTTCAAACATCCAGACTACATTTACATTACATTTACATTTAGTCATTTAGCAGACGCTTTTATCCAAAGCTCCACCCAAAATAATGCATTTTTCCCTTTCAAACTGTTTAGTCTCCCCGTCTGCTCAGGTAAAGAGCTTGGGTGTCCTCCTGGATAACCTCCTTGTCATTTAAATCACACATTAACAAAGCACTCGTGAGCTTATTTCCACTGTTGAAACATAAAGTCTACGTCTCTATATACAACTGCTATTCTGGTTCACAGTCTCGTCACCTCTCGCCTGACTACTGTAACTTGTTTTAAGGTCTTCCTCGGGCGGCACGGTGGCTTAGTGGTTAGCACGTTCGCCTCTCAGCGCTAGGGTTTCCCGGTCGAATCCCCATCTGGGTGGAGTTTCCATGTTTCCCCTCCGCGTGGGTTTCCTCCGGGTTCTCAATTTCCTCCCACAGTCCAAAAACATGGATCAAGTTAATTGAGTTCTCTAAATTGCCCCATATAGAGTGTGTATGTGTGAGTGAGTGTGTACCCAGCGATGGATTGGCGTCCTGTCCTGGGTCTATCTGCCCAGCGCCCGAGACGTTCTCCCCTGGATGGGCATGGGGAACCCCACCGCGACCCTATAGAGGATAAAGCGGGAGATAATGATGAATGAATGAATGATGGTGAACTTGATTTTAATAAAGATTCCAAATGGTTCATATTTCAGCGGTTCTCATTTTATTTCACAAGAACTCATTCTCATCATTATCTCTCCTCCTGATTATGCATCAGTTGCACTGGCTCCCAGTTCCAACGTCTCATTATAAATGAATATTACTCCTCACTTGTCAAAGTTCATAACTCCTCCGTATATCGCAGATCTTATCACGGTTACCTCTCACTCACGATCACTGCATCATCTGCCTCTACACACCTGTCTGTTCCCACTATGCGCCTTAGCACCATGGGAGGTAGAGCTTCGGTAGCTATGCCCTAGGCTATGGAATGCTCTGCCAACTTAAGGAAATTGGACTCCATCTCACAGTTTAAGTCGAGTCTCAAAACGTACCTTTTTAGAATTGCTTATAATTCTGATTTTATTTCCTCTATCTTTTGTTAATTTTTTTACTTAAATTTTTTTTGCTTACATGATTAGACTGATTGCTTTATTTAATATTGTTGTTTTTTATTGTTTTTTTCTTTGTAAGGTGACCTTGAGTGTCCAGAAAGGCGCCATCAAATAAAATGTATTATTATTATTATTATTATTATTAAAACTATCTAATGTTATTATTATTTTTTTTTTCTACAACAGGTATTTGTTAAAGAGATGTGTCTTCAGACTAACACAGGTGACCACAGACAAAAGTAGAATAATGCAGAAATATACCAACACACACACACACACACACACACACACAAACAAAGAAGGGAAAAACACCCTTTGCAGGACACTCCACCCTTTACAATGAACAGGAAATGTTTCGTGTGCATCACCCACGTGCATTTTCAATGTGCGGTGAACTTCAGTAATATATACACACACTGCTCGGCCAAGAATAAGGTCAAACACTTTAATACTTGATTGGTCAGCTTTTGCAGTTACATTACATTAGGTCATTTTTCATGCGCTTTTATTTAAAGTGACTTACAAGTTTCCCAATTTACAGGTTGGGGTCCGAACACTGGGTCAGTCATGATACAGCATCTCTGGAGCAATAAGGGTCATGGGTCTTGCTTGACCCACATTAGAATAAGGATTTGTATATATGTATATTTATATGCTATATGTACATTCCTATATATAACCTTTAATATAGATATATAATATTATATGCTTCATATTCATTATATATTTCATAATTTAAATTGTACACGGCACGGTGGTTAAGTGGTTTGCATGTTCTCCTCTCAGCACTAGGGATTCCCGGTTCGAATCCCCATCTGGGTGGAGTTTCCATGTTCTCCCCGTGTCCACGTGGGTTTCCTCCGGGTTCTCCGGTTTCCTCCCACAGTCCAAAAACATGGATCAAGTCAATTGAGTTCTCCAAATTGACCCATATAGAGTGTGTCTGTGTGAGTGAGTGTGTGTCCAGTGATAGATTGGCGCCCTGTCCTGGGTCTATCTGCCCAGCGCCCGAAACGTTCTCCCCTGGATGGGTATGGGGAACCCCACCGCGACCCTAATAGAGGATAAAGCGGAAGATAATGAATGAATGAATAAATTGTACACACATATGTACAGTACATAACATCCATCCATCCATTATCTTCCGCTTTATTACATTTACATTTAGTATTTCTATGACTTTCAAATGAGAACATTACAATGCACAAGTTATGCAGGGTAAATCATCAAACCTGATTGTTATTTGATGCTGGGGGGTTCCTACTACAGTGGTGCGTCCAGTAGTTTTAGTCCAGTAGTTTAGTAGTAGTAGTAGTAGTTTAGAGTTGGGCAGATCCACCACCCAGTGGTGAAACAGGACGCCTAGAATATGTCCGTGAGGTGGAATCACACTGCCAGGCCAGGCTCAATCATCACTGATACGACTGAACGAGTATGAGGTATTTTGAAAAGATAGAGTGAAGGTGGAAGATCAGAAATGGTTCTGTAGATCAGAGTCAGTTTTTGTACTGAATGCAGCAGCTACAGGGAGCCAATGGAGGGAGAGTAATGGAGTGACATGACCCACTTGGGCTGGTTAAACACAAGTCGGGCTGCGGAGTTTTGAATTAGTTGTAGAGGTCTGTTTGTGGAAGCTGGGATACCGGCAAGTAGCTTGAACAAGCAGTTGGGTAGATGTTCAGTCAAAAAGGGTCTGATCTTGAACCCTTATGTTGTAAAGAAGGAATCTGCAGGAACGGGCGGTTTTGATCCCTGACAGAGAGTTTAAGGTGGGAGTCTATTGTAACCCAGGTTCCGGTGAATCTGTTGGGGAGATTGTGGAGCCATCAATTTGGAAGGTCAGGTTGTGATGGATTGAAGCTGGGATAATGAGAAGCTCTGTTTTTTCTAAGTTTAATTTGAGATGACGGGCCTTCATCCAGACAGATATGTCGGTGAGGCAGGTAGATACCTGATTTGAGATGGTGGTGTCGTCAGGGGCAAAAGACAGATGAATTTATCCTCTATTAGGGTCGCAGGGGGGTTCCCCATGCCCATCCAGGGGAGAACATTTCGGGTGCTGGGCAGATACACCCAGGACAGGACGCCATATATCGTTGGGCACACACTTACTCACACAGACACACTCTATATGGGGCAATTTGGAGAACTCAATTGACCTTGATCCATGTTTTTGGACTGTGGGAGGAAACCCGGAGAACCTGGAGGAAACCCACGCCGACACAGGGAGAACATGGAAACTCTACCCAGATTGGGATTCGAACCGGGAATCCCTAGTGCTGAGGGGAGAACATGCCAACCACTAAACCACCGTGCCACCCTAAAATTTAAATATACTTTTAAATAAATACTCTAAAAAAATGGCCTCATAATTTTTTTTCGGATTTAAGTTTTTTAAAGAGGATCAGTTTGTTTCAAATCTTATTTATTGAATTTCAAAATCAATATTCAGTCAGTAAATAAAGACACTATAAATAAATAAATGCCAAACCCATTAAAACGTGCTGAAATAATCGCTGAGACCGTAATCATCATCTTGTTGATCTTCAGCCCCCGGAGTAAAACTCCACCCATGAAGTTCTTCATCCATGATTAAACCTTCATCCTTCTGTAGCATCTCAAGCAGGTCATCTAGGCTGAAGGACTGGAGGACACTGTGAGAAAAAGCACCCTGCTGTTTGCTGTGAACGTTAGGACCCAGATCCTGCTCGTCTGGCATCTTGTGGCGCTGGTCATAGAGTTGCCGCCTTCGCTCATCAGACAGAACTTCATAAGCTACAACAGAAAAGATTGACCTTTAACCGGTGTGGACGGGGCAATGGAAACGTGTAGGTGTGTGTGACATGGCACCTTGTGCAATTTTCACGAAGACCTGATGGGCATCGGGGCTGTAGTTCCTGTCTGGGTGTAGCTTAAGGGCCAGCTGATTAAAGGCTTTCTTTACCTCCCTCTGTGATGCAGAGCGAGGAATTCCTAACACTGAATAATAATCAGTCACACGTTCGCAAAAACACATGGTGAACAAGGTCATAAGCCTCAGCTGGACTGCGAGTGGCATTGTCTGTCTGTGATACACACACACACACACACACACACACACACACACACACACACACACACACACACACACACAGTTATATGTAAATAATAGTCCCACAACAATGATTAACACGACAAATGAAATACAACTGAAGTGGCGCGGTGGCAAAGTGGTTAGCACGTTCATCTCTCAGTGCTGGGTGGAGTTTCCATGTTCTCCCCATTAGGGGTGAGCTGCAATATTCGCTGATTCGACGATTCCATTCGGAGAACCGTAGTCGACTATGAACCTCATAGTCAAATGTACCATTTTGACCACATGGGGGTGCCCATGGCTGCTGCTAAGCATTAGTTTTTACATGAAACGTCTTTGTTTTCGTTATATATATAGCCTTTTGTCAAATAAAATCATCCTAATTTCTAGAAAAAAAAGAAAAAAGAAAAACAAAAAAAAAGGTTTTCTTTTGTTAGAAAAACAAGTAAAATATAAAAAAAAAATCTTTTTTAAAAACTATGCTTATAGCGCCATCTTGTGGTGAAATTTTAACTGATTCGACTATCAGTCGACTATAGGGAAAATCTGACGAATCAGATTCGACTACGAAAATCTGTAGTTGAATACAGCCCTACTCCCTATGTCTGCATTGGTTTTCCCCATTGGTTTTCTCCCCACAGTCCAAAAACATGGATTCAAGGTGAATTGGCTGCTCTAAATTGCCCCTTTATAGTTTGTGTGTGTCCTAGATGGGCAGGGGCATGGTCATGGGCATGGGAACCCCCAACACATGCAACACCAAGGACAGGGTGCCAATCCATCACTGGGTACATGTACACACACACACACACACACACACATTATATAGGGGCAAATTACTGCAGCACATTGAATACATTTTTTGGACTGTGGTAGAAAATGGAGAACACAGAGAATAACCACATGGAAATGGTGAGAACATGGAAACTCCACCCAGATCGGGATTCGAACCTGGATCAGCAGCGATGAGAGGCGGAGGTGCTAACCATGATGCCGTTGCACCACCCTAAAACAAATGGAATCCCCTCATTAACGAACTCTTAAATCTTGACTGCATTATGATATAATATCATATCAAGTTGCATTTTTCAGTTGTTAAAATGAGGCTGATACAGAAATCAATCATGTTTTGTTGTGATGTCACTACAATGTATTATGAATTGCCATTTTTAACGGACATGGTAACTTCTGTAATTATGTTAGACTTTTTTGCATTTAATTTGTTCTTAATGTGAAATTTTACCGTTAAATATTTTTGCCATTCTTAAACCCTGTAGTTTTATTATTATTATTTATTATTCATCCATTATCTTCCGCTTTATCCTTTATTAGGGTTGGGCGGGGGTTCCCATACCCATCCAGGGGAGAACGTTTCGGGCGCTGGGCAGATACACCCAGGACAGGACGCCAATCTATCACTGGGCACACACTCACTCACAGACACACTCTATATGGGGCAATTTGGAGAACTCAGTTGACCTTGATCCATGTTTTTGAAATGTGGGAGGAAAGTGAAGAACCCTGAGGAAACCTACACGGACACGGGGAGAACATGTAAACTCCACCAAGATTGAGATTCGAACCGGGAATCCCTAGTGCTGAGAGGAGAACATGCTAACCACTAAGCCACCGTGCCTTAGTGGCTTAGTGTTTAGCGCGTTCTCCTCTCAGCGCTAAGGATTCCCAGTTCAAATTTACCATGTTCCATGAGTTTCCATGTTCTCCCAGTGTCCGCGTGGGTTTCCTCCGGGTTTTCCGGTTTCCTCCCACAGTCCAAAAACATGGATCAAGTCAATTGAGTTCTCCAAATTGCCCCATATAGAGTGTGTCTGTATGGGTGAGTGAGTGCCCAGTGATAGATTGGCGTGCTGTCCTGGGTGTATCTGCCCAGCGCCTGAAACGTTCTCCCCTGTATGGGCATGGGGAACCCCCCCGCGACCCTAATAGAAGATAAAGTGGAAGATAATGGATGGATGGATGTTGAGCAGATGCGTGGAAAGCTAAGTAAACCTCAAACAGTGACGTAGGATTTTATTTTACGGCCTTGTTACAGGCCATTAAAACTGATTCAACCTAATATTGTGTATTGTTTAAGTTTATGAACTATTTATTACTGCTAAGGCAAGAAAATCCATATAATATTACTGCTGCTGCTTTAATTATTGCGTTAAAAACAATTACCGCGTACCTTTTCAAACAATGTAGTAGATACTTCAGCCCCCAGAGGGCGCTGTGATTCCATTCCGGCGTTTTCAGTCTCACGGCGGATGCAGCGACATCGAGAGGGAGGAGTTAGAACAAGAAAAATAAATAAAATAAATAAAAATAAATAGAATAATTAAAAATAAATATTCATTCATTCATTATCTTCCGCTTTATCCTCTATTAGGGTCGCGGGGGGGTTCCCCATGCCCATCCAGGGGAGAACGTTTTGGGCGCTGGGCAGATAGACCCAGGACAGGACACCAATCTATCGCTGGACACACACTCACTCACACAGACACACTATATATGGGGCAATTTGGAGAATTCAATTGACTTGATCCATGTTTTTGGACTGTGGGAGGAAACCGGAAAACCCGGAGGAAACCCACGTGGACACGGGGAGAACATGGAAACTCCACCCAGATTGAGTGTGTGCCCAGTGATAGATTGGCACCCTGTCCTGGGTGTGTGCCCAATGATGGATTGGCACCCTGTCCTGGGTGTATCTGCCCAGCGCCCGAAACGTTCTCCCCTGGATGGGCATGGGGAACCCCCCCCCCGCGACCCTAATAGAGGATAAAGCGGAAGATAATGAATGAATGAATGAATGAATGAATGAATGAAATGTTTCTGTTCTGTCCCTTTAAATACACCCTTTAGACAAACTGAAATTTTATTCCATAATGTTGTTATTTTTTAAAAAAAATTTATATTAATACCTTATATTAAGGTTTTTACAGCATCCTCCAGTGTTTAATAAAAATGTATAATTTATTTACCGGGCGGCACGGTGGCTTAGTGGTCAGCACGTTCGCCTCTCAGCGCTAGAGATTCCCGGTTCGAATCCCCATCTGGGTGGAGTTTTCATGTTCTCCCCGTGTCCATGTGGGTTTCCTCCGGGTTCTCCGGTTTCCGCCCATAGTCCAAAAACATGGATCAAGTTAATTGAGTTCTCTAAATTTCCCCATATAGAGTGTGTCTGTGTGAGTGAGTGTGTGCCCAGCGATGGTTTGGCGCCCTGTCCTGGGTCTATCTGCCCAGCGTCCGAGACGTTCTCCCCTGGATGGTCATGGGGAACCCCACCGCGACCCTAATATAGGATAAAGCGGGAGATAATGAATGAATGAATGAATTTATTTACCAATATAAGCATTAACACGACAACTTTAATTTATTCTCATAAAATGTAACCTACTTTATTTTTTAACCATAAATATAAATATCATATACATTCATCACACACGTTTTTATGGAAGCCCAAGAAGACTTTTAGTCTCAGAATTCTGACTTTAATCTCAGAATTCTGAGTTTTTATATTAGAATTCTGACTTTCTTAGTTTCAATTCTGACATTTTATCTCATATTTCTGACTTAGTATGTAAAAATAAAACAAATAATTCTGAGATACTTTTGCCTTTATTTCCAAAAAAAAAAAACAACAAAAAAAAACACCCAAACATTTTCCCTTGGATGTGCAAGAGAACTTTCATTGAGACCCTTGTAGAGGATTAAGCAGAACATAATAAGATGAGATAAAAATTTAAAAAGGGGCATTTTAGAGCTGTCAATTCACCTTAAATATATGTTTTTGGACTGTGGAGGAAATCAGAGAACCCAGATTTTCCCGCTGACACGGGGAGAATATGAAAATGCCACCCAGATCAGTATTTGTATCTGTATCCCCAGCACTTAGAGGCAGATGTGGTAACCATGTGCTAAATTGCCCCTACATAGAGTCAGTGTGAGAGAGTCTGTGCCCAGCTATGGATTGACACTCTGTCTTGAGTGTATCTGCCCAGCACCTGAAACATTTTCCATTGTATAAACATGGGGAACCCCCCCTCCCCCTGCAATCCCATTAAAGAAACAAGTGGAGGAATATGAGATGAGATGAGTTTATGACATGGTGGGTTTCCTCTGGGTTCTCCAGTTTCCTCCCACTGTCCAAAAACATGGATCAAGGTCAATTGAATTCTCCAAATTGCCCCATATAGAGTATGTTTGTGTGTGTGAGTGAGTGGACAATGATAGATTGGCGTCCTGTCCTGGGTGTATCTGCCCAGTGCCCGAGACGTTCTCCCCTGGATGGGCATCGGGAACCCCCAGCCTTGCAACCCTAATTGAGGATTAAATTGAAGATGATGAATGAATGAATAATATGTTCATCCATCATCCATTATCTTCCACTTTATCCTATACTAGGGGTTGCGGGGGGGTTCCCCATGCCCATTCCAGGGGAGAATGTTTTGGGAGCTGGGCAGATAAACCCAGGACAGGATGCCAATCCATCCCTGGGCACACACTCACTCACACAGACACACTCAATATAGGGCAATTTGGAGAACTCAATTGACCTTGATCCATGTTTTTAGACTGTGGGAGGAAACCGGAGAACCCGGAGGAAACCCACGCCGACACGGGCAGAACATGGAAACTCCACCCAGATGGGAATTCGAACCAGGAATCCCTAGCATTTTAGGCAACGAAATGAGGGCGTGGCTAAACGTGACGGGAGGATTCGGATGTGTTTGACTACTGTACATAGATTTTAGTTGTGTTAATTAGTATAGGGTGGCTTAGTGGTTAGTATGTTCTCCTCTCAGCACTAGGGATTCCCGGTTCGAATCCCCATCTGGGTGGAGTTTCCATGTTCTCCCCGTGTCTGCGTGGGTTTCCTCCGGGTTCTCCGGTTTCCTCCCACAGTCCAAAAACATGGATCAAGTCAATTGAATTCTCCAAATTGCCCCATATAGAGTGTGTCTGTGTGAGTGAGTGTGTGCCCAGCGATGGGTGTATCTGCCCAGTGCCCGAGATGTTCTCCCCTGGATGGGCATGGGGACCCCCACCGCAACCCTAATAGAGGATAAAGCGGGAGATAATGAATGAATGAATGAATGAATTAGTATAGCTAAACGTGCTATATGAAGGAACATTAATACAACTGTATAATTCGAAACGCGCGGCACGGTGGCTTAGTAGTTAGCATGTTCTCCTCTCAGCGCTAGGGATTCCCGGTTCGAATCCCCATTTGGGTGGAGTTTCCATGTTCTCCCCGTGTCCGCGTGGGTTTCCTCCGGGTTCTCCGGTTTTCCCACTCCCACATCAAGTCAATTGAGTTCTCCAAATTACCCCAAAACATGAGTCAGTGAAGTCGTGTCCAGCGTCATTGGCGCCCTAGTCCTGAGTTCTCCGAGAATGGGCATGCCCCATATAAACAGATAATGTGAATGTGCTATTTTGAAGGAACATTAATACTGTGTGACGGTGAGTGTGTCTTGTCCAGTGATAGATTTGTTCGAATCCCCATCGTTTCCATGTTCTCCCCCTGTCCTGGCCGGTCTCTGGGTGGATCATGTTGCTCCCCGTGCCCACAGTCCGCCTGTCTGACGTCTCCCCTGGATTGGGCATGGGGAACCCCACCAGTGCGAGACCTCCCCCCCCCCCCCCCGACCTACCTAATAGAGGATAAAGCGGGAGATAATGAATGAATGAATGAATTCGAAACGCTCTCTTTTGTCCTCTCTGCTCTCCCCGCCTCCAGAGGGCGCTGTTGTCGCCGGTGCGCGTCTTCGTTCGAACGCCTTTCGGTTTGGGAGAGTAAACCATGATGTAAACACAAGGCAATGGCTGCCGATAGAGGAGACGGCGATCACAACAACGACAACGACAACCGCCGCGACCACGACCACGACGACATGGGCAACCAGCTGCAGCTCTTACCCGGTGAGTCCGCTCCGATACCTCACACGACTCTGCGCTTCGTATATATATTAAAAACGAAGCAGAAGGCCGCTCTCTTTTAGGGTCGTGTGCAAACATTTGCCTCATTAGACTCAAGAGCGACGCCACAACTAACAACAAAGTGAAAATAAAAGCTGTAACCCGCGGTGTGCTGTCCCTCCTGCAGGCCATGAGGAGGACGAGGACGACATGGAGACTGAAGACTGGGACAGTAAAAATGCAGAGAAGCCCAGCAACATCAATTTCGACCCCAGCTTACCAACTTCACACGCTGTATGTAACTGTCCCCGCCATAAAACCAACATACAGAGCTTCATAGAGCTCACATTCATTATCTCCCGCTTTATCCTCTATTAGGGTCGCGGGGGGGGTTCCCCATGCCCATCCAGGGGAGAACGTCTCGGGCGCTGGGCAGATACACCCAGGACAGGGTGCCAATCTATCACTGGGCACACACTCACTCACACAGACACACTCTATATGGGGCAATTTGGAGAACTCAATTGACCTGTATCTATGTTTTTGGCCTGTGGGAGGAAACCGGAGAACCCAGAGGAAACACACGCTGACACGGGGAGAACATGGAAACGCCACCCAGATGGGGATTTGAACCGGGAATCCCTAGTGCTGAGAGGAGAACATGCCAACCACTAAGCCACCGTGCCGCCCAGTGCCGTTTTTATCTCAGATTTAGAGATTTAAGCTCAGAATTCTAATTGAGTTCTCCAAATTGCCCCATATAGAGTGTGTCTGTGTGAGTGAGTGTGTGTCCAGTGATAGATTGGCGCCCTGTCCTGTGTGGCTTAGTGGTTAGCATGTTCTCCTCTCAGCACTAGGGATTCCCGGTTCGAATCCCCATCCGGGTGGAGTTTCCATCCGGGTTCTCCGGTTTCCTCCCACAGTCCAAAAACATGGATCAAATCAATTGAATTCTCCAAATTGCCCCATATAGAGTGTGTAAGTGTGAGTGAGTGTGTGCCCAGCGATAGATTGGCGTCCTGTCCTGGGTGTATCTGTCCAGCGCCCGAAACGTTCTCCCCTGGATGGGCATGGAGAACTTTCTTGCCACCCTTGTAAAGGATTAAGCGGAAGATAATGAGATGAGAAGTATTTACATAGGGGCATTTTAGAGCAGCGTATTCACCTTAAAAATATGTTTTTGGACTGTGGGAGGAAACAGTCTGGAGCACCCAGATTTTCCCGCTGACACGGGGAGAATATGAAAATGCCACCCAGATCAGTATTTGAACCCTGATCCCCAGCGCTTAGAGGCAGATGTGGTAACCACTAAATTGCCCCTACGTAGATACATAAATGAAGCAGAAGGCCGTTTCCTTTTAGGTTTGTGTGTAAACATTTGGCTCACTGCAGAAGTACGGCCATGTTCTAGAACACCAAAGATATTTTGGATTGAGGTTAAATCTGGTAAAGTGATCTATCAGTCAGGATCAGGATCAGAATACTTTATTGATCCCTAGTGGGAAATTGCAGATGCTTCAGTTGCTTAAGAGGTATAATAATTATATATACATAAGGGCTGTATTCATCTAAGGATTTTCATAGTCGAATCTGATTCGTCAGATTTTCCCTATAGTCGACTGAGTCCTCCGGGTTCTCCAGTTTCCTCCCATAGTCCAAAAACATGGATCAAGTCAATTGAGTTCTCCAAATTGCCCCATATAGAGTGTGTCTGTGTGAGTGAGTCTCTCTTGACGTGTGTGCCCAGCGATAGATTGGCGCAGCCTGTCCTGGGCACTCTGCCACGCTCGAAACGTTCTCCCCTGGATGGGCATGGGGAACCCCTCCACGACCCTAATAGAGGATAAAGCAGAATATAATGAATGAATTAAATTCTAGTGCTGCATTTTCATTTTGCATTTTCTTTAAGAAGCACTAATTAGATACTCTATTTTTGGTATATATTCATGTAATACAGAATCAAATTAGATTTAATTTAAATTAAATTAAATCTAATTCAAGCGAAAGAAAATGCAGCACTAGAATTTAAAGAATAAAATACAACGATAAAGTGGAAGTGTTGACGTATATTGCACAAGTTAACCACATGATACGATATCATATTAAACATATTATTTATTGCACATTAAAGCTGTATACTATGTAATTCAGTATTGCACATAGAAAAGTCTTACACATGAAGAGAGGAGTTTGATGGCCACAGGTAGGAATGACCTCCTGAGTGCATTTTGTGGGGTCTTAAGGCTGAATGTGCTCCTGGGTCTGTCCAGTGTGTACAGTGGGTGGGAGGAATTGTACATAAAAGCCTTTACATTAGACAGCATCCTCCTCTCCGACACGGACATCAGCGAGTCCAACTCCACACCCACAACATCACCGGCCTTACGGATCAGCTTGTTCAGTCTGTTGGCATCTGCCACCTTCGACCTGCTGCCCCAATGTGGAACAGCATAAAGGATGGCACTCGCCACCACAACGTTGTAGAAGATCCTGAGCATGATCCTGCAGATGTTGAGGGACCTTAGAAGTCTGAAAAAGTAGAGATGACTTTGGCTTAGTGCAGAGATTATTTTCTGTTAAGCCCACCCTAGGAAGAAGAAAACATTTTGCGCCCCCCCCCCACACACACACACGCACACTCACCCCCCCCACACATGATTTATCCCCCAAAATGTATCAAAAATGGGATAAATTATTTTTATATGCCCACTGTAGTATGATTTGTCTATAAATTTCTTATAAGTACACCTCTTTTATAACAATGTCTCCTTATTAACAATAAAGAAAACAAAAAAGAAAGAAATAAAGATTATTTCAACTTAGAACAAAGAATCATTTGATTAACTTTGTTGTTTAGTTTGTAACAGAAACGAATGAAATCCTTATTTAAACGAGAAACATTTTTGAACTGACTGGCATTTGATACTGAAAAATGAAATGAAATAAAATCAATAAATAATAATAAATTCAAATTCATCAGCAACATTCATCCAGGAGCTCAATTTATTATTAACACTTTAACCTACAAAACTAAAATGAATACAACGATTTGTGCTGTTTTTTTTGTTTTTTTTGAGGAAGTCAGAACTAATGTCTCCGTTTTGCAGCACAGCTTTTCTGCAGTAGTTTTCATAAAGCGGGATGATTGCTGGTTATAATCGTCACGTTTACGATTTAAAAACTCAAGCGGTTATCAGCGTGATCGGGGTGTAATGTCTTTAAGTGACGCCTTCATTTATTTGGCTTCATGCTGTCCACTGCCAACATTTAAAGACACAGCAGTCTTTCTTCATCTCCCACCTTTAGTTACAGTAAAGTTACAGTTACAGTGAAGTTACAGTGAAGTTACAGTGAAGTTACAGTGAAGTTACAGTTACAGTGAAGTTACAGTTACAGTGAAGCCAGGCGCTACGTTCACTTCCACATTTAGTTTTCGGTTGACTTTTGTCTCTCTCATTATCTTCGTCTCTCCGTCTCTCTCCTCATCTCTGTTAAATATTTCTCCATGTTGTCTCTTGAGGGTTTATTCACTTCACTTAATATCACTTGCTCTGTGATTTCTTGTTATGCGCCCCCCATGCACCGCACTGCACCCCCCCAGGTGGGCGCGCCCCACTATTTGAGAAGCACTGGCTTAGAGGGTGACTTAGAGGGTATTTTGCCTACTGTAGCTACACACATAAGAATTTGTCCTCTTCATTTAATCCATCTGTTCTGTAAAACACATATGTAGGATGTGGTGGCTCAGTGGTTTGGGTGTTGGGCTATCAGTCCAAAGGTTTAGGGTTTAAATCCCATGTTCACTGAAGCAATATGGGCCCTTGAGCAAAACCCTTATGGGGCTGTCGCTGAGTTCTGACCCCAACCGTCAGGTTAAGATACTTGTTATGTAATCCATCCATCCATCATCTTCCGCTTTATCCTCTATTAGGGTCGTGGGGGGGGGTTCCCCATGCCCATCCAGGGGAGAACGTTTCGGGCGCTGGGCAGTTACACCCAGGACAGGACGCCAATCTATCACTGGGCACAAACTCACTCACACAAACACACTCTATGGGGCAATTTGGAGAGCTCAATTGACTTGATCCATGTTTTTGGACTGTGGGAGGAAACCGGAGAACCCGGAGGAAACCCACGCGGACATGGGGAGAACATGTAAAATGTAAAATACACACACTGGTGAAGTGAGCACATGTGCCTGGAAGCCCTGGAAAGCAATATGGGTTAGGTGCCTTGCTCAAAGGCACTTCAGCCATGTTACTTGGTGGAACTGGGAATCGAACCGGGGACCATCAGGTCGCAAGGCTTGTTCCTTAACCAGAAGCCTAAACTGCCCCTGGTATTTACACATAAATCTGTTCCATATGCCGAATGATAATTGGGGTACTACAACATAGTAGTTCTAAATTAAATTAAAGCTTATAATATTTATTTTCTTAACTAGAGATGGATGTGTGTGACAAGCCCTTCTGGCACCAACAACTATGTCATGTTCATCCATCCATCCATTATCTTCCGCTTTATCCTCTATTAGGGTCGCAGGGGGGTTCCTCATGCCCATCCAGGGGAGAACATTTCGGGCGCTGGGCAGATACACCCAGAACAGGGCGCCAATCTTTCGTTGGACACACACTCACTCACACATACACACTCTATATGGGGCAATTTGGAGAATTCAATTGACTTGATCCATGTTTTTGGACTGTGGGAGGAAATCGGAGAACCTGGAGGAAACTCACAGATGGGGATTCGAACCGGGAATCCCTAGCACTGAGAGGAGAACATGCCAACCACTAAGCCACTGTATTGCCCAAGCCATGTTCAAAGTCACTTAAATCACCCTTCTTCCCTGTTCTGATGCTTGGTTTGCCTTTTAGTACGGTGTCTTGATGACCTCTACACAACTTAATAATTGAGTCGCAGCCATGCGATTGGCTGATTAATTATTTGAATTAACAAGCAATTAAGAAAACCTGACAAAGGGACCGGTCGGCACGGTGGCTTAGTGGTTGGCATGTTCTCCTCTCAGCGCTAGGGATTCCCGGTTCGATTCCCCATCTCTGTGGAGTTTCCATGTTCTCCCCGTTGGTCCGTGTGTCCTCCAGGTTCTCCGGTTTCCTCCCACAGTCCAAAAACATGGATCAAGGTCAATTGAATTCTCCAAATTGCCCCATATAGAGTGTGTCTGTGTGAGAGAGTGAGTGTGTGCCCAGCGATAGATTGGTGCCCTGTCCTGGGTGTATTTGCCGAGACGTTCTCCCCTGGATGGGTATGGGGAAACCCCCCCCCCCATGACCCTAATAGAGGATAAAGCGGAAAATGTCTAAATACCTCTGCTCTAATCATATTTATTATTTAAAAATCGATATCTTTTATGAAGGCGGCACGGTGGCTTAGTGGTTGGCATGTTCTCCTCTCAGCACTAGGGATTCCTGGTTCGAACCCCAATCTTGGTGGAGTTTCCATGTTCTCCCCGTGTCCGCATGGGTTTCCTCCCACAGTCCAAAAACATGAATGAAGTAAATTTGAATTCTCCAAATTGCCCCATATAGAGTGTGTCTGTGTGGGTGAGTGTGTGCCCAGCGATAGATTTGCCCCCTGTCCTGGGTGTCTGCCCAGTGCCCGAAACGTTCTCCCTTGGATGGGCATGGGGACCCTAATAGAGGATAAAGCAGAAGATATTCATTCATTATCTTCCACATTATCCTCTATTAGGGTCGCGGGGGGGTTCCCCATGCCCATCCAGGGGAGAACGTTTCGGGTGCTGGGCAGATACACCCAGGACAGGACGCCAATCCATCGCTGGGCACACACTCACTCACACAGTCACACTCTATATGGGGCAATTTGGAGAACTCAATTGACTTGATCCATGTTTTTGGACTGTGGGAGGAAACCGGAGAACCCGGAGGAAACCCACGCGGACACGGGGAGAACATGGAAACTCCACCCAGATGGGGATTCAAACCGGGAATCCCTAGCGCTGAGAGGAGAACATGCCAACCACTAAGCCACCATGCCGCCAAGCAGAAGATAATGGATGGATATCTTTAATGTCCAGCTAAAGTAATGTAATAAATTGGTTAGACCTGTGTTACACTTTTGGAGGAGTGTTCTATCTGTACATTAATCTTTGACTCTCTGTCTCTCCTCACTCTCACACTCTTATTGAACTACATTTGTGTGTTTGTGTTAGTACCTGGGCTCAGACATGGAGGAGTTCCATGGTCGCACGGTTCACGATGAAGACAGTTTGCAGAATTTACCCGTCCTTCCCAACGCCGCGCTCATCCTGATTCCGGGGCAGACGCTGCCGCTGCAACTGTTCCGGCCGCAGGAGGTCAGCATGTTTCGGAACCTGATCAGTCAGGACCGCACATTCGCAGTTCTTGCTCACAGGTACCCACGAAGCTTACTTTTGATTGTATAGTATTTAAGTTCAAGTCATTTATTTATGGCGGCACGGTGGCTTAGTGGCTAGCACGTTGGCCTCGTTTTTGGACTGTGGGAAGAAACCCACGCCGACACGGGGAGAACATGGAAACTCCACCCAGATGGGGATTCGAACCGGGAATCCCTAGTGCTGAGAGGAGAACATGCCAACCACTAAGCCACCGTGCCACCCCATTTCATTTTATTATTATTATTACTTTAAATAAATTTATGTTCTATAATTTGGCTACTAGGTGGCACGGTGGCTTAGTGGTTAGCATGTTCTCCTTTCAGCGCTAGGGATTCCCGGTTCGAATCCCCATCTGGGTGGAGTTTCCATGTTCTCCCCGTGTCCGCGTGGGTTTCCTCTGGGTTCTCCGGTTTCCTCCCGCAGTCCAAAAACATGGATCAAGTTCATTGAATTCTCAAAATTGCCCCATATAGAGTGTGTCTGTGTGAGTGAGTGTGTGCCCAGCGATGGATTGGCGTCCTGTCCTGGGTCTATCTGCCCAAGACGTTCTCCCCTGGATGGGCATGGGGAACCCCCTCGCGACCCTAATAGAGGATAAAGCAGAAGATAATGAATGAATGAATGAATTTGGCTACTAGATGTTTTGTTATGGGCGACATGGTGGCTTAGTGATTAGTATGTTCTCCTCTCAGCACTAGGGATTCCCGGTTCGAAGTTTCCATGTTCTCCCTGTGTCCGCGTGGGTTTCCTCCGGGTTCTCCTTTGGGTTTCCTCCCACAGTCCAAACACATGGCTCAAGGTCAATTGAATTCTCCAAATTGCCCCATATAAGGTGTGTTTGTGTGAGTGAGTGTGTGTCCAGTGATAGATTGGCGTCCTGTCCTGGGTGTATCTGCCCAGCGCCCGAAACGTTCTCCCCTGGATGGACATGGGGAACCCCCTCGCGACCCTAATAGAGGATAAAGCAGAAGATAATGGATGGATGTTCTGTTATTTTGTTAGAGAAACTGGGATCCTTTTACTCAGGATCTTGAAAAGACTTGAGGTTGTGTTTATTGTGAATAAATCACGGGAAAGAGATGTAACCGTACTAATAACACCTCTTTCCTGTGATTTATTCACAATAATGTACACCCTCTTCTACCTTATTGCTTTAATATGACTATTGAAACAATTCTATAAAGCAGAACATCCATCCATTATCTTCCGCTTTATCCTATATTAGGGTGGGGGGTTCGGGTTCCCCATGCCCATCCAGGGGAGAATGTTTCGGGCGCTGGGCAGATAGACCCAGGACAGGACGCCAATCTATCACTGGACACACACTCACTCACACAGACACACTCTATATGGGGCAATTTTGGGAATTCAATTGACCTTGATCCATGTTTTTGGACTGTGAGAGGAAACCGGAGAACCCGGAGGAAACCCACGGGGAGGAACATGGAAACTCCACCCAGATCCAGGGGAGAACGTTTCGGGCGCTGGGCAGATAGACCCAGGACAGGGCGCCAATCTATCGCTGGACACACACTCACTCAGACATACACACTCTATATGGGGCAATTTGGAGAACTCAATTGACCTTGATCCATGTTTTTGGACTGTGGGAGGAAAGCGGAGAACCCGGAGGAAACCCACGAGGACACGGGGAGAACATGGAAACTCCACCCAGATCCAGGGGAGAACGTTTTGGGCGCTGGGCAGATACACCCAGGACAGGGCGCCAATCTATCACTGGACACACACACACTCACACAGACACACTCTATATGGGGCAATTTGTAGAACTCCATTGAACTTGATCCATGTTTTTGGACTGTGGGAGGAAACCGGAGAACCCGGAGGAAACCCATGAGGACATGGGGAGAACATGGAAACTCCACCCAGATGGGGATTCGAACCAGGAATCCCTAGCGCTGAGAGGAGAACATGCTAACCACTCAACCACCGTGACACAAAAGCAGAACATTATTTTTATTTTCAGTCCCGGCGCTAACGAAGGGGAAGTTAAGGCCGAGTTTGGTACGACGGCTGAGATCTATGCCTTTCGCGAGGAGCAGGATTATGGAATAGAGACGGTGAAAATCAAAGCCATCGGACGTCAGCGCTTTAAAGTACACGACATCCGGACGCAAGCGGACGGGTGGGTTCCGGCTGACGGTTCTGTAGACGGCAGTTAATAACAGAGCGGAGGATGTAACGTCATCTAACGTATGGTTTTGGGTTTTAAGGATTCGACAGGCAAAGGTCCAGATTCTGCCTGAGATGGTTTTGCTGAACCCACTGAGTGCAGTGCAGAGTTCCTCCTGCTTACACGCTCACCTCCTCCACACCACACCCCCCCCCTCCCAAACACAAAGCCAAATGCACTGCCAGACTTACAGACGGGTAAATACCAAAACAAACGTTCACATAATGCAGCCGCTCTGTTGACTTTGTGTTTTTGTCTTTTGATTTTGACGTTCTCTCTTTTTAACAGAGAAAGCTGTATCCTGCCAGCATGACTCCATGGCCTTCGTGGCTGTATGACTTGTATGATGCAGTGAGTTGCCTGTTCTCATACACACACACACACACACACACACACACACACTATAAAAGGGAAATTATCTATGTTTTTGGACTGAGCCATTGTCAATACTACAAACATCCATCCATCCATTATCTTCCGCTTCATCCTATATTAGGGTCGTGCAGGGGATTCCCCATGCCCATCCAGGGGAGAACGTTTTGGGCGCTGGGCAGATACACCCAGGACAGGACACCAATCTATCACAGGACACACTCACTCACACAGACACACTCTATATGGGGCAATTTGGAGAACTCAATTGACTTGATCCATGTTTTTGGACTGTGGGAGGAAATCGGAGAACCCGGACGAAACCCACACCGACACGGGGAGAACATGGAACTCCACCCAGATTGGGATTTGAACCGGGAAACCCTAGTGCAGAGAGGAGAACATGCTAACTACTAAGCCACCATACCGCCAGCACTAAAAACAAATATAGCATGACATACATTTTTAGGCAATTCAATTGCTTTGTTTTTGTTTTGATAAGTTTGTTTGTGTGTAAATTGATAATTGTGTAAATCACGACACTCCTCTCATTAAATCTTGATTTAATGTTGCATAAATTAGTTGCTAAAATGCGACTAATGTGACGTTGCTGATAAAGATGAGCGGGAAATGTCCATCCATTCATCCATCCATTCATTATCATCCATCCATTCATTATCTTCCGCTTTATCCTCTATTAGGGTCGGGGGGGGGGGGTTCCCCATGCCCATGCCCATTCAGTGGAGAACGTTTCGGGCGCTGGGCAGACACACCGGGCGCTGGGCAGACACACCGGGCGCTGGGCAGACACACCGGGCGCTGGGCAGACACACCGGGCGCTGGGCAGGCGCTGGGTGCCAATCTATCACTGGGCACACACTCACTCACACAGACACACTCTATATGGGGCAATTTGGAGAACTCAATTGACTTGATCCATGTTTTTGGACTGTGGGAGGAAATCGGAGAACCCGGAGGAAACCCACACAGACATATGGAGAACATGGAAACTCCACCCAGATGGGGATTCGAACCGGGAATCCCTAGCGCTGAGAGGAGAACATGCCAACCACTAAGCCACCATGCCGCCCTGAGGGAAATATCATATTGTAGAAGCCTGCTAACCTTTGTTCCCATTGCAGGTTCTTGATCAGGTTCTTCTGTGCTTTTTCTTCAGGACACTTTAATGAGCAGAGTAAAGAAGCAGCTCCATGAGTGGGACGAGAACCTCAAAGATGAGTCACTGCCCACAAATGCTATAGGTAGGAACCCGAACACTTCGTGCTTTAGCTCCTCACTACTGTTTTTAGAGCTTAGTACATTCATTCATTCATCATCTTCCGCTTTATCCTACATTAGGGTCATGGGGGGGGTTCCCCATGTGCCCATCCAGGGGAGAACGTTTCGGGCGCTGGGCAGATACACCCAGTATAGGGCGCCAATCCATCGCTGGGCACACACTCACTCACACAGACACACTCTATATGGGGGATTTGGAGAACTCAATTGACTTGATCCATGTTTTTGGACTGTGGGAGGAAACCGGAGAACCCAGAGGAAACCCACGCAGACACGGGGAGAATGAAACCTCCCATCCCGATAGGAATTCGAACCGGGAATCCCTAGTGCTGAGAGGCCAACATGCCAACCACTAAGCCAATAATAATAATAATAATAATAATAATAATTATTATTATTACCACTTCCCAGTATATCCTGCAGCCGGGTTCTATGGATTCTATGTTTTTCTTAACGTTCATGTTCTGTTTTGGTGAAAGCGGGTCGCAGGGATTGTTGTATGTTTGTGTTGTATGCTGTGTCTGTTTTGCTCGTTCGGGTGGGTGGGTGGGAGGGGGTTGCTATTTAGGGGAAACCTGTATGATGTCCTTGCGCCAAAGGCTGAACTGAAACCAAATTCTTAGTTTGTTATTTATGTTTATTAATATTAATGTATATGTCGGGCGGCACGGTGGCTTAGTGGTTAGCACGTCTGCCTCTCAGCACTAGGGATTCCCGGTTCGAATCCCAATCTGGGTGGAGTTTCCATGTTCTCCCTGTGTCCGCGTGGGTTTCCTCCGGGTTCTCCGGTTTCCTCCCACAGTCCAAAAACATGGATCAAGTCAATAGATTTCTCAAAAATTGCCCCATATAGAATGTGTCTGTGGGAGTGAGTGTGTGCCCAGCGATGTATTGGCGCCCTGTCCTGGGTGTATCTGCCCTGCGCATGAAACGTTCTCCCCTGGATGGGCATGGGGAACCCCCACCGCGACCCTAATAGAGGATAAAGCGGAAGATAATGAATGAATGAATGAATGTAGGGCGGCACGGTGGCTTAGTGGTTAGCACGTCTGCCTCTCAGCACTGCCTCTCCCCCCCCCGAACCCAATAGAGGATAAAGCGGAAGATAATGGATGAATGTATATGTATATTAATGGTATTTGGTGGAGTGTGTTTAATAAGAGCAATTTCTGTGAAACTGGCAACCCAAAGCCGAGTCTTTTGTGCTGATTTCCCAACAAACGTGATCTGTGGAAACAGGTTTTAACATTAAATCTGATCCTGGTAGATCACATGACCTGTCCACTGGAAAAAGTAGATCTCAGACCAAAAGGTGTGGGCACACCTGGCTTAGAACATCCATCCATCCATCCATTATCTTCTGCTTTATCCTCTATTAGCGTTGTGTGTGTGTGTGTGTGTGTGGGGGGGGGGTTCCTCATGCCCATCCAAGGGAGAGCGTCTCATGCGCTGGGCAGATACACCCAGGACAGGACACCAATCTATTGCTGGACACACACTCACTCACACACACACACTCTATATGGGGCAATTTGGAGCATTGAATTTATGTTGAATCCATGTTTTTGGACTGTGGGAGGAAACCGGAGAATCCGGAGGAAACCCACGCAGACACGGGGAGAACATGGAAACTCCACCCAGATGGGGATTCGAACCAGGAATCCCTAGCACTGAGAGGAGAACATGCTAACCACTAAGCCACCGTGCCGCCTATATATTATATATATATATATATATATATATACACAGTTGTGATCAAATTTATTCAACCCCCACTGAAATAAAGTGTTTTGGCCAGTTTGACATTGATTTGGATCATTTCAGTCATCTTATTTACAATTATATCAAAGAGGCACTTATAAATTAGACAAATATCAACATAATATTTTATGATGGAATAACCACAAAAATGTCTTTACTGTGCTCACATCATTATCAGTTTTATTCAACCCCTAGTGACATTATTTTTTCAGTACTTAGTACAACATCCTTTTCCAGTTATGACAGCTTTCAAGCGTGAAGCATAGACTTGACACAAGTGTTCTTGCAGCGACCTATGGGTATCTTAGCCCATTCTTCATGGGCCAAAAAGCCTCCAGTTTCAGTCACATTCTTAGGCTTGCGCACTGCAACTGCCTTCTTTAGGTCCCACCAGAGGTTCTCAATTGGATTTAAGTCTGGTGATTGCGATGGCCACTCTAGAATGTTCCAGCCTTTCATGTTCAACCATGGCTCTAGTGGACTTTGGATGTGTGCTTCGGCTCATTGTCCTGTTGGAAGGTCCAACGTCTCCCAAGCCGCAGGTTTGTGTGACTGACTCCATCAAGCATTTTCCTCCAAAGATCTCCTGGTACTGAAGGGAATTCATGGTACCCTGCACACGTTGAAGCTTTCCTGTACCATTAGAAGCAAAACAGCCCCAAAGCATAATTGACCCCCGCCATGCTTCACAGTAGGCAAGGTGTTCTTTTTGTTTATAAGCCTGGTTCTTCCTCCTCCCAAACATAGCGCTGGTCCATTGTCCCAAACAGTTCTAATTTAGTTTCATCTGACGCACAGTACACTGTCCCAAAACCTTTGTGGCTTGTCCCACATGACTTTTGGCATACTGCAGTCAACTTTTCTTGTTCTTTTGGAGTCAGCAAGGGGGTGCGCCTGGGAGTTCTGGCATGGAGGTCTTTCGTTATGCAGTGCGCGCCTTATTGTCTGAGCTGAAACTTCAGTGCCCACATCTGACAGGTCTTTTTTCAGTTCCGTAGCAGTCACGCGGGGATTTTACTCCACATTACGCTTCAGGTAGCGCACAGCAGTCGCGTGTCAGGATCTTCTTGCTCTGCCACGACCAGTAACGTTTCCACTGTGCCCTTTAACTTGAACTTGCGAATGATACTTCCGATAGTGTCTCTTGGAATATTTAACAACTTCGCAATCTTTTATATCCATTGCCATTCTTGTGAAGAGCAATAACCTCTTCTCTTGTCTTCTGGGACCATTCTCTTGCCTTCACCATGCTTGTAAACACACCAGTAGATGTCTAGAAGGAGCTGAGTATCACAGTCCTTTTAAATCTGCCTAAGTGGTGCTTAATCATGCTTGATTGCTGCTCGTTGACATCCACAGATGTTTTCAATACCTGATTGAAAAACACTGGAATGAACCTCTGTTCTTATGAGTTGGTAGTTGTAAAGGGGTTGAATAATTGTGTCAATGAAGAAATCACAAAAGGCCATTTAAATACTTTAGGACAAAAACAATTGATGCTATCTTAGTTGCATTTAGTTCTTTAACAAGTCCTTGTAAGATTTCATTATGAACACAATTACAAATGTGCACTGAATTCCATAAAACCCTTCGCAGCATTGGGGGTTGAATAAATTTGATCACAACTGTACGTATTTCCTCATGAATGTCGTCATGATGATATCATGGCGCTGTTATGATTAATTAATTGTAACGTGTTTAGTTGCAAAATGGATGAATCGTCTCATACCTAATAAAAAGGAAGTCAGTTGAATGTATTCAAACAGGAAGGTTCTATTCAGAATACAGAACCCTCTTTCTTTTATCTTTCTGTAAATGTAACCCGGGCGGGTTACATTCTGAGATTCATCCATCCATTATCTTCCGCTTTATCCTCTATTAGGGTCGTGGGAGGAGGGGTTCCCCATGCCCATCCAGGGGAGAACGTTTTGGGCACTGGGCAGATACAACCAGGACAGGGCGCCAATCTATCGCTGGACACACACTCACTCACACAGACACACTCTATATGGGGCAATTTGGAGAATTCAATTAGAATTCTGAGCTTAAATCTCAAAATCCGAAATAAAAAAGCACTGGGCGGCATGGTGGCTTAGTGGTTGGCATGTTCTCCTCCCAGCACTAAGGATTCCCGCTTCGAAACCCCATCTGGGTGCAGTTTCCATGTTCTCCTTGTGTCTGCATGGGTTTCCTCCGGGTTCTCCGGTTTCCTCCCACAGTCCAAAAACATGGATCAGGTCAATTGAGTGAGTGTGTGTCCAGTGATGGATTGTTGTCCTGTCCTGGGTGTATCTGCCCAGCGCCTGAAACGTTCCCCCCTGGATGGGCATGAGGAACCCCCCCCCCCCCACGGCCCTAATAGAGCATAATGTGGAAGATAATGGATGGATGGATGTAACCCTGCTTCATGGCTCTGTTTCCTCAGATTTCTCCTATCGAGTGGCTGCGTGTTTGCCGATTGATGATGCTCTTCGGCTGCAGCTACTGAGGATTGGCAGTGCCATCCAGAGGCTCCGCTGCGAGCTGGACATCATGAACAGGGTGAGTCTGCGTAAAATCTATATTAGTAACATGTGTCAACACAAAATATACAAGAAATTCCTTAATTTGCCCTTCAAGCTCGACACAGCACACTTCTAAAAGTTTGTACAGCCTTTGTGTTGTAAAGGTTCAAATTGAACTTCCTTCTTTGCTGTTGTGAAAGCGTTTAGACCGAGTACACACACACACACACACACACACACACACACACACACACACACACACACACACACACACACACTTTCAGCTTGCAACATTGTTTTAGTCAAATTTTATTGACATTTTGTCAGTCTTTGTTTCATCCATTATCTTCCGCTTTATCCTCTATTAGGGTCGCGGTGGGGTTCCCCATGCCCATCCAGTGGAGAACGTTTCGGGTGCTGGGCAGATAGACCCAGGACAGGGCGCCAATCCATCGCTGGACACACACTCACTCACAGAAACACACTCTATATGGGGCAATTTGGAGAACTCAATTGACCTTGATCCATGTTTTTGGACTGTGGGAGAAAACCGGAGAACCCGGAGGAAACCCACGCGGACACGAGGAGGACATGGAAACTCCACCCAAATGGGGATTCGAACCGGGAATCCCTAGTGCTGAGAGGAGAACATGCCAACCACTAAGCCACCGTGCCGCCCGTGTAATGTTATCATCCATCCATTATCTTCCGCTTTATTCTCTATTAGGGTCGCGGTGGGGTTCCCCATGCCCATCCAGGGGAGAACGTTTCGGGCGCTGGGCAGATACACCCAGGACAGGGCGCCAATCTATCACTGGACACACACTCACTCACACACACACACTCTATATGGGGACACACACACTCTATATGGGGACACACTCTATACCTCGATCCATGTTTTTGGACTGTGGGAGAAAACCGGAGAACCCGGAGGAAACCCACGCGGACATGGGGAGGACATGGAAACTCCACCCAGATGGGGATTCGAACCGGGAATCCCTAGTGCTGAGAGGAGAACATGCTAACCACTAAGCCACCCCCCTCTATTTAAAAAATTTTTTTACATTTTTTTTTTTTTAAGTTTATCTTCTTAAATTTAAAGTTCATGTGGAGAAGTCAGGAAAAAATTTCACTGCTGGCTGTACAAGTGTGCAAATCATCTAAGTATGACGATGTCTTCTTTGACTTTCACACGTGATCTTGTGATTCTGAACCGAGATCACGAAAAACGAGTCAGGTGCAATCATTAAGCTGACGATGTCACAGTCATTAAGCTGACGATGTCTTTTGATTTGCTTTACAGTGCACATCTCTGTGCTGCAAAAGCTGCCAGAACACCGAGATAACCACGAAAAACGAGATTTTCAGGTGAGACTAATATTTCTTTAAATGGTAACATTACACGGGCGGCACGGTGGTTTAGTGGTTGGCATGTTCTCCTCTCAGCACTAGGGATTCCCGGTTCGAATCCCAATCTGGGTGGAGTTTCCATGTTCTCCCCGTGTCTGCGTGGGTTTCCTCCGGGTTCTCCGGTTTCCTCCCACAGTCCAAAAACATGGATCAAGTCAATTGAATTTTCCAAATTGCCCCATATAGAGTGTGTCTGTGTGAGTGAGTGTGTGCCCAGTGATAGATTGGCGCCCTGTCCTGGGTGTATCTGCCCAGCGCCCGAAACGTTCTCCCCTGGATGGGCATGGGGAACCCCACCGTGACCCTAATAGAGGATAAAGCGGAAGATAATGGATGAATGATAATATTACACGGGCGGCATGGTGTCTTAGTGGTTGGCATGTTCTCCTCTCAGCACTAGGGATTCCCGGTTCGAATCCCCATCTGGGTGGAGTTTCCATGTTCTCCCCCTGTCCGCGTGGGTTTCCTCCGGGTTTCCTCCCACAGTCCAAAAACATGGATCAAGGTCAAATGAATTCTCCAAATTGCCTCATATAGAGTGTGTCTGTGTGAGTGAGTGTGTGTCCAGTGATAGATTGGCGTCCTGTCCTGGGTGTATCTGCCCAGCGCCCGAAACGTTCCTAATATACGTCCCCGCGACCCTAATATAGGATAAAGCGGGAGATAATGGATGGATGGATATATTATTGTTATTATAGTGTACATGTTATTTCTCTCTGCAGTCTTTCTCTTTGTGGGCCCATGGCAGCGTATGTGAATCCCGGTGGTTATGTTCATGAAACCCTGACGGTCTACAAGGCGAACAATCTGACTTTGAGTGGACGACCCTCCACCCAGCACAGCTGGTTCCCAGGGTGAGCTTTCTGCACTGCACTGCTAAACTTTGAGTTTTTATTTCGTTCATAGTCGACACTGTGCCTCATACATTCATTCATTCATTCATTATCTCCCACTTTTAGGGTCGTGGGGGGGGGGTTCCCCATGCCCATCCAGGGGAGAACATTTCGGGCGCTGGGCAGATACATCCAGGACAGGACGCCAATCTATCACTGGGCACACACTCACTCACACAGACACACTCTATATGGGGCAATTTTGAGAATTCAGTAGACTTGATCCATGTTTTTGGTCTGTGGGAGGAAACCGGAGAACCCGGAGGAAACCCACGCGGACACGCCGCTCTCATACATTTACATTTAGTTATTTAGCAGACACTTTTATCCAAAGCAACTTACAAATGAGAATAACACACGTCAGTCATTCAGAGGAACCAGCTCCACTGTAGAATTATCAAACCTGATCATTATCAGATATGGCTTCATTTTTTATATCAGATGTTTGTGCAACTGTTTATAAACTGTATTGAGAAATTGGAATCCTGTTACTCAGCGATTAGCGTTCACTTTTAAATCCGGACTAGATTATGTCGTGTAAGACCATTCATTCATTATCTCCCGCTTTATTCTCTATTAGGGTCGCGGTGGGGTTCCCCATGCCCATCCAGGGGAGAACGTTTCGGGCGCTGGGCAGATACACCCAGGACAGGGCGCCAATCTATCACTGGGCACACACTCACTCACACAGACACACTCTATATGGGGCAATTTAGAGAACTCAATTGACTTGATCCATGTTTTTGGACTGTGGGAGGAAACCGGAGAACCCGGAGGAAACCCACGCGGACACGGGGAGAACATGGAAACTCCACCCAGATGGGGATTTGAACCCGGGAATCCCTAGCGCTGAGAGGAGAACATGCCAACCACTAAGCCACCGTGCCCCGCCCTCTCGTACCGTGTTGCTTTATTAAAGTCGTGTTCGTTTGATTCCGATATAAATCAGTATTTTTGTGTCTTCAGATACGCATGGACTATCGCCACGTGCCGGACCTGCGGTTCCCACATGGGCTGGAAATTCTCGGCGGTGAAAAAGGATCTCAATCCTCAGCGCTTCTGGGGTCTGACTCGCTCGGCCCTCCTACCCACAATCCCTCAGAACGAGGAGGGAGTGACCGGATCCCGACTGCTCTGCCTGTGACCCCTGCTGGAGCTGCGGCACATGACACGCAAAGCCATCACTATTATCCTGCTTCATCACACTGTAGAGCAACTTCAGAAACCGAGCGCGGGGCAGGGGCTGGGGTAGGGGTTGGGGCAGGGGCAGGGGCTGGGGCATTTGAGGATGAGGAGGAAAGTGACTGACGAATCGAAGTTCATGTCTATTTCTTTCTTTTCATTTCTTTATAAATAGCACACTGACCTGCCGTTGCTGTGCAGTAATCACATCCTTGCTGAGCTTATTATTATTATTATTATTATTATTAGATGCTGGGATAGGCCTCGATGTGCTGTATGTGTTCTCTACATGTACAGAAACAGAACCGGCGTCTTGATATCTACCTGATGCACATAATGGTTAAATATTCTTTCCCTCTGTGTTTTTAAAGACGAACTCTCACGCTCTCATCCTCTTCCTCATCCTCGTCTTCATCTGTTGAATCGTTTGTTGTGTTTGTGTTGAAATCTGAATCCGCTGTACGAACCGAGAGCCTGACTTCTGTAAATGACTTTTGGCTCGTCGCTCGCTCTCGCAGTACAAACCCATCACGCACTTTACCTTCAGACGAACGCACCCCGCATCCGTACATCCGTACATCGGTGCCAGACCCCGATCCGGTGCAACCCCATGGCACGTATTTGAGCATCGCGTTAAGAAGATTCACCGTTCCATACGACGATGATTCAGTTCATTCTGCAGGGACACACTGGAGTGAGCGCGACTGTTAGAGACATTACGGTAAATTCTAAAAAGAAAACCCTGCAGGAGCTTAAAAAGATTATCGACTTTGAGAACCCGTAATCGTGTTTTATTAGACCTGTGTAAAAAGCCAGAATAAAATGGTGACCTAAAGAGACATTCGGCATTCCGTTTTTAACAAAGTGTTCCGTGTTCCGCGACGCAGCATTCTGTAGGGGTTAGCGTGTCTGCCTGGGACTCGGGTTCGAATTCTGATCTGGGTGGAGTTTCCATCTTCTCGTGTGATGGAACTGTATTTTTCCTCAATTTATAATAGAGGGGGGGCGGCACGGTGGCTTAGTGGTTGGCATGTTCTCCTCTCAGCGCTAGGGATTCCCGGTTTGAATCCCCATCTGGGTGGAGTTTCCATGTTCTCCCCGTGTCTACGTGGGTTTCCTCCGGGTTCTCCGGGTTCCTCCCACAGTCCAAAAACATGGATCAAGTCAATTGAGTTCTCAAAAAATTGCCCCTTATAGAGTGTGTGTGTCCAGCGATGGATTGGTGTCCTGTCCTGGGTGTATCTGCCCAGCGCCCGAGATGTTCTCCCCTGGATGGACATGGGGAACCCCACCGCGACCCTAATAGAGGATAAAGCGGGAGATAATGAATGAATGAATGAATGGATAATAAAGGGGGCGCCGTGGAGGCACATACGCATGTTAGAGATCCAGGTTTGAATCCCTAAGAGCATCTGGGTGGAGTTTCCATGTTCTCCCCGTGTCCACGTGGGTTTCCTCCGCGTTCTCCGGTTTCCTCCCACAGTCCAAAAACATGGATCAAGTCAATTGAGTTCTCTAAATTGCCCCATATAGAGTGTGTCTGTGTGAGTGAGTGTGTGCCCAGTGATAGATTGGTGTCCTGTCCTGGGTGTATCTGCCCAGCGCCCGAAACGTTCTCCCCTGGATGGGCATGGGGAACCCCACCGCGACCCTAATAGAGGATAAAGTGGGAGATAATGAATGAATGAATGAGTCCAAAAACATGGATTCAAGGTCAATTGGCTGTTCTAAATTGCCCCTATATTGTGTCTATTTGTCTGTGTGAGTGCCAAGGAATCCCGGTTGGAATCTGTATCGGGGTGGAGTTTCCATGTTCTTCCTGTATCTGCTTGAGTTTCCTCCGGGTTCTCCCACAGTCCAAAACATGGATTTAGGGTGAACCCTGGTGATGGATTGGCTCCTGGTAAGGTCACTAATTAAGTCATAGGCTTGTACTTAAGGAAGCAGCTTTAATCCGTCACTGGGCACACTCAGCCAATTCACCTTTAATCCATGTTTTTGGACTGTGGAAGGAAACCGGAGAACCAGGATCAGAGAACATGCAAACTCCACCCAGATCGGGATCAGGGCCGAGAATAGTGTTTTGCATGTCTGCCTCTCATTGTTGGGATCCAGCTTCGAATCCCTATCTGGGTGGAGTTTCCATGTTCCCCCCGTGTACATGTGGGTTTCCTCCGGGTTCTCCGGTTTCCTCCCACAGTCCAAAAACATGGATTCAAGGCTCTAAATTACCCCTAAATAGTGTGTGTCTGTGTGAGTGAGTGTGTGTCCAGCGAAGGATTGGCGTCCTGTCCTGGGTGTATCTGCCCAGCGCCCATAACATTTTCCTTGCATGGGCATGTGGAACCCCTCCCTGACTCTAATAGAGGATAAAGCAGAACTTAATAAAATGAGATTATAATCATTCATTCATTTCATTCATTATCTCCCGCTTTATCCTCTATTAGGGTCGCGGGGGGGGTTCCACATGCCCATCCAGGGGAGAACGTTTTGGGGGCTGGGCAGATACACCCAGGACAGGGTGCCAATCTATCACTGGACAATTATAATCATTATAAGTATAAAAACTAAATAAACTATGTATCTGCATTGATAATATCTTTATTGTTATAGCTTTAAAATTCAGATATCTGTTTAGTGATCATATGAATTGATATAATGCTTATAAGATTTTTATTATATATATATATATATATAGAGAGAGAGAGATCTATATAAATATACTATACATTGTATTTGTATGGGCGGCATGGTGGCTTAGTGGTTTGGCATGTTCTCCTCTCAGCACTAGGGATTCCCGGTTCGAATCCCAATCTGGGTGGAGTTTCCAAGTTCTCCCCGTATCTGCGTGGGTTTCCTCCGGGTTCTCCGGTTTCCTCCCTCAGTCCAAAAACATGGATCAAGTCAATTGAATTCTTCAAATTGCCCCATATAGAGTGTGTCTGTGTGAGTGAGTGTGTTCCCAGTGATAGATTGGTGTCCTGTCCTGGGTGTATCTGCTCAGCGCCCAAAACGTTCTCCCCTGGATGGGCATGAAGAACCCCCCCCCGACCCTAATAGAGGATAAAGCGTAAGATAATGAATGAATGAATGAATTTATTTGTAGACTGTATATTTCATTAATATTAATATCAGTATTACTCTGTGTGCTACTGAAGGCCAAGAATTTCCTGGCTTAGTGGTTAGCATGTTCTCCTCTCAGCTCTAGGGATTCCCGGTTGGAGTTTCCATGTTCTCCCCGTGTCTGCGTGGGTTTCCTCCGGGTTCTCCGGTTTCCTCCCTCAGTCCAAAAACATGGATCAAGTCAATTGAATTCTCCAAATTGCCCCATATAGAGTGTGTCTGTGTGAGTGAGTGTGTGCCCAGCGATGGATTGGCGTCCTGTCCTGGGTCTATAAGGCTTTATAATAATCTTTAAATTCCTGTCTTCAGAAATGTATGGAGAAATTTGATTTAAGAACTTTATTAATAAGAAGCGACGGCATGGTGTTTTAGTGGTTGGCATGTTCTCCTCTCAGCACTAGGGATTCCCAGTTCGAATCCCCATCTGGGTGGAGTTTCCATGTTCTCCCCGTGTCTGCGTGGGTTTCCTCCCACAGTCCAAAAACATGGATCAAGTCAATTGAAATCTCCAAATTGCCCCATATAGAGTGTGTCTGTGTGAGTGAGTGTGTGTCCAGTGATAGATTGGCGTCCTGTCCTGGGTCTATCTGCCCAGCGCCCGAAACGTTCTCCCCTGCATGGGCATGGAGAACACCCCCCCCCCCATAGTGGATGGATTAATCTACAGAGATGAAAAATAATTATTTGAAACTCGATGTTGAAAGTTGTTCCACCGAAAAAACGCAGTGTTTTTATTGCAGGTTCAGTTTAACTGTAAGAGACAAAATGACCAGAATAAAAAAATAAACACGCCGCTGCAGTTTCTTTCATATACATTGTTATTTATTGTTGATTTGTAAAACATTAGACAAACTTTAAATGAAATCAATCCAACAAAAAGGAAAAGGGGAATGACAACCTTCCGATTTCTTAATCAACGGTTCGAACAGTTACTTTATCAATGAACTGAGGTTCTGGTGTGAAGCCCTACGACCTGAACAGAGACGGCATCCCTGTGAGCCGCGTTCCTCTCCTGACAGCGACCGAGTCGCCATGACGCCGTTTCTCGTGATCTGCTCTGAGGAAATGACAGTTTAGCAGCTGGGTATGAATCTGTGTGTGTGTGTGTGTGTGTGTGTGTGTGTACAAAAATACTATGGATACGTAAATCTGAGGTGGTTCTGTTGAAACGTAAAGTCCTCTGCTGAGGAACCCGCCATCGGCGAGGCAGACCACGGGAAGCGACTTGGTGCCGAGCTCGCTGTCAGAAGAGGAAACGTCGTGTGAGGTGATTGTTTTCGTCGAGGTGTAAATCCGTATGTGAAGCAGCAACTTAGCAGTAAAAATATGAGAAAGGGCGGAGCCTGAGTTTGACCAACCGACCCCGGCAGCTACGGAACACTGTCGGTCACGGACGTGACCACGCCTACGGCAGCTTTCTCTCCTGTGTGTGTACTGACGTCAGAACATTTACGCTCACTGAAAAGTCAGATACCTGTAACATCATCATCTTCATCATCATCTTCATCATCAGAAAAAAAGGCTTTATCATAATCTTTAAATTCCTTCAGAAATTCTTCATTCATTCATTATCTCCCGCTTTATCCTCTATTAGGGTCGCGGTGGGGTTCCCCATGCCCATCCAGGGGAGAACGTCTCAGGCGCTGGGCAGATAGACCCAGGACAGGGCGCCAATCCATCGCTGGGCACACACTCACTCACACACACACACACTCTATATGGGGCAATTTAGAGAACTCAATTGACTTGATCCATGTTTTTGGACTGTGGGAGGAAACCGGAGAACCCGGAGGAAACCCACATGGACACGGGGAGAACATGGAAACTCCACTCAGATGTCCAGGGATTCGAACCTGGATCTCTAACATGCGTATGTGCCTCCACGGCGCCCCCCTTATTATCCATTCATCCGTTATCTCCCGCTTTATCCTCTATTAGGGTCGTGGGGGGGTTCCCCATGCCCATCCAGGGGAGAATGTCTCGGGCGCTGGGCAGATAC